>JASJOG010000164.1:0-347500 GCA_030142905.1 Heliopora coerulea
ATGAAAGCGTAGAAATAGAAAGAATTCATTTGTGGTGCAACGACACTTTAAAAAATTCTTTATATTTCGATGCCTTGATTAGGGCTTTATTTAAATCCATAGTCTGGGCCATCATATTTTTCTCACAATTTATGTTCGCTATAGATATAGTGTTGTATATAGACTGGATAAGAAAAAGTTGAAAGGTTATTCTCAATAATGAAGGTTTCGCCGCTTGATCTTCCACTTTACTTTTGTTTTATCACTTTTTTGTGGTTTTCTTTCTCTCGGCTTTCTCCATCATATCTGCTTCTTTTCGCTTCAAAATTTGCTAAGGCAAAGCATATTTCCTAAAGTTTTTAATGACATTATCCAATTTTACCATGTTAAAGAAATGTGCAGTTATAAATAGGAATAATGACTTCTAGGTAACTTTTAAAAGAAAGAACTCAAACTCCTTGTCTTGCACTTAAGTTAATGAATAATCACGAATGAATAGATGAACGTTGACACAGCTGTTTCGTTTGTTTCAGGTCTCGAAGTAATGAGGCAAGTAAGATCATGTCACTTTTTGGAAAATAGCATGCAATAACTTTTCACTATGTAATTCATTCAGTTGCCCTCAAATTAACAATGCTGGTTTTCGCAAACCCTATTCTCAAAAGTTCGGACAAGGGACAGTAGCGTTGTCTTTCACTTGCTTTGATTTCTTAATTGTGTACAAAGAAAGTCATTTTACTGAAGAGGACAATAATCATTTGTTACGTAATCCATTGTCACCTATTAGCTATTTTATGCTAATTTTCCCCAAATTCTGCTCACAGAAATTTTATGAAGTCCTTAGTGTTTGCTTAGCAAATATTTCACCCATAAGGCAATCTTGGAAAGTCCAATTGGGAGGGAAAAAATTCGTTTTGATGGTGTTTGGCTATAAACAGGAAATAAATCACTATTTCTAGGCAAGCCTCACATTTAAGATTCTTTGTCGTTAAATGAAATTACTCAGTCTCCTTTAATTCCACTTGGGTTCCTAACTTAAGTGGAAGACAAGGAGATTGAGTTGGGTGCATCAACATTGAGACAATTATGGGTTTTTTCTTTTTTTCGCTTCATACGAATAAGGTAAGTAAGATGAGATTTGACTCAAAATACTCATAGTGTTTGTCTATTTTATCTCATACATTGTCCTCAAATATATAAAACTGATTTTGACAAATCGTATTCTCAGAACATCAAAGGAGAGAAGCCTTTGTCTTTTCCTTACTTCGTAGCACTCATCACATAATCATAGTCATTTTTCTGGATTGGGCTATATTCTTTAAAAATTTAGTCCATCATTAGTCCAAATGGTTTACGCTGCTTTTCCCGAATTCTACTGGTAGAAGAATTAGAAAGTCCTAAGTTTTTGCTAAGCAATTAAAGTGTTCTTTAAAAAATGTAATTTCGCAAAGTTTCACCAACGATGCTATAAGTCACTTATTTACCTTGACCTCGCTGTTGAATGAACCGTCAGGCTTCGATCTTAGGTTGATATATCGCTTAAGCACCACGGTCACTATATGTAACCTTTACGTAACTGACTTAGGTTTGTCATCTACGACAAACAATTACATATACGAATTCATATGTTTATTTCAAAGGTTTAATAAGCTATAAGGAAACTGAAAAAGAAGCTTGATCAAAGAGCATGGTTGAACAAACTCAAGCCAACATATCAATGTAAGTTCCATTCAGGTTCTCATCTATCAAAATATACTTGTATAAACCAATTAGGGTTACATGGTACGTTGTTGAAATTGCGTCTTATACATTGTAGTTCATTTGCAGAGGCATGCTGGTGTGCTACGGCAAAAATAGATTTGCATCAAGTGTAAATACTGTAGTTTGTTGGATCAGTATATGAATCGTCGTGAATATTTAGAGAGTCGGTGTTATATCGATATAAATACAAACAGTGAAAATTTATATATGAAGAGAGGATTCTGATACGATCATAATTGCATATACGAAAACTCTGACTGCCCCAGCCGGGAATCAAACCCAAGGTCTCCGAATCTACGTATCAGTGCTCTGACTTCTGAGCTACTGAGACACGGCTAGGACAGTCAGAAATTTTCATATATATTGAATTGGCCACCATTCTCAATTCTCTAACCGGAAGACATCTCATCTTCACAACGTAGAGTGGAGCCTCCCAGCCGACTTCCTCAAGTAGCGGAGTGATACACGACTCTTGTATACAGGAGGCTTTGAACAACATTTCTATACGAAGAGAGGATTTTGATACGATCATAATCGTATATACGAAAACTCTGACTGCCCCAGCCGGGAATCGAACCCAAGGTCTCTGAATCTACGTATCGGTGCTCTGACCTCTGAACTACTGAGACACGGCTAGGGCAGTCAGAAATTTTCATATATATTGAATTGGCCACCATTCTCAATTCTCTAACCGGAAGACATCTCATCTTCGCAACGTAGAGTGGAACCTCTCAGGCGACTTCCTCAAGTAGCGGAGTGATACACGACTCTTGTATACAGGAGGCTTTGAACAACATTTATATATGAAGAGAGGATTTTGATACGATCATAATTATATATACGAAAACTCTGACTGCCATATGAAAATTTCTGACTGTCCTAGCTGTGTCTCAGTAGCTCAGAGGTCAGAGCACCGATACGTAGATTCGGATACCTTGGGTTCGATTCCCGGTTGGGGCAGTCAGAGTTTTCGTATATATAATTATGATCGTATCAAAATCCTCTCTTTATATATAAATGTTGTTCAAAGCCTCCTGTATACAAGAGTCGTGTATCACTCCGCTACTTGAGGAAGTCGGCTGGGAGGCTCCACTCTACGTTGTGAAGATGAGATGTCTTCCGGTTAGAGAATTGAGAATGGTGGCCAATTCAATATATATGAAAATTTCTGACTGTCCTAGCCGTGTCTCAGTAGCTCGGAGGTCAGGGCACTGATACGTAGATTCGGAGACCTTGGGTTCGATTCCCGGCTGGGGCAGTCAGAGTTTTCGTATATATAATTATGATAAAATAGTGAAAAGTTGAGTGACGACTAGGACCAGGACGTCCAGCATGACTATATTGGCCGAGGCAACTATTTCTTTCTCTGACGAAAGGCCTTGACTAGAAACGTTGGAATTCTTTGAGATTAGTCACGGCAGTTATCAACCCTTTTAACTTTTTACCTTTATTTATCATTGTCTACGCAGTATTCTATTTCCATAATCGAGGCGTGTATTATTGTTCTTGTTTTGCTGTTGACCTAAACAAGTGAGTAATGCATATACGCCACTCTTCCACGGGATATAGATGATTTCTACCAATGAATCAAGGATAATCAGGACAAGTTACAAAGATAAACATGATCTTAAACCACTTTGGGTGAAGTTCTACTTTTAAATTTCTTCCTGGTCAAGCGTGATTCTTTAATAGGGCCGAGCCCTCCTACTCTCAAACTATAACTTTCATCAGTTCTACTCTTTTCTTTGACGTGCAACAAAAAGAACTAGAAAAGCACGAGTCTATCATAAGGCACTGAACTGAAGAACAGGCAATCATTGCCGACGTAAGTCGCTCTGCGCTCAGAGTAAAAGTTTGTGAAGATCTAGTCTCAAGAGCCAGTAACCGAGACTCAACTCTGCCAGGCACAGCAGAACTCCAGATTGCCACAAGCAGCGGAGTCAAAAAATTTCCAAAAAATTTTCATAAAAATTTCATAACATGAGGCAGAAATGTTCGAGGAGAAGGTAGAAAAGCATCAAATGGTGGTGAAGTTTCAGACTGTGTTAAAAACGACCGAAATAAAAGGCATACAAAAGGTAACAAATGTATCTTCAAGAAAGGTCGAAAGTTCGACACCTCAAAATTCGGTGGCAGCTACCAAGACAGGTAAACGTTTTGGGCTGAGTTTTCCGAGAGATCTCAGAAAGAACTAGAGGAAAACCCAAACAAACCATTTTCGAAACTTTTGCTTGATTTGTTTTAAATTTAGCTTAAGTTAAATAATAAGATGTATAAACGTTTTTTATGTATTTTGTTTATAAAGAGAGACAAAAGAGGAAGACCAATAAACTAATATTTCAAGAAATGAATAAGTAAATTAATGAACAAATGAACAAACAAATAAATGGAATGAACGAGTAAATAAATGAACAAGTATATGATAATGGCAGACTTTCAACTGTTGAAAATTTTTACTGTTAATAAGAATTTAATGGCACAGCTGGCGAAACTTTGGACATCGTGATGTTATACAAAGTGAATTTTATAAGACACCAAATTAAGGAAATTTTCTTGCAATAGTTACTTCTTGGAAAATTTTAACACACAGCCATAATTATCGAGCAACCTTTTCTTATTCCCATCAAATTCAGTATCTCGAGTTGTTGCATGAAAGATTAATTTACAAGCTTTCTCTGGCCTGAAAAGCATATATTTCAAGACGTCTGGGAGCCCATTTTGAACACATGGGCATGTTAGGACTTAAAAATTCGAAACAAAGTATCATAGTTTCCGGTCACGGCAGCTACCAACCTCTGAACTTTTTACCTTATTTAACACTGTCTACGCAGTATTCTATTCTTATATCATTAACCCGGCATAGCCAAATTTGCCGGCTAGAGAGACATACTTTGCGAAACGTGGACGATTAAACAGACGTGGATTTACAATTTTTGCAATGGTAAATGTTTGTGTTATCTACTATTGTTGTAGGGGTGCACCTGTGGGAATTTTAAGCGATAATTAAGAAAAAATGTAAATTGCAGATTTTGCCCTATCAAATCTAAATAAAGACGCCATATTAAAATTATCTGCTAAGGAACCAGTGCCCGTGCTTGTCAGCGATAATGTCCTCGACTTCTGCCCATAGAAACATTTATGACTGGCTAAGGACAATTTCATGTAATCGAACTTGGAAATAACCAAAAATAAATCAGTCGAGCTTGAAGTTTGAATAGCCTTCCCAATCCGTTTACCATAAATTCGAGCATCCGGATATTTCATGCCTAGAAGTGGATTAATATTCGATAGACTTGTGGCTCAATTGTTTGACCATTCTAATGGAAAATCTTGTGATCTTACCAAAATTGACTTCAGTTATTTTTGACTGCATTTTTAGAAATCTACTTTATTATTTTTTAATTTTATTTCAATTTATTTTTTATAGAAACCCTGCTTGTAGCCTGTATAACCCATTGAAATTGTGGATGAAGCTTTGTCGTCTGTATAACCGTTTATTGGAAAGATTTTACGCCGTATTAGGGAAATTTGTTGCGAATCACTCGCTGATGGTCATACTTATATGTTTTATAATTACGATTGCTCTTACTTCCGGGATCGCCTTCATGGAAACTGAAAATAGGGTCGAAAAATTGTACATTCCTCAAAGCAGCATATCCATCAGCAATCTGGACAAGGCGAGGGACTATGGCTTCTACCGTCCTTCGCGTCAGAGTGAGGTTATTATAGTAAACAGTGAAGGAACGAATGTTCTTACTAAAGAATGCTTCCATGATACTCTTTTGTTGCATGAAGTAATTACTAACATCTCAGGATACACTGATCTTTGTTTGCCAATGGAAAACGAAATTAGTGCGACTGTAGTTTCAAGCCAATGTCTGATCGAAGAACCGTTAGGTGTCTTTAACTTCAGCTACAACAAATTTGAAAGATTGCTAATTACGTTAAATAATCTTCAAAAATCGAAGAACATGCTATTTCCTCGAGTTTTTGGTAAAATATTGCGTAACACATCTGGCCAAATTATTTCTGCTGAGTCAATCCGCTTAGTTTACTATCTCAAAGGTTTTAACCTTGACGAAGATATTTCAGAAAAAACAACTGATTGGGAAAAAAGATTCCTGAACAGAATGAAAGCTTTTGATTCCAGTCGTCTCAAATGCGGTCCAATATTTTTTACTGCTGGTCGAAGTCTTGATGATTCGATTGCTGAAAGTGTGGGCACTGATATTAAACTGCTTGCAGTGACATTTATAATAATGATCACTTTTGCATGTTGTACCCTTGCCAAATATCGGAATCCACTCACTGGTCATGGACTTTTGGCGATAGGTGGCACGTTTTGTGTTTGTTTTGGTATCATGACAGGCTTTGGTCTTTCGGTGCTCTTAAATACTTCCTTCATCAGCATCGTGGGACTCCTGCCATTCTTGATCTTCGGCGTTGGGATCGATGACATGTTCATCATTGTTGACGAGCTTGATCGCACACATCCTGATCAAACAATCCCCAAACGTGTCTGCGAGATAATGAGGCATGCCGGCCCGGCTATTTCGCTGACGACGATTACAGATCTATTAGCGTTTTCAATAGGAACAACGTCTAAGTTTCCCGCTATTGCTTATTTTTGCACTTATGCCGCCCTCGCAATTGCGTTTTCATTTTTCTTCCTTGCCACTGTCTTCGTCGCCTTCATGGTCTACGATTGCAAGCGTATGAACGCTGGACGGAGAGATATGGTATCGTGTCTGAAGGCTCCAGCGCCCGAATTTGGGAGGCCAAACTGGGACGAACCACTTCCACAGACATCGAACAAGATTATGGCATTTTGGGGCAAGCTTTTAATGAAACCAATTTCCAAGGGCATCGTTGTGATCGTTTCATTGTCTCTACTTGGTATAGGTATTTACGGTACGACATTCATCAGTGAAGAGTTTGAACGGAGAGATCTTGCTAAAGATGGCTCGGAGTACATAAAATTTTTAGACACATTACAGATATACTTTAATTAATAAATTACTCTGAACCTTCCACGCAGCAAAAGATCCTCAACCTTTCTCAGATTGTTGCAAGCAATGAGCATTACCGTTCTAATGTCGATTCCTGGTTCACACAATTTCATGACTGGTCTGCTGGTGAAGGCGCAGTGACAGCTGCGCAGAGTTTCCAGGCTTCCTTGCAGCAATTTTTGAGAAGTCATCCGAGGTTCCGGTCCGATATTTTGTTCTCAAAAGACAACTCAACCGTTGAAGCTTCTCGCCTCTCCTGCTATATGAAACAGACTTCAAGCTCCGTGGTAAAGCGAAATGCCATGACGTCGTTGCGGAATGATCTTTCCCACAAATCCGACCTCCCAGTTTTTGCTAGTGCGTACAACTTCATTTTGTATGAACAGTATGTGTCGTCATTACCAGAAACTATTCGTAACCTCTGGCTGGCAGCTATGTCTATTTTGGCTGTCACAAGTTTGTTTCTAGTAAATCCTATTGTGGTAGCTCTGGTCCTCATGGGATTCGTCTCCTTGATTTTTGAACTCCTAGGTAAGCAAATCTTAAGGGCAGTTTACACCTGCGATTTTGTACTTTACGATTGACATCTTAGAGTATGTGTGTAAGTGACGAGAGCGTCGAGGACAAACTAGAACGAATCATAAGCGGATATCTTGCTACATAGACTGTCATGAGTTTATTGCATGCACCAGGATGGCAATTGCAACATGCAAAATCTCACGTGTAAACGGACCTTTACTCTTAAAATGATTAATTATTGACTCACGTCTCTTTAATGCAATTGTGATTACGTAATCGATCTGTTTTGCCAGCCACATTTTATAGTACTGCCTTGAACATTGGAGAGCGTCAGTTGATCAGATAAAAAATAGTTGTCAATTTTTTGTGGCAAGATCTAGTTGTTCAAACGTAACAGACAACTAGCTCCAGATTGTTACGGTTTTCATTAATAAAATTTTCAAAATGTCTCATTAAGTCAATATTGAAGCCTACTTGAAAGGCTTAACAAAATATATTTATGATATTTAACTCCTATATGGGCATCGAACTGTTGTCAAGAACAGTAGGCTTCTCCCGTTCTTCTAAAGCTCGTCTGTTCACTGACCTCTTCAATAAATTGACGAAGAACGTTTTTTCCCTGGTATAGAAGTATTGTAAATATCTTGCTAACCTCATTTTCCTAGTCCGTTATGGTAACTTACGGATACCCATTTCCTCCTCTCATTAATAGTCCGTGCGCCATAGCATTTGGGTCATGGAAGGCCGAAACATTCGTCCAGGGTTGTGTCCCAAGATTATTATGCACGAGACAATATTACCCGTAATAATCGTAGCAGCCTGGTCTTACAAAAAATTAAGCTAGAATCAGCTAGGAACGGTTTTTATTTCCAAGGGGCTTTGGTTTTTAACAAAATACCATTGCATATTCGTCAAATAAACTCGATTGTACTTTTTAAAAGGGCTCTTAAACAAGTTTTAGATGAAATGAATTAGTCCTTTGATTCTATTTTAGTTTAATTGTATGTTCTATTTTTATGTATGTTATTCAATATAGTTAATTAGGTAAAAAACCCTTGTCGATAGCAGTATTTGTTAATACTGATAAGGTTTAAATCCTTCATGAATATAGTTTTAATAATAATAGTAATAATAATGCGCATTTTTTATTCCTTCTTTTATTCTTTCTTCTTCTGGAATTGTACATACACTCTACATTGCATGGCCAATTGCGCAAACATCGAACTTGTGTCAAATTTAAATGTTAATTCCCTGGTCCTGCCCGGTTGACAATTACTACCGTACCTTTACGGCACCAATTTAGACCGCACTATGTACCGATCAAACCGAAAATTCATATTTATCCCACTTCCCATGGCAAACCATTAACGTAGCCAACCCACACAATCTGCATGGTGTCCCAAAAAAACCGAAAACTATTGAAATCACCAATAACAATTTGTTTGAATTTGAATACCTTAGCACTCTGTTGGTCCCCACGAGTGCATAAATGATTGATATAAGTAATTTGCTTTAAATTCCCACGGGCAAAAATTCGCACACTTTACAATGCGATTTTCTTACCTAAATTGTAATACATGCACCTTGTCAATATTTTACGCATCATTACGTTCAGCTTTGTCGTAGGGCATTCAAATTTTAACAATAAATGATTTCAATAGTTTTCGTTTCTTTTGGGACACCCTGTATAGCCTAAAGCGTGGTTCACACGAGCGACATAAGCATAAAGACAAGATCAATACGAAAACAAAGCATGATATCTCCTCTAGGACTTGCGAAGATAAAACAAGAATTTTCCTTTGTTTCGTCTTTTGTTTGGCTCTTGGCTTATGCTTGCACTATAATCTCATGTTTATGATTACGACGATCGTTATGTCGCATGCCTGACTTCATTCCTCTGTTTTGCCTTTTGTTTTAACTTTATGCTTATGCTTATGCTTATGTTCAAGTATGAACCAGACTCAAGGCTACATTCGCATGCCATTATTACCATTTTCATTCCCAGTTACTGGGTAATCACATTACATAACTGTAACACCAGTGTGGTCCAAATTACCTACTCTGAAACTAAAAAAACTCTTACGAGACGGGGACGTTTTCCTTTCACGAGATACTGTGGCATTCCAATATACGACATTTTTAATCTGGCTTTCAGAAATTTCGGGTGGTCAATGTTTTGTACGTATTTCACCGGGTACCTTCTTAAATTCTTAATAAAGGTCATTTTGTACACCTTCAATTGTGGTAATATTTAATTTTAAAGTGTTTAAAGATTTCACTGCTCTATATCAACTAATATGTCTGTTGGGATGATCCAAATTTATTAAGTGGACTAGTCCCAGGCCTCCCTTTAGCTAGACCAATGCCAATGACACGCAAGGTCGCCGGCGTTTACCAAAATGATAAGAAAGAAGATTGATTTAGACCAGGTTCGCATTGGTGGTCATTTAGCCATGAAACAATTGCCAGCTATTGCTCCTATGGCAAGATGACACTGCGGCCGACTGAGCCTGATATAGACGGATGTGAGATAAAAAGAATTTCTTTTTTTTATGCAGTGGAATACGTTTTTGCGGTTTTTACAATTTGAATTTTTTGAGCAAGATCCCAATTTTCTTCAGCTAGTGCTGTTGTATTATTTGATGTAGCCAACGTTAGCCTAGGTACAGGATTTTAATGTTAAAAAAACGCAGTTTTGTCTAACTTTTTTCCAGGTTTAATGTACATTTGGGGTGTCTCGTTGAATTCGATCTCTATGATCATCCTTGTCATGGCTATTGGGTTTACCGTGGATTACAGTGCTCATATTGCGCATGCATTTGTGTTCTCTCGGAAATCCAGTGCTGAAGAAAAAGTGATCAATGCTCTATCAACCGTTGGTGCAAGTGTATTTATGGGAGGTAAGTTCCCTTTCAAGATTCTGGTGATTTGGAAAAAACTATGGGAACTTATGTCCGTACGTATATTATCTGGCTGACCGATACACATTAAAATTGTACATTCTAAGTGCTACGTGATTCACGACAAACCTATCATGGATGGCTTACAAATTTTTTTGTCTGCATGTTCATCTATGTGCTTAATAAAACATATTTGGTATTAAAAAATAATACCTGGATTTTTTGGTGATATCTAAAAAACGAGCAGGAGTGCGAGTTTTTGAACTGCTTAAAAAGCAAACCACTTAATACGCCATTTCGCAAAGAAAGTTTTAAAATTGATGTTTTCGAAGGCGAGAAATTTGGAGAATAAAAGTAAGCGTCTTTTTATCACATATAAAGACACGACACGATTATGATTTTTTTTTGCATTTTCCTCATGAATTCTTAATGAGTTTTTTAAGATATGTTTCAGTAACCATTTCAAGTCAATTTTAACTGGGATTGGTTAATACATATTTTACCACTGGGTGCTGGTGGCACAGTGGTAGTGCACGTGTCTCTCACCACTGTGACTAGGTTCGATTGCGGCTCTGTGTAATTATCTGATTAAAATTACTTTGGTCACAAGTGAGAAGATGGTTGTCCAGTTGTACTCTACCAAGCATCGCAGATTTTCTCTGGGTACTCCGGTTTCCTCCTGTAGTAACATTGGACCCGTGAGGGGTGGTCCTTACTGAACCTCTAGGGAGAACAGCTTAGGTACCTGATAGGGTTATCTAGTATAAATACGGGCACGTTACATCTTTTGATCGCAAACCCGTCGACTTGTTAGTCCACATGATGGCAACAGTCCATTTCAATAGATGTATTAAAATTTTTAATGTCTACTCGGTGAATTTCCTTAACCCTTTCCTGTCCGAGGTCTCACATTGACGAGTGAAATCATCTGGTGTCGGCCAGAGCAAAATTAAAAAGTTGGGTACCGACCGGAAAGGTTTGAAGATGGCTTTTCTTCAGACTGTAATGAAAACTTAATAAATTTGTGGTATAAATAGTCAAATTATTCGTCAATGACAGTAAAACGATTATGTAGACAGTTTTGGTGAGAGGGAATAACGCACAGGGAAGCTAAGTGACAGCCAAACGACATTAACTCTTTCCTGTCTCCACCAGATTTTTGAATTGTACTCTAGCAAATGCCAGACGATTTTACTCGTGAAGGGGAAGACGTCTCGAACAGGAAAGGGCTAAGGTGTCCTGCAAATGTTGAAGCCAGTTTAAGGACGAAAATGAATAAGTAGGTCTATTCGTTTTAGTGAAAGCGAACATCAGTATATGCACTTGTTCTCAACCAATTTACCCAAAAGAATTTCTGATCACCTGACGGGAATTGGACTTGCATGTAATCTTCAAAATGGTCATTGATGAGTAATCAAGCTTGGAGACAATTCTTCCTCTACACAGCATTGAAAACTTAATGCATACTTGAAATATCGAGACTTTTAAATAGATAAATGAATAGTAATTAATAAATAATAGATAAAAAACACAATAATAATAGATAAATGACACAATCTTTGTAAGATATAGCAATAACACTCATCAAGTGAGAACGTGTAGCTTAATTCTTTTCCGGCGGAAAGAGACTTCCCTTATTTTACTCGTGCTAACGCCAGACGATTTTAATCGTCAAAGGTAGAGCTCCCGCCGCGGGAAAAAGTAAAGCCCGTTTTCCACTAGGTAAATTTTGCCGCGCTAATCGACTTTTCTTTATACAAATTGAATATATCAATCATTAGTTCCAGCCCAAAGCTCATAAGGCAAAGCAAAAACTCGCTTTGCGCTACGGAATTCGTTCAGTGGAAAACAACCTTTAATAGGGAGTTTGGGAAACGCAACTCAAAGGCACTGGGATGAACACTTCTAAAAGTAACGGTGCCGTCGCCAAGTATTTCTGTTTGGGAAAGTGAAAGAATGACTTTTGGAATTTGAAAATCTTTGTAGTCATTTCATATACATGGCATCGGCAAGCGAAGACACGAGGAAATTTCTTCTTATTGCATTGACGAAGGTCTTATTTCTGACGAGAAGCTGCTTTTTTGGAAGAAGTCTTTAGAAATACCATTCATCTGTCAAGATTTCCATTTAGGCAGTTAGATTTTACCGGGAACGATACGATGAACTTATATGCTAGGCCGAATTGAGATTAAAGAAAGACAACATTCCTCGTCCACTTCACCGGAAAGGTTTTGCTAAGACCGTTCATAAATCAAGTGGTTATGTTGCAGTAAAACTTTTAGGCAATAATACTTAAAGTAAATCCATAAGCTGACAATCACGCTTAGGCCATGAGAATGTTTACATTCGCACTAGCTATTTAGCTCAAATTTACAAATAGAGTAATTGCTGTATGAAGTGGATTTTATTCTTGATTTATAAAGTATATTTAAATCTAATTTGCTCCATAATTACTGGTCATGTTATGTCAAAACCCATCACCAAATTCTAAGTATTTTTTGTCTGGGAAAACCATAGCAGTAGCTTTCGCTTTGTCAGTTTCTGCAGGGTATGCCCAGTAGTTCACGTATTGCACAGGTGTAAAATCAGTCACTTGCAGCACTGTTTTGTGGGCTACATTGAAACTTTGAAAGAGCCCTGTCCTTCAACTTTTTATTTATTTACTGTAATATTTATTTTTGTCAGTTTGTGTCATCTCTAGCGAAAAAAAATTTTTCGGAAAACGACTCAGCAAAAACGCCTACCTGACATTATCGCAAGTAAAAGTTAGGTTGGACTTCCATCTGGGATATATTTCATTATTGCAGCTCAACTATCTTCCTCGATAGTTTTCCAGTCGGATATAGAATTTTCAATAACTACTAAGTATTTTGATTAAATACAAAACAATGGTGACTCCGAAGATTGAGATCATTTTTATTTTCAGCATTTCGACTATCTTGTAGTCATAATCAGGAATGATGACCACAAGATAGTCGAAACGTTGAAAATAAAAATGATCTCAATCTTCGGAGTCACCATTGTTTTGTATTCAGACATAGTTTATTCCTCAACTTTTGCAAGGATCTGCTTTCAATATTCTGATAACAGATTAAAATGACAAGAACCTTGTAGTTCTTTTTGAAAACCGAGAGAGAAACGGATCAAAGCAAAAGCTATTATTCGTGCGTCCTACTTTGTTCAATGTTTTCTCATACTCAGATTTGTTGGAAGTGTTTACTCTATACAGTCTTCTTTTATCGTTCACAGGTTTAAGCACATTTCTTGGAATGGTCGCCATTGCATTTGCATCATCCAAAATCTTTCGTATTTTTTTTAAGATGGTTTTTGGAATAGTTGTTCTCGGTTTACTGCATGGTTTATGCTTTCTTCCAGTGTGGATGGCGATATTTTGTCGACATCATATTGCTGTCATTCCAGAGAAACAGGACACGAACAACAATCCAGACACCACATCTCCTGCGTAAGTGCCAAAATCTCGTTTTAATAAATGGACTAAGAGTTCGCAAGCTTAACTGTTACATGGGTTATGTGGGCTTTCGTGCAGGTTTATAAAGGTTCCGCAATACGAAAGCCTAATACTGCAGATTCGAAGCTCGCCCAGGGTCAAATTTTAAGCTTGTCCGGTAAGATTATTTCAAAACTCGATGAAGCACATACGTTGATTTATTACAAGCTCACGTTCGTCCAAAACTTTCGAATTCCATTCCTTCTTCTTATCGCAAATCTGGGAGTGTTCCTCTGACTTCAAAGTCAATGTAACTATTTTGATGCTAAGGGAAGACCAAAGCAATGTAAAACAACACACGTATTTTGAGTAAAACAGGAAATCAGTGTAAGTACATACTCGACGTGCTTTAATTTACAATTGAAGCCCTGGGCAAACGAGTGCATGTTGAATGCAACATGTTGGACTCGTTTGATCATCATGTTGCATCATGTCGTATAACGTTGAACGAAGTTTGATTTCCATCAAACATTTCATGCAACATCGTTCAATATTTCTTTTGTGTTCATATGTGACCAACAAAATTGAATTAAACAATTTTGAATGATGTTCCATTCGTTTGACCAGGGCTTAGTAAGTGTAATCCGCTATTTTTTGCAAAGTGGTATAATTATTAGCCTGCTTGCAGCCCTAAATTTGAAAAAGCGGAAATTACGCTTATCGAAATTTTGGGTTGCAAGCAGGCTAAACAATTATAGATTTGTCTAGTTTTCGCCTTAGACCAGTGGCGTAGATTATGGGGTGTGTGGCGGTATGACACCCCTAAAGTCTGGAAAAGGTAGAAAATTCGGACAAAAAAGTAGATTGTAGTTCTGGCAAAATTTGGTGAGGTAAAGTAAGTCAAAATCTCTTTTGGTTACTAGTTTATATTTAATTTACGTATTGGGTTGAGAAGGCAACGGTACACCATATATGGCCTGATTGCACGTCAAATTAATTTCATGCAATTTTTGAAAGTACACAATGTTTGGGCAAATTAAGTTGGACACTCCCCAATCAAAATGGGTTAACGACGCCCTTGCGTTTGACCGCTATATTTACATTTTGCATTTATTTCTGTGATTTCCTTCAAAATTTACTAGTGATTTTGCCACGTGTTTATGTAGAATCATACGGATGATGAGAAGCGTGAGGGTGTAGCGCCCCTGGTTACACTTCCTCGGGACGTTATTTTTGCTCTTATTATGACAAAAGTTTAAGGAAATTTACGAACGCCTGCTAAAACGTCTGGTTTTGTGCTGTCAATTCTACCATAATTTTTAAATATTTTTTCTTAAATTAATGGTCAGCGTGGGAAGTACATTAGTACGAAAACTGTGTATAACGAATTTATTGTTGTTCTAGTGGTTATGTGGGAATTCTTACAAGCAAACCGGGTGATAATAGGAACCTTAAGATCTACGACATCATCCTGAACGACGACGTACTTTAAAATTTCGCCATTTAAAGAAACCACGGTTTGTTGACCACCTTCCTTGATACTTGTGGCATGTTTTCTGACTGCTAAAATGTTCCAGTTCTCCTAAAATGACTGTAGTCTTAGGTTGAATACAATTTTAAATAACACCTTTTTTCACTTCGCGACCTGACGTCATCCTGAAGACGTAAAAACGATCTGGCTGGCGTTGTGCAGAGCGAGGACGATGTTGATCATGTCCTGGAGTATAAAAATTATTCATTCTCTTTGTTTCGTATGAAGAATTCTTTTTCTTCGAAGGACGTCGTCTTTGAAGTAGACGACGTAGATCTTAATTTCACAAAAGATTGGGACACACAAGGCGTCAGGTCGCGGAGACATGGAGAGAAAATTTGGCCTCCGCGACTTGCTCGAATTCAAATAGATTTGAATTCCTGTTACAAGTTGTAAGGACAGAGTCGTGTCCCTGCGGGAGGTCCCTTTGTGTGAACAGTTCATGCAACAAGTTTCAACGGTAGAGTCCTAGGAAAACCAATCTCAAAGAGAACTAATGTGTGTTCAGTCGCCCAATCAAGTAGAACCAGTGTCCGCGACAAGCCTTCTGGTATGTCTGAAAAAGGGGAAATGTCCCTGTGACATGTCAACGCAACTTCGCGCTTCGTCTGTCCCAACCTTAGTACGTTACGGTACGCCTCTGTGTTTATGTTCATCTCGCTTGTTTCATCAACATGTACATTTTCTTGTCTACCCACCTCTTCTCCTTTGAGATCTTTCCACTTTCCTCATCATTTCTATACCCGCTCAAGGTGCTGCACGATACCAAATATGTAAGAACTTCACTTTACTTGATTCAATAACCTTCGATTTACACCTTTTGCCCTTTATCTAAGAGAAAACGATGTCCATTAGAGCAACTCATATATTCGAGCTAACCAAATTTTAATGTCGACCAACAGAAATTCGTTGCCAACATAGAATTAATTTATCTTAATTATATTCACTTATTTTATTTAAACAACCTTCAACAGCGTCAACCATGTTAATTATGACTTCGTCATCAGAAGTCGTGTTAACCCAACTGTACTTCTAGTGAAATAAACCTAAAGCACTGATCCGTATTTTCTGTATGCTATTCAAATATTTTGTTCCACTCAGCTGTTCAAATAATGTTCGGACATTTTGATTGTATCTTTCTTCTTTTAGAAATTCAGATTTTATGCTAATGTCATTCTCTTCGGTATTCAAGAACGTTTGATTTAAACGTCCTTGTTTGTGGTCATTGTTAATGCAGTTCACTGAAAGGGAACAATTAATTTTTAATAAAACAAAGATTTTGTCGTGGTGACAAATTTCAGTATAGCTTTGAAAAACGTCTTAACCATGGTGAATGGTTATACCAGACAGTTCTGAAAAGAATTGAAGGAAACAACAGAGAGAGAGGGAGAGAAGATACTAAAAAGAAGCACTATGCATTTCGGCAGACTACTCTTCAGGTGCAAACGTCTGCTTAATGTTGAGAAATGAGTTATCAGCTTATATTTATACCTGATGTAAAGGCAATGATGTCTTCCCAGGTGGGAGGGATTAAACATCAAAATAACGCCAAGTTAAAAACAAATTCTTTTTGTCGGCATAGATCCGGATCATTAAACTTAATATACATGGATTCCATAATCAAGGTAGATGAATGATCTTCAAGCTCGATACTCAGAAAATGATTTCTGAGCCCCAGACGGGGATCGAACCCGCAACCTTCTGATGACCGGTTAGACGCTCTAACCATTGAGCTACCGAGACTCATGTTTGTCAAACATCAAACTGATTCCATAATCCTTAGAAAGAATGCTGAGCAGCACTTTCCCAGGATGCTAAATTTGGAGTCTGAATAGGTATTGGCACAACATCTGTTTGACAACAAGTGTCGACCGATTGCCGAGTCAATTAATCGTTTGAGCAGTGGTACGTTGCCTTTTTGGTTGATTTCTTAATGGTACGGTCTTGTTTCGTATAACACTTGGCACATGTTGCTTGATCCTTTCACCTAACCGTTGAGTTGTTCTACCTACATAGCGAGAACCACACTCGCATTTAAAATTATATACTACTCAACTTGAAGAGAAATTAGGCAGAGAAGCCTTAGGTGTAGGTAGTAGGAAATTAATTTTTTGTTGTTAATAAGTTTGCGTTTTGTCTTCAATGAAATTTCATAAGTTTTACTGAAATTGGAAAAATTTGTTTTGAATTGACGAATCTCTATACTGAACACCGTTTTCTTTTTAATGAAGATCAAAATGTGAACTAGTCGAATCAGTCTCGTGGCTGACTTACAGCGTCAAATTATGAGCGGGTTGTGAAAGAGAGCTGAGATTCGCTGCGCATGTTTGCTATTGCTCATCAAATGCAGCACACTCTATGCTATCATCAGCAGGGGCGGATTCAGAATTTTGAGAAAGGAGGAGAGCAAATTGTTTTTTACAAATTGATGTCACTATGTGGTGTTTTAGTAGAAGTATTTTTATGCTACCGTCGTGATAATCTAGGACGAATCACGCGAACCAAAACGTCTTCAACGCTAACATTTACTTTAAGTGTTTAACGGACCCAAGTGAAAATTTTTTATTCAACATATCAGTCAATGATTCACAGTTACTTCAATCCTATAATGTCTGGCTTAGTTGATTACTAGTGAAATGTCAATTCAGCAATGTCGCCTGTAATAAATTCCTCTCAAAACTGGGAAAATATTGAAAACTGATGAAAATAAAACATTTTGGGCGCTTTTTGAAGTTGAAATTCTACACACACTTTTGTTTGTTGTCTGATCCGATCAGTTTTATTTAAAAATAATCATCAATCTTCGTAGAGGTCGACATGTTTAATGGATTGTGTTTTGTAAGCAAGCACAAAGTTACATGACGACTAATAAAAGAAGGGAGGCGCTCGTCCGTTGCAACCCCGCCTAAATCCGCGCTTACGTGTTGCTACCTTAATGTAGTTATTTGTCTAAAATAACAAACCGTTCTTTCGAATTTTCAGGGACAATGGAGATAGCTTCATTATCAATAGAAATCACGAAAAATCTCAATGTAATCCAGTGATGAATTCGAATCAAGGACTTTCTGAGTCAAATTCTGGGATGGATTCTCACGAAATACTTGGTTTTCCAAATACTAATGTGTATTCATCTGCAAATACTTTTCAATCAAGTGGTCAAACAAAGTCAAATAAGAAGAAATCTACTGGCGAAAACTCCCAAATGCGTTCCAGTAAAACAGCTTCTGCTTCCAATTTCCGATTCCGCATTAATAGTACTACTGACGATACAAAAATGTGAACTTTTTTTTTGCACTGCTTCTTATGGAGATTTTCAGATTGCACAAACTCTTTCAAGGATCGATTTTGAAAATATAAATGCAAATCTCGGAACTATGAAGCGCGATGGAGACTGCTATGTGCGGCACGTGTCCCAATGGTGTATTTCAGTCATGTTTTTTAACTAAGCTACGACCAATCTAAGGATCTGGGGGCATGATCTCCCAGAATTTCTTTTTTTTTGTTATAGGGACTCATAATATGAGTTCCAGGAATCGCTTTGAAGTACTTCACCAGCTTATTGTCCTTATGTTCCTACATCTCGAAACAAGAGTAAATGCACAAAATTTTGTTAGAAATTACCAGTTTAGGTAGCTTATATGCGTGTGAAGCCACTGCTGACAGACTATATTTTGCGCGCTATTACACTGAAAGATGACCTGTCAGGGAAGGTTGCCCAACCCGATGCGTTTACGTTGCTTAAATAAATAAAAAGATGACCCTGCCACCAGAGTTATCTTAACAAGTTGGTAGTATCACCCTACCCCCAGGGTTATCTTAGCACCAATATATGATTAATAACAAAAGGTCAGTTTAATAAATTCGAATATTTCTGAATCTAGTTGATAATGACTTTATTCAAATTAGATGTATGGGCCATCATTTTTCTCATGGTAAACGATTGCTATAGATTTGTGAGAGGCATAAATGTCCGTTGGTAAATGTCAAAGGTTGTTGACTGGATAAGAAGCATTTAAAACATGACCCCCAATAATGTTTATCTGGCCACTTGATCTTCCACTTTTTTATATCAAGTTTTGTGGTTCTCCTCTTTCCGGATCCCAGTCATAATTAGAGTCTGCTTCTTACCTTACCTGAATTTGTTAACTTAGAACATGTCTCATGAAGTCTATTGACATTATCCATTTTGATCTTCTAATCTATAAATGATCGAGAATCAGATACTATACATCTGGGATAATAAAATTTCAATCTGGCCTGGTGTTTCGCTTTCGTAATTGAAATTTTATTATCCCTAATATATTGTGGAACGGTGTTAACGGTCGTCTGTTGGCGCCATGGAATGCCCTTTGATGCAAATCGATTGAATAAAATGAACGTATTTTTGTGTTAGTGAGTTTGAGATTGGCGTTAATGATAGTATATTTTCTAGTAATGAACAGCGAAAGATGTTGTTAAAGGCACATTTTACCCTATTTATTTAGCCCAAAGTTATGGGAATTAGAATAGTGGTCCATGATCGAGAGCTTTGCTTACACGAACAAGTTCGTTATCAAAATGGATCCGAGTATTTGAATTAGTTTCCAGTGTGATAACTGCCGATGTAAAACCTGAAACTCCTAGTATCTAAAAAGAAGTCTATCGTCGTGATTGGACAGTATTCCATCAGCTGTGCTATAAAATAATACGCATGCTTGTATTTTAGCGTTTCAACCCCAAAACTGTTCACACAATAAGTTTTAATCACGTCAGGAATCTATACCTCCGGATAAGCTCCGAATCCACCCGTGTTTACATGACGAAAAATTACCAGCATTTCCACCGTAATTACTGTCGATTCCGCACGAAATCTCAATTATTTTACCGGGTCAAAGGTATGTTTGTATTTGAAATTACCTTTTTTATAACGAAACTATAATTTGGTTTTCAAATACGTTGATGCCATGGTGCTTGGTAGTTTAAGATAAAGTAAGAGAAAATGAAAATGAAATATACGCACTAAAGAGGTATACACAGTTACCAAAGACTGTTCGACCATTTAGTTCTGTCCAACAGTCTTTGGTAACTGTGTATACCTTTTTAGTGAGTATATTTCATTTTCATTTTCTCTTACTTTATCTTAAACTACCAATCACCATGGTATCAACGTATTTGAAAACCGTGCTTAAATTTGTCACCATGACAAAATCGTTGTTTTATGAAACTATAATTCATTTAATTTAACTTTAAAATTGCAGCGGAAGATATTTTTCAAGATACTAAAACCTACAGGGCACCTCCTTTTCAGGCTTGCTGGGTTCACACCAGAGGTTGGCCGAGCGCCGCACTAGATTTGCATGGTCGTTGGTTCGGTTACCAGCCAGAGGCCAAAGAGCTGTATTTTCGCACGTAGTCCTGGTTCGTCTGAAAATATAAGATTCTGACCGTCGAAAATTTCTTTCGTCAAATGTAAGTTCCATTTCATGTGATCCAGCGTCAATTGCAAATATTTGTCGAATATCTTTGTAAGCTTTAAAAGCCGAATTTCAAGTATTTATTTTATTTTCCCAACATAATAACACTAGCGGTAGTTTTGTCTTCGGAAAAGACCCTAGAGTTTCAATTAGCTGTGCAAAATTGTTGCTGATATTCTACAAGATCATGATACGATGAGATTTCACGCATAACTTGAAAAGGAAGAGGTTTATATTTTCATGTGCAAAAACAAAAAATATACAGCGAACTCCCACTTAACAGACACCTCTCTAAGACCGTCACTACGTTTGGTCCCGGCCGTTTATCTATTATTTCACGATATAATCAAACTCTAAGGTGAACACCCTTCTTTAAGACGGACATCGGACACTATTTAAGTGGGAAAGGTTCAAAATACCTCCCAGAGCGGACAGGTAATGACTGATCGATAGATTCGGATAAATAATTCGAATATGTCACAATAACGAAGACCACTTTTGTTCCAAAAATTAACAAATTCTTAGTGGCATGTTCATTTAAATACCCGGCATGCATTGAATGGATTTCGTTCGTTACGTCACAACCTTTCTCTCACGGCAGAAAGACTGGCACTGAGTAACTGAGGCTTAATTGCTTTAATCCTGATGGCCGGTGTTGGATTATGTCATCTCCCGCTACGACAGACCCCTATTTAAGACGGACACTAACAATTGTCCCAAAAATATCCGGCTTAGAGAGAGTTCACTGTATTCCAATTTCAAGGTCAAAATTTCGTTCGTAGATTGTATAGTATAACTCTTACTCAACCTTGTCTTGTTGCAAATTTAATTGTACATAAAGAAAGCTTCTCGACTTCTCTAAATCAAAAATAAAAAATAAGCTAGGTTTGGATCTGTTTGTTCAATCTCTTCGACCCCAAAACATTTTTCCTAATTCGATGGACCACTAAAATTTAACTGATTTTGGAAAATCCGCTGATACGTTGCGTACTCCATGTCGGTCAAAGCTTGTGATTAGTTTTTTGAAAGTTTGCAAGCTGGCCACGATGGCAACATTCATGTAAGAATGAATTCAAGTCCTTGGAAAGTTAACGGATTCGTTACTTTCTTGTCAAGTACTGTATTTTCAAATTTTGTTAAAATTTGTTTTTATTATAGAAATTCTACTTGTAGGTTGTATAACCCATGACAATTGTGGCTAAAGCTTTGTCATCTGCATAACCGTTTATTGGAACGATTTTACGCCGTATTGGGAAAATGTGCCGAAAATTACCCGCTAGTGATCATGCTAATATGTTTTCTAATTATGGGTGCTCTCGCATCGGGTTTTGCTTTCATGGAAATTGAAAATAGAATCAAAAAATTGTACATTCCTCAAAGCAGCATAACCATCAGCAACCTCAACAAGGCGAAGGACTACGGCTTCTACCGTCCATCGCGTCAGACTGAAGTGATCATAATAAACGACAATGGAACGAATGTTCTGACCAAGGAATGCTTTCAAGATGCTCTTTTGTTGCATGAAGTAATTACTAACATCTCAGGATACACTGATATCTGTTTCCCAAAGAAGAACGTCTTTAACGGCGTGGTTTCAAGTCCGTGTCTTACTGAGGAGCCTGAAGCAAAACTGAAGCAAACAATCCTAACGATGACAAAGGAACTTCAACGGACACTAACACGGAAGAATACAAAACGAGAGAACTCAACGAACTCTTTCATTAAACAACTCTTTTCACCTAACAACAATCTACCCGGTAACACAATAGTCGTCTTTATATACGACTGATAAGAGTCTATACACCAACATACCGAATAACGAAGGCATCAAAGCATCGATAGGTATGTTAGAAAAAGACGCTAATCAAGACAATAACACATTAGAAATGACACAAAAACTAAACAACAGAATCTTCCTCTTACTCTAACTTGACATCAATCTACCATAACATAATGCCCGTCACTATAGACCCCATGAGTCTATATCACAACATACCAAATGACTAAGGCATCGACGCCTACCAAAATATAAAGGCTAAAACTTGGCCCACTCCTCACGTCAATCAAGCTAGTAATGGGTTGATGATGAGCTCCAGGTATTCGGATGCTATTTTTGCATGGGGCGAGTAAGTACAGTTAACTTAAGTCCATTTGCCTTAGATACTCGCAAGATTTAAATTTCTCGTACGTTTTGTTTCCATTTCAAGCCTAGTTGATACGTCGAAGTTCCGTTGGATTTAATTCAAAGCTTAAAATATGCAACCAAACAGCGCTGTTGTTGATTATCTCACCTAGCGGAAAGAGGTCATCCGGACCAAAGTTTCCAAAATAAGAAGAGAAACGCAGCTTAGATGACTTCGAATATTGCGCTATTAAGACGTTTGTGGCGTCGTTTAATTCGTCATCTTCGTCTGCTTTAACAAATATTGCCTGGGTCTAATATTTCAGTCCCTGCAACAGGCGACTCTTTTATTAGCCTCCCATTTAGGCGTATCGTCAGTTTTCTCTATCACAGAGCAGTCTGGACGGCTCTACCCTGGCACAGCACAAAGAAAACACTCTTGTATTTTCTCGTTTCCACACCTTGGGCAAATGTACTGCTCCTACTCCATGCTGAAAATCACATTCGTGGGGTCTACAAAGCTTCAAACGTTGTATCATTGGATAAGAAAACTAATTGTACTAATTTATGCATTTTATCCGACTGTATTTTATGCGACGTCTGAATCAACGTTGACTTTCCGTCAAATAAAATCAGTTCAGACGTCGCATTTCCATCGAATAAGATTGGTCGCTTTAAATTCGACGAATTAAATGCGACGACTTAAATGAGACGGAACTTCGACGTCTGAACTAGGCCTCAGTCTTACAGTTCACGGCTACGCGTTCAGTTATTTGTCTTGTTTTCTGATTAGGTATATTGTGTGATCGGGAAGGTAAAGTATCGGTTGGAATAGCACCGGTAGGAAGAGTCAAATGATTTGGATCTATCAGAGATATAAGATATCTAATGACCTTCCCGTCACCTTCCGACATTTTATCCAAATGAAATTTCTTTACCGAAAATTTTTACTTTTAGCTTAAAAAGAAAAGAGGTTGTATTTTGCGCCCGGTAATATCTTCTTCTTTGAAGTAAATTTCGCATATATGAATAATATTTTGGTCGATCTGACGTTGAAAATCTCTACATCTAGAACTCGTCTTTTGTTCAGAACTTCGATAAATGCGACTCCCGAGCAAAGCTTTTTTTCCTTAGTGAAGTTGCTATCGCTCCTAAATACTGTAAGAATTTCGAAAAATGCTGCATTTGAAGTCCGTCTACTTTTACTACAACTGCGAAGACAACAATTTTCGTCCGGTATATATTTCAAAACAATATATTTTTACAATTTATCGCTTCGAAAGCATACTTCAATAGCCGACTGTGCACGTTCAAGATCACGCGGTCTTGAAATTCTGAAACAATACATAACTCTTTGCCCCGCCCACTTTCATAGCCCTCTCCCTTACAGTGGGTATGCTTGAATTTTCGTCATCACGTATTATAAACAGGAACTGCAGTGATGAAGACGAGTTTATTACAGCTAACACATTCCATTTCTGTGTTACAAAGACAGCTACGCATAACCTACCATTTGTACAGGAAGAAATAGCTTTACTACGATACCGGTTGCCAACATTCTTTCTTTAAAATAACTCTTTTAAGCCTTACGTTCTCGTTAGAGAAAAATAGTGACTGCGACGAATTAGGTACGATCATTTAATTCGAACCTGTTCCAAACCCAGTTATCGACCTTTTCATTATTGCCTCCATGACTGAAATCAGAAACTTGGACGTGGCAATAACACCGATCATTATCAACACCGGACTCACACAGATACTGTGCAATGGAATAAGACGCAATATAGTAAAGATGTTGCAAATAAAAGAGACCATGTCTATGACCAGTAAATCGTTCTTGATGAGGCGTTTCGGGAAAGAAAGCTTGGTAATATTTAAGTGTTCACCGTTCGCCTTAGCCGCGAGATAATCTTCACCCTCTACTGTACTGCATTTTCGCTGACGAAATGGAAAGCATATAACTAGCTACTTACGTCACTAAAGACAATTAATTTATGACAGGCTAGCAGTGACATGTTGCCTTCAGTTCTCGTTTCTCTTTATCATAGTTAATTCGCCAATAAGTTACCAAAGAATACGTCAGGGTGAGCCAAAACCTATGTCCGATTAACCAGGACAAACAGGAATTTAGTTCGGACGACTAAATCTTGGACATGACCTGTCCTATCGACAAGCAGATTTTGAGTCACTAAACAACTACAGAGATCGATGAAAATTGACTTCAAATCGAATTAGAAATGAAATTTATCTGATTATCATAACAGCAAGCTTCTTGAAAAAATGAGTGTAAACATTCTATAAACTTCGTGATTTTTCTGCCGTTCCTTTCGTTAGCTCCTTATCTTATAGATTAGAAACCTGGCCTTGGCAACTTGGCCTGTTAAGACTTAACTTAGTCCCAGGCTCTAATATTAAGCGATCTAAACTTGAGAATCTTTTAAGAAGAAATACTATGAAAGTTGCCATCCAAAGTCAAATGCTACATTTACTGTATTTCTTTATATTTTCAACAAAATTTTTTGGACAAGCACTTTTGGGCTTCGGACAACCAAATTCTTTATGATGGTTGTCCAAGGGACAAGTGGATTACAAAATTTTTCTCTTACCCTCATACGTTCTCTTCTAATTAACGTACACATAGTACCCCCTGCTGCGTTTGACGCCAAAGTCATGAATTACCTGAATTCTCGCTGTGTCGTTTTCGTTTCAGCTTCAGCTCAGCTGAAGGAAGGTGTTGATCAGAAACTCCTATCAGGTGACAAAGACAAAGGCTTTGCATGATATAATCTGACAAGACTTTGTTCAAGGCATTTTAAAATGGTGACATTCATACAAACGTAACTCGGGATTGATCTGTGAAAATTATAAAAATTATTCACAATATATCTTTCAAGCTATTAATCGAGCGATCACCCGAGTGTGGAATGGGAAAAGCCTGTGACCACACATCATCCCAATGTTGCGACATTAATTTTACAGGCATTTTTATTATATTTTAACCAACCTCTCTCGACACTTTTCTGTTATTGCCGAAGTGCAAGAAAGATTATCTTTATGAAGGAAGAATAAACCTTAGGACTACGTCCCACCAGTCAACAGCAGCGTCAGCTGGCCTTAGCAGAAGGCCAAACTAAAGTCCACGTACTTTACTACTTCAAGCTAGTAGCTGGCATGCTGAAATTTACATTTTGCTGTCAAAAACAGAAACATGCCGGTTAAATCGTTTAATAATTAGAAATTCGTAGGTGTAAAATTAGGTCTGAGCTGTGCTCGAAAGCGAGACAATGTCACCTTTAAGACATATGATTGATAATTTACAGCGGCTGAACTTCCTCGTCATTTTTCACTTTTCATGCCAAGGAATTAAGAAAACAAAACATGTTTAAAAAAAATAATAAAAATAATAAAAAGTAGAACGTAAATAAGCAGTTCTCAAAAAGAAAAGACTCAATTTTGTACCGAAGAAAATCAAGTGGTTTACACTAAGACAAGGTGTTGACATTGAGTAACGTAAGCTGAGCTACGAAACGTGGTTTCTTATGACAGGCCTATTTGTTCTAATTGGACAATCCGATCATGCATTTAACTGAATTACATTAAAGTCTCTAAGCAGACACTCCTTAGCAATTACGTGGATGGGAGAGGAAATTAATTCGAGGTCTTCAAAGAAATCGGAAAGGAGAGCTAACCTTAACTTGGAAATGGAAGTAAGAAGCAAAGTACATCATGCACCAAACTTGGAAGCCCGACGGCCAAAGCCTGAGGAGGGGTCCTTTAAAAGCCTACTTTCTGGCTTTGTATTGGAAAAGGTAACACAAACGCATAGTTTGTCCGTTGTTGTATGTCAAACTGTAATATTTCGATCACTGTGTGAATTCGTGCCAAGATAGAAGTTGTAAGGAGGTGTAACAGAGGTAGTGAAGTAATTTCGAAAGAAAATGTCTAGTTTAACACGCGACGGGGGAATTGACTGAAAGTATTGTTATTGTCGAGTTGCTTTTACTTCCTTGTATGTCAATGCTGTAAACGCAGTTTGTCCGTTGTTGTATGTCAAACTGTGACATTGCGGCTGCTTTTTCTGCGACATTTGTGATATCGACTGTGGAATCGCGTTTAGTTCCTTGTATGTAAATGTTGTAAACCATAGTTCACACAAATAGACAACTTGTAATGAGATGTAAGGGGGGCAGTGAAATTTGTCGGAAAAAAAGTGTCTAGTTTAACTCGTGATGGGGACATTCTTATCATTGTGGAAGTGCTTTTACTTCATTGTATGTAAATGTTGTGTACACATAGTTGGTCCGTTGTTGCATGTCAAACTTTAACATTTCTACTGCTTTATGAACCAGTGCTAAGAGAGAGAACTTATAAAGATGTGTAACTGGGGCTGTGAAATCATTTGGAAAGAAAATGTCTTGTTTAACAGGCGACGGAGGGAATTAACTCAAAGTATTCTTACCATTATGGAATTGCTTTTACTTCCTTGTATGTAAATGTTGTATACACATCGTCCGTTGCTGTATGTTAAACTGTGACGTTTCGACTGCTTTATGAACCAGTGCTAAGAGAGAAATTATGTTAAAGATATGTAACAGGGCAGTGAAATCATTTGGAAAGAAAGTTTTTAGTTTATCACGCGACGGGGAGAATCAACTCAAAGTATTCTTATCATTGTGGAATTACTTTTACTTCCTTGTTTGCAAATGTTATTTAAGAATGGTGAAGTTGTGGCGACATAATGTCGTTAAAATACAATAGTTACTGGTTTTCTCAAGACTGAACAGCAATTTCTACCAATTACTGGAGACATTCAATTTTTACCCTAGACCTCGTTAGACTCTTTGAGAAACTTTCCTCTTCTTTTGACGAGCGAAAGAATTTGAGAATTTAAAAGATTTAAGCGAGAGAATTTGAAATTCAGGCTAAGCAATAGCCGAGTTCAATACCAAAGGGGAGTTTAGGTTCTTGATGAATAATAAAACTAACATAAGAATCCCATAAGCTCATTGTGGGAAAAAATAAACACTACATATAATTCATCGTCTAGATATGGCACTTCCCTACGTAATATGACTGTTCCTTTGTTCATTGTTTTGAATGTCGCAAAGATGAATATATTTTAACTGTTTTAAGGGTAGAAATTCTTCGCAACCTTCTTTTCAACTCAGTTTGTAACCGAGTCGTTAAAAAAATAAATATTAGGCCACTGCTTACCAATTGTTTATATTTCCGGTTAGGGTATATTAGTTACAATCTATGATAAAGCACTAAACTGATCTTTATTAAAAATGTTTCTGTCCCCGTATATATTTAGAAATAGAAACGTCGAAAAAGGATTCATCAGCTGTCGACAGAATAACATATGCTCCAAGAAATTCGGGAAATATGGACAGCAGAAGATAAAAAGTTTTGTCTCAGGAAATTGAATCAAAAGTACGCAAAAAACAAACATGTTGGACCAGCGACGTAGCGATAACTTTACAGTTGAGACTAGGCCTTTATAGATTGTGCTAGCATAACTTTTGGCATAATTTGGAAAAACGAGCATAATTTTTGCACTTTTTATAAAAGTAGCACTGCTAGCATAATCAGCATATTTTTAGGGTTTTTTTTTTTGTCGTTGTTGTTTTTTTCTAGAGACTGTTACCAGAGTCATGACTTGCTTGGTCTCTAAGATTGATTGTTTTCAAGTTCGGTCCATGGTTCACTTGCTTTACAATTTTGCAATGTCTTAAGGGAAGACGGTTACCGCAAAAATGCGTCGTCCGTCGTCTAGACTCTAGAAACTAGAGGACTGGGCACTTCGAAAATAAAGATTGTGTTGGTCGCAGTTCCCGCCTTCACTGGCAACACAATGGCGTCGAAGTTACAGTTACGAGAAGAACAGCCATACAACAGGCCAGAACGAGCTCAAATCTCCAGAGATCGGAGCCTGCAACAAACCAAAAGCCAATATGAGACCAGAGGGGTATCTGACATGAAAAAAGTTTCATTACATGATCGTATTAATCAATTTCCAGGTCAACATCTAATTGTTAGAGGCGACACGATATTTTGCAATGCTTGCAAAGAAGTTGTTTCATCAAAGAAAAGCATATTGTCATCCCATTACACTTCCAAAAAACACACCAGTGGGAAGGAGAAGATCAAGAAGTCGAAGTTGAGAGAACAAATCATTACCGAAGCATTAAGTCGAGAGAAGGGTCGCCAAGATAGCACGTTACCTTAAAGTGAGCCAGCATACCGACAGGAAGTAATGGAGGAGTTTTTAAAGGCCGGGATTCCCATCAGAAAAATAGACAGGCTTCGTCCTCTATTGGAAAAAAATGGCTATCGACTTACTAGTAGCGCCAATCTCGGGCAGTACATAGCCCTTGTTTTCAAACAGGAAGTTGTTAGGATAAAGAAAGAACTATCTGTGCCAGGAGAGGCAGAGATGACAAGGGATGTATCGGTAATTTTTGATGGAAGCACAAGACAATGCGAGGCAATTGCAGTGATTATTCGCTTCATCGATGACGCATGGAACATAATGCAATGCCTCATACGAATTGACATATGCTCCAAGTCAGTAAATTCAGAAGGGCTGGCAAGAGTTCTCAACGAAACTCTGTGTGTTGAATTTGGAATACGGGGAAAGTCGTTGCTTGCAGCGATAAGAGATGGGGCAAGTGTGAATCAAGCGGCGTTGAATCGGATGGCATTCATCTTCCCAGAGATGCTGGACGTTGTTTGCTTTTCCCACACGTTGGACAATGTAGGCAACCATCTAAGTATTCCTAATCTTGTGGAGTTTGGAAACCTGTGGATCCGGCTCTTCAGTCACAGCTACAAAGCAAAGTTGGCGTGGCAGACCATGACTGGTCGCAAGCCAAAGTAATACAGTGAAACACGATGGTGGTCGAAATGGGAGGTGTTCAAGCAGCTGTTAGAACAGTTTGGAGATGTTGAGCAATTTTTAGAAATGGCTGAAGTAGATAGGGTCGCTCCACATATTGTATCACAGCTTCAAGCTATTCTCGCAGATCCAGAGCGCCTTGTCAATGTTAACTCGAGCTGGTTGTCACCACTGATGTCGGACAGCATTCTGTAAAGGCCACCTACGACTTAGAAGGTGATGGCCCTCTACCAGATTGTCAGGGTTTTTAGCTGATTTTTTAATGTGTTATCTATATTAGGGGGTGTGTCACCCTACACCCCAAATCTCCCAGTAGCTACGCCCTGTACTGGACTTGCAGGCATACCACAATAAAGAAATTCAAGTTGCGAATCAAACCTGCAAAGAGTAATCCTGACCAAAGGAATAACACGAAACAGTTAAATGTCAGGTGTTCAAGAAGTACGTTTCAATCCAACAACAAATATGGAAAGACAACATTGCTCTATAAATGTCATTCAGTTGTAGCTGGGGCTAACCTCGGTCGAAAAACAAAGTAGTTAAGTACTATCGACAGTGAAACACGAGAGAGCAGCCACCGACAAGAGTGGGTTTTTAATCTTTTGTGGATTTGGTATTCCTCTTAGAGCAAAAATTGGCTCTCAATTAATTTAAGCAGAATTAAAAGTAGTCCAACGTTAGCCAAAGTAAAATAATAGAAGGCCGCCACCGTAGGGAACATTTTAATTGTAAGTGGGATCGAAATAAGGGCAAAAATGACTATCAATGGATTGTTTACAGTTTTTTGTCAAGTTTCCTCATCAGTTCAAGTTTGATGTGCTTTGGAGTTTAGTTTCCTTGTGCATACCCGACTTCTTAATTTTGCTCTGGCTAACGCCAAGCAGTTTTCCTCTGTCCAATGCCAGATGATTTTACTCGTCAAGCGGAAACGTCTCGGACAGGAAAGAGTTTAATATGACCGGAATAGTTCTGAGCGCTGCAACAGTATTCCCCAGAAAAAGTGAAATGGTTCGCAAATCACACCTTTAACGCATATGTTGCATTAATACCTAAATAGCTGTGCCTCTCTTTTAAATCGAATTTGTCCTGTAGAGGCATTTACGCCATGGCGATTATCTTTGTGTTTAGGCCTGGGACATATACGTTAAGGAATTTTTAAAATGTTTTGAAACTTTTCCAAAGCAATTTTCAAACAGTTGGCAAGAACTCCAAATGAAAGCTAACGGAAAAGCTATAGCCTTTTCTTGAAATCAACATGGATCAAAGTGGTGGCAAATGTACGCCAAGCTTTGCACTGTCTATTAGAAGCGTAGTAGCTGCTGTGATGGTGTGAAAGTACGTGTATTTGCCAGCTATGAATATTGTTCAGTCAGCTTGCAAATAGTCCTTTTAGTGATTATATTTAATAGTGTAGGCCACAAGAGCTGCTCGATCCTTTCATGGTAATGCTGCCTTTGCATGCATGGTAATAAAAATATACGTATTTTCCACCGCTTTTAATTTTTGTTCTGCCAAAATTTTATTAATAGTCTTTTTTCGAAGTAGAGTGAATAATGTTCTCATTCTAACTCATGTCGCCTTTGAATAAAATTGATTTTCGTTAATCTAATGTAATTTATGCTTTGTTTTCTTTTTAGGTTGTAATGACTATTATCGGCAGTTTATTTGGACTCCGCTTGTTCTCCTTTGTTATCTTTAGTTCCTATGATCTGGCTTGCCTGGCATATGAATCAAATTCCATCACTCATTGCTCCCAGAAAGTGATCATTTCGAACCCTTTACCCCTTGTGCACCTGTGGCTCGTTACCTCCAATGCCACATCCATAATCATACTTGTTGGCCTGCACGGTAAACCAGCCGGCATCAAGTTCATTGGTTTCAAATTTATATTCACTAAATTGATGAAAAACGAAAAATTTTGGTCTACAAACCTTATTTTCTGCATCATTCTAATCGACTACATTGTGCGATTCAGTCATGAAGATGGTGCCACGAGGGAAGCAGTTGTAGCAGAAATAGCTTTGTTGAAGTTCTTCTACTTGTTGCTTCAGTATTCAGTAAACTTTCTTCACCCTATCAAGTTTCCTCGTCAAGCTCCCACACTTCATAAGGTATTCATTTTTGGTATATATTGGTTTAGCCTTGGATTCTACCTGCTGGAGAACCTATACCTCTTCTTCTCCGCTTCGTTGGACGCTGCAGAAAATATTCTACCGCTGGGAAATTCATCCACAAAAGATCGAATGTTTGTTGTTATCTTATCATTTGCTCTTTGTTGCAGAGTTGCCTTTCATATTCGAATGGTGGCATTTTTCTGGTTCAAGTTGTTCCACGGTGATAAAGATATCTTCTCTGAAGCTCATTCTCTCGAAAATATTCCGGATTAATTGTGACAAAAAATGATGATCGCGATCTTTCGCAGTTTCACCTAAATTGCTGACAAAATAGGAAAACTACTCATTTATGAGGATTTTTTTTCACCACCCAAGTGGTAAAACAGTGTTTGTCCCTTCTTGTATGGTCCATGATCCTTCATGCTTTAAGTTCTTTAAAATCTACTGCAACTTACAGGATGATATTTTTGTAAATTTTCTGAGCTGTATTATATTAATGATAAATTTTACTGCAATATCCACTTTATGTTCTTGATTTTCTTTCGGTAGGAAAATTTTCATTGCAAAGACAATGTTACTATTTACTTTGCAAACTTATTAACCTTGTTATGACTATCTATTCATTAAAACTCTATAAAAGCAATAGTTTGAAGGTTGGAATTATACTTTCAGTTGCTTGGAAGACATTTCGGGTACTTAAAGTGTTGATGGCTACATTAAAGTCAGATGTTCATATCTCGAAATGCAGTCTAGACCACAGCTTTAATCCCCCTCTTACAAAAATTTCACATGTCATGTAAATGTGAAAAACATACGGAACTGGAACATTTTCACACATAAAATTTTCATTTCATATGTGAAATGGGAATGTTTTCACATATGAAATACCTAATTCACATGTGAAATGACATGGTTCAAAATTTTTCATGTACATGTGAAATCGTGGTGTACGAAACATGTATTTCACATATGAAATTTAAGATTTAAATTCAAAAATTAATTGCCACATGTGAAATTTTCATTTCACATGTGGCAATTCACATACGACATACTATTTTCATATTTGAAATTGCTTGTAAAATTTTTAAGGGCCTTCACAGTGGTGCGTTGTGACGTCCAAATGCTGAGGAAAATCGGGCTTGGACACGCACGTTGATTAAAACGTAAACAAGGGCTTTCCGAAGTCGCGTTGCATTTTTCAACATTTGTGGGTGATCCTGCGTCTAGTAACTCCAATTCTGCAGAAAAGTTATGAGTTACTATTTTGGTTATAAATGAATAAAGATAAATCTCAATCTCTTAGCAACCTGCTGCTAATGTACTTTTTTTTTACGTCGCATGTCATCGTTTAGAAGTATGGTAAGCATAGTAACGAGTCAAAATTTACGTTAATGCTGAGCATGGCGATTGTCAAGGAACTGTAGAAATGGACCAATTCCTTGTAAAGGAACTAATAAGTTTTGTCTTCAAGTAAATCGTTTTGTACTCATAAGTGTCTAGTTAAAAGGCTGTTTTTTAAACTGACAATGTAGTTTGGCGTATAACCTTGACGTTACATCGTTTCTAGTTTCCAAGCAACATAGCTGTTAATTTATCAAATGTATTTCGTCTTTGTTAACAAAATCTCACCGTTAAATGATTGGTTTATGATATTTAAGTAACACTTGAACTGTCCTTTCGACTCAAATTTCAAACTAAAGCCTGCATACTTTACCATCTCAAGACACCGGCTGGCATGCCGTCATTTGTGCACATACATCTCAGACATACACATTGGAATACCAGCCTTGACTATTAACAAATAAATAATCACTTCTCGCCATTTTTCATCATCGCGACACCCTATTAATTGTATTAAGCTTTCGCGTAACGTTACGATAACTTTGTCCCAACTCTTCTTGTTCCTTTAACTCTCTCCCGTCCGAGACGTCTCTCGTTAACGAGTAAAATGGTTTGGCGTCAGCCAGAATAAAATTACATATTGGTGATGATAGATGGTCCAGGTTAGTATAGTCTTGAGAAAGACTGTTCGTGACTGACGTTTGGACGGCCTCAGCGGCGGTCATCTTCAGAGTCAAAATAAGGAATAGTCAGGAACAGTCATTCTATTTTTATAACAGGTTCATTACGTAATGCGTGTGAATGGTTGTGGGAGGTTTTTGGTTTGTGGGTGTGCGTCATTGGCATTGTTAGAGTCGGTGTATTGTCTAGCCGTTTGTTTTAAGTTTTGAATAAGTCTTTTGTAAGGTGCTTGTAATTGTTGTGATCGGTTTAGTGGTTCTGGTTCCAAGCTGGTAAACCAACTTTCCAAAGTACGCGGTTGCTTGTAGTTTGTGCTGTACTTTATGCATGCTGCCGAGTCCTAGTCAATGTTGTGTTTGGTTTGTCGGTGGTGTATGACAATGTGGTTAGTTCTATCCCCGTTCTTAGTTGTTCGTTTGTGTTCAGTTAGTCTAGTGCTCAAGTCCCTGCCAATTTCACCAATATATGTCGCTTGGCAATCGGCACATTTGATCTTGTAGATTACACCTTGTGTTTCGCGTGGGTGTTCTTTGTCTTTAACGTTAGTGAGTAGAAACCAAAAACCGATACCAGCCGACAATTTGGAAAAATATAAAACAAAACATAATCCGAAGATCAGCATCTTGAGAAATCCAAGATATGGATTGAAACAAGACGAGAAATAAGTTTGTGATATTTCGATTTTATTACAAAATCATCGTCAGACTAATTACAAATACGCAGTGTCTTATATAAGGTCTACAGTAACATCATACGGGAAGAATTCACATCTCAGCAGACAGCAACTGACAAGGAGTGATTTATGTGGAGGGGTGTACGTGTTGTGACAGGAAGAAAGACGACCAGATGAGAACATTAAGGAAAAAGCATAAGTTCTTTGCTGGCTTTGAGACTTGTATTCAGCGCAGGCGACTTATGTTTAATATGAAGAGCTTCAAGAAATAAAAGAAAGTTAGATGTTCGAGAATTGGGAGAGTAAACAATTCGAGAGTTACTGATGATAAGATTAGAAATAAAAATAGAAACATCGTCTGAGTCAGTTGTTTTGTTGTTAAGGCGGTCAAAGAGAAGATGATGTCCGACAGCACTTTTAGTTCGATCGGAATGTTCGAGAAGTCTGCTTTTTAAACATCTCTCGGTCTTTCCTATGTAAGAATTTGAGCAACCAGGACATGTAATCTGGTAGATAATTTTCGACTTTGATAGTTTTGGGATTTTGTCTTTATTCGGAAGAAAGTAAGCAATCTTTTTGTTTTCATAAATGACCATAAAGTTGACAGATTGCGTCAGGTTACGCCGGATTTTCTTTATGCATTTTTTGACAAGAGTTTCTCCTCGTTTACCAAGATATGGAATACGCATCCAAATTTTGGGCCTGTCATCGTTTTCATGGTCAAAAGAGCTTAGCTGTTCTCGTTGGTTTGAAAGCTTATCTCTGAGTTTGGCTATAAGAAAGGATGTGATGGCGCGGGGAAATCCATTCCAAGACATGAAGGCTTAAAGCTTGGTTATCTGATTCTCAAATAGTTGATTGTTGCTGCAAATCATAAAGGCGCGGTGAAATAGTGACTTAACCCAGGCAGTTTTGCGTGAGAATGGTTCGAAACTCGTAAAATTAGTGTATTGACCTGTGTGTGTGCTCTTATGGTAGACATCAGTGTTTTCAGTAGAGATCAAAATGTCTAAAAAGTGAATTACGCTATCAGAGAAAGTATCGACTGTAAATTGGAGATTTTTATCAAAACTGTTAAACTTATCTAAGACTGTAGAAATGTCGGAAGGTTTAATTAATGTTAGTGTCATCGAAATAGCGGCCGTATGATGTCACTGTAGACCTTATATAAGACACTGCGTATTTGTAATTAGTTAGTCTGACGATGATTTTGAAATAAAATCGAAATATCACAAACTCATTTCTCGTCTTGTTTCAATCCATATCTTGGATTTCTCAAGACGCTGATCTTTGGATTATGTTTTGTTTTATATTAGTGAGTAGATTTCGTAAAGTTGTCGGTCTGTGTGCAACACTGTTGTTGTAAGGCCGTAAGATACGCGAGATGATCTCGGACGTACCTCTGACGTAAGGTATCGTAGCTGTTGTAGTAGTCGGGTTGTTGGTTTCGTTTATTTCGTGGTCTTTGTGGGTGTTGAGTTTGAGTTAATCCTTACTTGCTACTTACTGACCGAGCGTGAGGTCTGTACTAGTGAAATATCAGACTGATGTTTTAAACTAGCGACCGAGGCGTGTGCAGCGGGTCGAGGTCCGTGCAAAAACAAGGGTCCAATATTTCACTAGTTCAGACCGAACAAGCGAGGTCAGTAAGTAGTTTATTATATGATTTCACTGAAATATAATTAACAAGTGCAAAGGTAGAAAAAGTCAAACAAAGACTTGCATTTCTGTCATCGTTTCATATATAGAATTTCTTCTCAAACTTCACTCTGCATGGTTACTTTTCCTTTTCTGATTATTCGTAATACATTTTCACTTCATATATTGTCAAAAATCTTAATTTTTTATTCGGCACAACTCAAGCGAGGCTTTTGAACCCCTCTTGTGTGGGCAATACGGGAAATATCCGATCGCTTATCAACCAATCAAACGGCACGATTTCTGTATTCGGACCGCTCGTTGCCACTGCCATACAATAAAAACTGTTAGTGACTTGTTGACAAAATACCGAGTACGTTATACAGTCATGGATACTATTTGTTTGCTAAGTATGAGACGACGGTGGCTGTTTTAAAATTCTGACACCACTGCCATGGTTATCTGGCAAGAGGCTATCGTAAAGCTATCCTGATCAAACGTTAGTATATTCAATACGCCATCCGATATTCGCTGCCCCCATTTTGTTCAGTCACAAATCAAGTGGATGAACGCACCCTTTGGCTCATCCCCCGGAGATGGCTTGTTCATATGAAAATCCCTGGGATGACCCTTTGCACTTGTTAAAATACATTTTAGCCACACTTGGAGATGTTGCTGTGAAAACATGAATATATCAGCTAAATCATTTCAGATTTAGAATTTCTCGGTAGTAAAAATGAGTTTGAGCTATAAATAAAAATGAGGCTATTGTATCTTTAAGGCATATAATTGATAATTTACACCTACCGAACAATTTTTTTCGTGATATCCTTAGCCAAGGAAAGAAAACAAAACATATTAAAATACTAACAATACAATATCCAAAAACAACAGGTCTAATTTTGTACTGAAGAAAATCAAGTGGTTTACAATGGCACGAAGTTGTTGCTGTTGAACGAGGTAAGCTGAACTACGGAAACGTGTCTTCGTACGACAGGCCTAGTTGCTCTTATTGGATAACCCGACCATGAATTATTTACACAAGTGTATCTCAATTACATTAGCTGAATTACACTTAGCGGACACAGCTTAGTCATTACGTCTTGGTTAAAGTAAAAATTCACAACTGTGCCAAGAAGTTCGGAAAGAGAATTATCTTACTATGGAAGTGGAAGCTAAAGGCCAAGCATCTCCAGCTGCAAACATGGAAATTCAACAGCCAATGACCGAGGAGAGGTCCAGCAAAAGCTTGCTTTCAGGCGAGACATTGGAACAGGTATGACACGAACGCATAGTTCGTACGTTGCTCTATGTTAAACTGTTGCATTTCTACTGCCGTAGGAATTTTTGCTAAAAATGAACTCGCAAACAGGGAAACTGAAATCCTTCAGGAAAAAAATGTGTAGTTAAAGTGCAGTAAATGTGTAGTTATGTGTAGTAAATGTTGTTTGAACAGTGGTGAAGTTACGGTGACATAGCGTCGTTAAAAGGTGATAATTTATGACTTCTTCGAGAATGAACCACAATTACTAAGAGGAGTTGGAACCATCAAGTTTTTTTCTCTTAACCATATAAAGCGCCTTCACAGATCTTCCGTCTTTTGACGTTGACAGTAGGAGAGAGAATTTGAAATTCTGGTAAAGTTATAGTATAGCAGAACACCGAAGAGACTTTTTACTGCTCATAGCATGAACTATAAACTAACATGAGAGTCCTATAAGCTTTTTGTGGGAAGCAATAAACACAGCTTATAATTCATGCTCGTATAAATGTGACGCTTTGCTAGCAATGTGTCTGCTCCTTCTTGGCTGTTCGTTTTGGATGTGGCAAGGATGAGTATCGATTTGAATTGTTAAAAGGGCAGGAATTCATCTCAACCTTTTTCCACTCACGTGGTAACCAAATCGTAAATAAAATAACGAAAGGTAGACGACTACTTATACCAATTGTTTGTGCTTCATGGCTATTAGTTACGTTTTATGACAACATACTCTATTGATGATTCTGAAAGATGTTTCTCTGTCCATCACAGATTATGAAACAGTAACGTAAAAACAGATTCATCAAGAGCCAAAACAGAGTAACATATTTTGCCAAATACTTTGGAAATACCGACAGCTGAAGATAAAAGGTTTCTTAGGAAATTAAATTAAAAGCTAGAGGAAAAATGACATATTCCAGAAGTACGCCAAAATCCAACAAAAAATTGGAAAGACTACACTGATGTCCAAGTATCAAGCAGCTGTAGGTGAGACGAACCTTAATAATAGAGTAAAATGGATTGCTACTAACCAGACTGAAATACCGGAAGGCAGCCACCGACAAGATTGGGTTTTCAACTCATTCTCGGCTTAGCATTCCCCATAGACAAGAACGCTACTTTTAACTGGTTTAAGCAAAAGTAAAAGTAGTCTGATGTTAGCCATTGTAAAATACCAGAAGGTCGTTACCATCGGAAACAATTTAGGTGTAATTGGAGTAGATTTAGCGTTTCCGATTTGAGAACTCTCCTTTTGACCAATAAAATCGTCTTGCTTTGGCCAGAGTAAAATAAAAAACTTCGGATGAATTTGAGCTGAAAAGAGTGAACGGATCAATGGTTTGGTGTTTTTTGCAAGTTATTCTATGCCGTGATTTTCCCCTGATTTATTTATGCCTTAATCATTAGGGGTCATACTTTATGAATCAATTATCAAACCTCGTATTTTTGTTGCAGAAGAAACTTGTACAAATTATTACATTCTCGTCGTATATTAAACACAGCAGTCTACTTTTTAAATCCCTGTAACCGATTAAACTACAAGACTTAGTTAAACTTATCACTGCTGTTTTTATGCTCAAGTTGCACAATTTACTTCAGCCTTCAACATTCAATTCCTTTTTTGTGCCTGTCAACCAAGTACACAGTTACAATGCAAGATTATCCGCAAGATTGTCTTATACTCTATCCAAACCTAGAAAAAATTACTGTATTTATAATATTAGATACCAAGGACCTAAGATATGGATCTCTATTGTCACTAAAACCAAGACTTCGTTTCAAGCTGTTGTAAAGAAAAATCTAGAATAATATACATTGAAAGCTACTAACATAGCTTCATGTATATATAATGATTAAAATAGTTTCTCTCTGCCGGTCCCGTATGACCTGACATGCATCGTACGAAAAATGTACTTTTCTGTTTTGTGTGTGTGTGCCTTATACTTTTTCTTTTTCCACCCTTTTATAAAAATTCAATTATACAGAAAAGTCTGCTAGCCTTGCTCCGATAAGTCCATATGGCTTTTCTAGGCCACCAGTACCAATTCAAACTATAATTATGTTATAATTATATAGGTTTTTGAAGTTTATTCTTGTAACCTTATTTCTTTTGGTACAAATAAATTTGTTGTTGTTGTTGTTGTCGTTTTCTGAAAAATCCTAGTCTTTCCAGTCGATTGGGAGCAGTCAAAGTTGTTTGTTATTCCAACTCACCATGTCTTTGAAAAACATTGGTTTCTATCAGTGTAATCTAATCTATACATTTTTTCTTCCTAGGTGCTAATGGCTTTCATCGCCAGTTTGTTCGTACTCAGCTTGTTCTCCTTCGTGACCTTCATTTTCTATGACATGACTTGCCTTCCATACGAATCAAGTTCCATAACCAATTGTTCACAGAAAGTGATCATTTCGAGCCCCTTACCCCTTGTGTATCTGTGGCTCGTTACCTCCAACGTTACATCCATAATCACACTCGTTGGCCTCTACGGTAAACCAGCGGGCTTCAAGTTCATTGGTTACAAATCTACATTTACTAGATTAATAAAAAATGAAAAATCCTGGTCTAGAAACCTTATATTATGTATCATTTTAGTCGACCACAACGTGCGTTTCACTCATGAACATGGTGCCACAAAGGAAGCAATTCCAGTCGGCCTTGCATTGTTAAAGTTCTTCTTGTTGGTTCAGTATTCAATAAACTTTTTTCACCCGATCAAGTTTCCTCGCCAAATGCCAACACTTAATAAGGTATTCATTGGTGGTATGTATTGGTTCGGCCTTGGATTCTACGTATTGGAAGACCTATACCTCTTCATCGCCTTTTCGTTGGACGCTGCAAAAAATATTCTACCACTGGGAAATTTATCCACGAAAGATCGAATGTTTGTTGTTATCTTATCACTGTTTCTTTGTTGCAAAGTTGCCTTTCATGTTCGAATGGTAGAATTTTTTTGGCACAAGTGGTTCCATGGTGATAAGGATATCTCCTCTGAAGCTCTTTTTCTCGAAAAAATCCCAGATTAATTGTCTCTTGGAAATCACTAATAGAATAGAAAAGTAAATCGATTGTACGTATCTTTTTAACCGCCTATAAGCAAAGCATTCGTTCAGTTTTGTATAATACATGATCTACCTTTCATTCTTTATATCTGCTTATAGGGTATTTTTGCTAGTTTTTTGAACTGAATTTAAATACTAAGTTTGCTGCTACATCTAGTTTAGATTCAGGATTGCAAAGACGTAAAATCAAATCATATTTTATTACCATTTATTATCTGAGTAAGAAGTGTGATTTTGCTAACTCCATTAAAGCTAGATTTTCAAGTCTGGAAATGTACTTTTTTCATTAACGTAGCAAAAGGGGGGGAGGTAGGGAGGATGTTACCCCCCATTTTTCGTCCAGACTAGGCCTGTTGGTACATCCAGTACCTTTGTCGGTACATTAAGCCTGTCTGTTGCGGATTCCGTTTTCGTTTGAATTATCAAATCAAAAGCTTGTTTAATAAGCTCAGGCGAAAGTTAAGTACGGGAAAGACGTTCAATACAAAATGTTCGCAAGGAATTCTGTTTTGTTTTATTTTTTTAACTGACAAAAACGATTGATCCAGTCAACCTTCAAGACAAAGTGGTTGTGGTACCGGTGAGGGCCGAAAAAGAAGGTATGTTTTTATATATCATTGTTCACGTGATGTGTGCACTTTTGCGAATCATTTTCGAAATTTAATACTATTATAACAACAAGAGCTAGTGAAGTAGAAATCATTTATTTCTTTATCGAATTTCAAATTTCTCATGCCCTCGGTGTAGTTAGCTTTGATTTTTTCTTAATATTTGTCGGTGCATTGCCAATATCTTGTCCGGTACATTTGTCTAAATTCTTCCCTGCTCCCCTGTTTTAAATTTCTGGCAACGCGACTGCTTTTTTTGTTTGCGTGACTTTCTGAGTCCAGATTGCGAACAACGTGAAACTCGAAGTGACCGAAAGCACCGTCTTAGCTTGATTTTCGGTCTTATGCAAAATTACGCGGCCTGGTATTTTACGATAGCAGACCGATCCAATACCTTTATTACTACGGATCGGTAAGTTCTGGAAGGAAAATCTTCCAGGTGATTTTTAAATGAAATTTAAGGAGGATTACACCTTTTGCTGTTCACTACCAGGAAATATACTAACATTAACGCTAACTTCAAAGTCATTAAAGCAAAAATGCATTCATTTTAATCAATCGAGATTCATTACCGCAGATACTCAACCATTCGCATCAAAAGGCATTCCATAGCGCCAACAGGCGACCATTAACACCATTCTACTATACATTAGGGATCATAAAATTTCAATTACGCAAGAGAAAATCTTGTCTAATTGAAATTTTATTAAACCTAATGTATAGTAAGATAATGTTAATGATCACCCGTTGGTGCTATGGAATGCCCTTTGATGCAAATGGTCGAGTATCTACGCTAGTGAATTAAAATGAATGTATTTTTGCTTTAATGACTTTGAAGTTAGCGTTAATGATAGTATATTTCCTGGTAGTGAACAGCAAAAGGTGTAAGATTTTACAATGGAAAATTCCGAATAACAAAATGTGCAGGAACACTATAACTACTTCCCCCCTCACCCACCGCGAGAAGCACAGTGCGAGGGTACTTATCTCGACGTGCGTGGAGTCCTTTTACACAAGTGGTGACTAAGGTGAAAAACTCTATGTTTATTTTTTTTAGTAGAAACTTAGTCGAATACTATTGCAAAAGCTGCATTCTGATTGACTACGCTGCTCGCTATATATTCGTCGATAGATAGCGATTAGCTAAAATGGCTTCCGCCTATCGGTTTCGTGAAGTTTCTGAAGACGATATAGAATGCTTACTTGAAAGTGCAATCCCAGAGAAGATGTTAAATTTTTTGTTGAAAAAGTGACACCTTTTCTTCCCTATCTTGGAATTCTTTCTGGTGTTACTCTTCTCAACAATTTATCTTTAGACAATTCTTTTTCCAATGCTTCACTGCTTTCAATTGCTTCCAATCCACCTAAAAGATCTGCAAATTTTGACACCAACAAATCTGTCAAAAATGCGTTTGCTTTTTCAGCTTGTTGTCTTTCATATTCTGTATAAATTTTCAATACAACTTTTCCGCTTGCTTTTTTCAAACTTGCAACAGATTGACTGATTTCTCCATCTTCAGATAATCTTAATAACTCTTTGCGTTTTTTAGCAACATCTTCTTCTCTGTCTCCATTATTTGAATTGTTTTCGGTTGTTGGAATTTCTTCACTCCCATCTTTACTCATTTATTATATAGTCATATGGAAAAATTAAAGAGATTTCCAAATTGGAATAGCGTTTATTTTTTAATATTTTCATAATTTTTTCCAACTCATTGCGGTTATTTAAACCTGAATATTCTTCAAGAATGGTTTTCATATCTTTTTTATTTGGATTATAAAATGTAACCAATTTGGATATATTTTCTCTAAATGGTTTTGCAATCGAAGTCAGTTGTTGAGTAATGACAACAACAGAAAGATTGTAATGTCTTGCAAAAAATCCCTACTTTACCAATTCACTGCATCTATTTTTAACATCTTTCCCACTTGCAACATCATCTAAAATAATTAAACTTTTACTTCCTCTTGAAAAATCAACAACAATTTTCAAGTATTTTTCAACCTCATCTTGATCACAAGGAATAGCAATAAAATCCTCATCTTCATCATATTTCCAATTCTCATAAGTTTTATTCCAAGAAAAAGTAGGGCATAATAAAAACATGTGGTCAAAATAATTTTTATATTCTCTCTCTAAAAAATTTAAAAGATATCGAGTTTTTCCACAACAAGTCATTCCAACAATAATCATATTAAAAGGGTTTTTTTCCGCATTGAATTTTTTTACAGATTTTCTTTCTTTTGCTTCTTCTGAAATTTTCAACAATTGTAATTTTTGACTCATTTTTGTTTTTTCTGTTTTTTTATCTTGTGAAGTAATTTTTTCCATTTATTTAAAACTGTATTGAGGATAAATCTTTATTTACAATATTTAACAACCCATCACTAATCACAAAAATGTGACATTTTACATTTGCTGTTATTGCAGTTTTCTTAATTTCTAATAGAATTCCAGATTGTGTATTGACTAATTTTTTACCATCTCCATAGACAAAATCATCATTTATAGTTCTCAAATCAATACATAATGCAAAAGCATTTTTGTAAAATTTTTCAAGACTCATAACAGATTCACAGCTTTCATATCCACAGTGAAATATTCTGAATGCTTCTTCGAAAAATCTACTTTTTGGCATTCCCTGTGAATATATACTATTTGGGATTCCTTCCACACTAATTTTAACTTGTGTAATATTTGTGTAAACAAATTCTTCACTATCTGTTACAGTTGTATTTCTAAACAACAATACAATCGCCTTCATTGATTTTCTTGGAATATTTATAGTCTCATTATGCAAAGTTGCATCTTTATCCCATTCCACAGTTTTCATTAAAGTGACATGATTAAATGATAAACTTCTCCCTTGTGAATAATTTGACAATACCTCATTAGCTAAATCTAAGTTTTCAATAGTTTCATATTCCAATTCCAAATTTTCTAAAGCATATCCAGCTACACTTTGACCACTTTGAGCAACCATGATTTCACTTGCTTTTGGTAAAGTTATAACGTATTGGAAATTGTTAATCATTCCATAAGGTGAATACAATCCGTGAGTTGAAAGTATTTTTTCCAATTTCAAACATTGTTTATTTCCAGAAATATCAAACATGAGTTTGTCAGAAACTTTTTGTGTATTTCCACTTGTTGCTCCAGAATCATCTTTTGAAATTAATTTCCTAATATTTTCATTACCAATACCATATTCAATCATATCTGATCTTTCATATTCTGGTTTCCAAAGATATTTGTAAATTTCCAACAAAGATTCTCCTGTATTGTCATAAACAATTTCACCGGAAAATTTTACAACTAATCTCTTTTTCAAAAGTTTTGACAAATTGTTTAAAAACCAAGATTTTGTGTTTTTGTTTTTGAAATTAAATAACAATCTTAACGAGTCTGGAACAAGACACAAATTTGGATTTAATTTAGGAATATCAATGTAAATATCTTCTTCAGGATTTGCTGAATTTGGATTCAATGTCACAGTATGTCTCACCCTGTTTCCCTTAATTTCACTCATTCTTGATTTTTTATATCCTGGATATAATACATTGACTCTACTCATTTATTTATATATATAGAAATATTTTTTTCCTATCTTTGTATTCATTGTAAAAAAAATAAGTTAAAGCAAGTGTTAAAATCCACAGATTTTTTGCAAGAAAAGTTATTCCTTTTGATACCCATGCTAATATTGACCCAATTAAATTTAAAAGAGAAGAAATCAATGCTCCAAAATTTTTACCAATATTTGCAATTGCTTTTCCTAAATTTCCAACCGCTTTTGCACCAGATTTCAAAGCATTTCTTGCTCCAATAATAATTGTTGTTAAAATTCCTGCAACAGAAATTGCAACAGCTGATAAACCTAGAAGATTTTCTTTTGACCATTTTTTAAATCTTTCCAGTCTCCCAATATCAGATTCTTCAATTTCTTGTTGAATTATAGAAACTGTTTCTTCTTCAGGTCTCAAATCATTTTCTAATCTTATTTTATCAGCTACTAATCTTGTTGTTTTTTCAGCTTCTTTATACCAGTTTTCCTTTCGCTCATCAGTTTCAAGTAAAGCTTTTTGTCTCCAGTGATCAGCTTGTATATCAAGAAATTCAATCTTCTCTTCTGCTGTTTCTCCTTTAGGATTCAATACTCCGTTTAATTCTCTCACATCCTGCTCATCCATTTCTATTTCTTTCATGTTTTCTTGAATATCTTCAATACTATTATTTAAACTTTCAATGGAATTTTTTCTTATTTCCTCTTTGAAAAAATTTCTTTCATAAAGATCCCATTCATAGTCATCCCAATCCATTTCTTTGTTAATAACGCTATCAAAAGTTTTTTCATATTCTTTTTTTGCTTCTTCCAAAGTATTTTGAAATTCTTCAAGATTTATTTTATTTTTTTTCTTAAAATAATCAATTCTGTTTTCTTTATCACTAAATTCGCCAATCTTTTTATCTTTGTATAAAATAGCAAGTTTACCATTATCCATTCTTATAAAATTTGTGTTATCTAACAACTCAGTTGAATTTTCTCCATTTTTCTTTGCAATATCAACATTAAACATTTTTTTAAAATATTCTTTTTATCCTCAGTCATTGATTTTTTCATTCCTTTTGCATCTTTTTTAACATCAGGAATATCAACTCTTATTGGAGATCCTTCATCAAAGTTTTCAGGATAATCTCCAATATCCCAAGGATCGTCTTCATCACTAAACTTTGTTCCTGCTTCTTTATATTCTTCTTCCTCCTCCTCCTCCTCTCTATTTTTCATTTCAATGTCATCAAATCCACTTTCTGCCATTTATTTATAGGAAGAAATAATAGGAGATAATTCTTGTTGATAAAATTTTCCTAAAATTTCTTCACCTTCTAAATCTTTTAATTTATACATAATTGGATCGCCAAAAAATATTTCATTAATTTTGAAAATTTCTTGTGTAAAACTAGCTTCATATCCTTTTTTAAAAATATTTTTATATCTTGAAATTCTAACTTCATCACCAATTTTAAATTTTGGAGAAATAGTTTCTCCAATGGGTTGACCAAAAAGTTTAATCCAAACTTTATTTTTATTTCCCTCATTTACTTCAATAGGTTTCATTCCAATAGTTCTATGCGTGGTGTGGTTATAATTTTTAACAAAATCACTTAAAACATCTAACCATTTACTAGTATTATTTTTATAAAAATATTTCCACATCATTGTTTTTAATGTTTTATTAAATCTTTCTACAACTGCAGCTTTTCTTGTGGAGTAGGTGGAAAAATATTTTATATTATAAACTTCTTTCAATAAAGATTTTACTCCCACATTATAAAATTCTTTTCCTTCATCAAATTGTATGTTAGCTGGATATTTTGAAAACCTAATTTTGAATTTAGTTAGCATTTTTACAACAGCTTTTTTCATATTTTCTTTATCTTTTCTATAGACGGGAATTGCAAAACCATATCTACTTAAAATTTCTATACCTGTTAAAATCCAATAATAACCTTTATTCTGTCTGGAATATTTTTTCATATCTACTAAATCCATTTGTAATTGTTGTCCTAAATCTTTAACAAATGTTTTTTTAAATTTATGTCTTTTAATAGCTTGTTTAAACATAGAAAATGTATTTTGTGTTTTTAACCATTCTCCAACTTTTTTTCTACTGACATTTATTCCTTCTTCTTTTGCTTTTTGATAAAGTCTTTCCGCAGATTGATAACCTGTTTCTGGATTATAATATAAATCTCTCAACTCCTGCTCTATAACAATCTCTTCATCTTTAATTTATTTTTACTAAAATAAATAATGAATGTGGAGAAAGAAGAAAGAAAATATTATGGAAAAAATTATGACTTCGTTGTGAACGAAAGAAAAGTTTTGGATAAACAATTCAAAGAATATTTTTTTAAAAAATATCCATACGCAGACATGTCAAAATTTTATTTTGAACATGATATTAACAAAGATGGTAGTTGGGAAAAAACAATAACATGGTTTAAAAATAATCCCTATATCTCAACTGATATTACAAGTGATACATTTAAAAATGATCCAAATATGACAAAATATTTAACAATAAATAAACCAAAACCACACTTTCCAAAAATTTGGAAGTTGGGTGGAACCCTGCAGTATCTTCCAAGAGGAAAAAGACATGTTGGTTATGCAGGAAAAAATTATTATTGGGATGAATTTCCTACAGAATATGTCTTGGATTATCCTATTAATCAGTTTAGAATTTATGTAAACAATACAGATTATTTCCAAAGCAATTTACCTGCGTTGGGTATTACTACAGATGATAATGCAAAATGGACTTTGGGAGAAACATATTTTCAAAGCATAGTAGGAACATGGATTGCAACTTATGCATGTGGAATTTCAATCCAACACCTAAGATTTTCTCCAGATGTTCCAAAACAAATTACATCTTTTATAAGATTTCATCTATATTTTACAGTGAGAAGAATAATGTGGCAACTAAGAAATGGAGATTATAGCATCCTTTATAAATTTAATGCTTCCTTCCTGAGAGATCACTATCCAAAATGGACCTGGCAAGAAATTTCAGGAAAGAAAAGACATATTGGAGATCGCCATGCAATTGATATGACTACATCATGGAGGGGGTATCAACATGGTCCTGGTCAAATTAGAGACACACAAAATGATTATAAAAAATTCATTCCAAAAATTTCAGATGGATTAATAAAACAAGGAACAGAGTTGTTAAATCACAGTATTGAAGCATATCTTTATGCAATCCTTGGATCTCAAGCGAGGACTAGACAAAGTATTGTGAGTAATAGAGCATCAGCGTTGGAAACTCAAAAAGTTTTTAGAAAAATTTTTGAAGATTCCATTATAAATTATGATACAACAACGTGGATTAATAATATGAATACAGCAATCACTGCAACAAATGTTATTCTCAATACAGCTATATCTCCAACTCTTTGGTTAATTCCCAGTAGTTTGATTATTTTGAAAAATCCAATTGAGGGGTATAATAATAGACTCAAAGTTTCTTCAGAAGGAATGAAATTTGGAATTAATGAAAAATTAAATTATTATGTAGAAGAAAAAAAGTTACAGGGAAATGAAATAAAGGAACTTCATAAAAAGAAATCAGAAACTAAAATAGATATAAAGAAAACTGAAAAAGACATGAAGAAAATTCCTCCAAAAACATCAAGTGAAAATTTATGGATTTTATCTTTTGTATTAGTTGTTGGAGTTGCAGTTTCAAAATATATCTTCTAAAATAAATGAGCAAGTCTTTTAAAATTTACATTTCAAAGAAAGAGAAGAAAAAGTTTTTGGAATTGGATGAAACTCTTGTTTTGAAAAATTGTCATAAAATGTTTGTAAAATCTGTAAGTATTTTTTGGGATTATAATAATTTGGATTCTAGTTATTTTTACAATTATGATGTGGATGGAAGCAATACAAAAGTTACATTCAAAGAAGGATATTATAACTTTTCCTCTTTAAAAAAAGAAATTGAAAATACAGGAAAGATTGAATTGGAAGCAATATTTTTTACAGGAAAATGCAAGATAGAAACAGATAAAAAAATAAATTTAAAAACTTTGGGACCAATTCTTGGTTTTCCTTCTAACAAAGAAATTGCTGCAAATACTTGGACAGAGTCAGATTTTATTGTAAATGTAAATAATGATTTGAGCTATGTGAATATTCATTGTAACCTCATCAACAAATCAAGGAATTTCTTGAATGGAAAAAGAAGTGATGTATTGATCCAAATTCCAATTCCTAACAATCAAACTCTAAAAGGATCTGTTTCATCCAAAACTTCTTCAGAAGAAAAAGAAGGAATTATGGTTTCCAACGGGATTTTTAAGACAATGGAATTGCAAGTCGAAGGCAATAATTCTTCTTCTATTGGAAATGTTTTGATAGAAATTTACATTAAATAAATATGAGTTTGAATTATGGATATAAAAAACAAAAAGGTCTTGCAACAACAGGAGGAGAAATGACTGGAGATATTAACTTACAAGATAATCATATTTTAACATCTGCGGATCCAAAACAAGATTCTCATCTTGCAAGAAAAAAATATGTGGATGATAGAGTTGGAAGTGGAGGTGGAAATTATCTCGCAAAAACAGGAGGAATAATGACTGGAAATATTAACATGAATGATAATAAAATTTCCACAACTGCGAATCCTGTGACTGATAAAGATTTAGCAAGGAAAAAATATGTGGATGACCAAGATGCTAAAAGATTATCAGTAACAGGTGGTGTAATGTCTGGAAATATAATGGGGAATAATAAAATTGAATCAACTTCAGATCCAACAGGTGATAAACATCTCGCAAGAAAAAAATCATGTGGATAATCAAGATGCTAAAAAATTATCTTTAACAGGTGGAAGAATGACTGGAAGCATTTTTATGGAAAACAATGCGATTGTGACAACTAGAGATCCATATTTCGGTTCAAATTTAACAAGAAAAAATTATGTGGATAATCAAGATGCTAAAAAATTATCTTTAACAGGTGGAAGAATGACTGGAGATTTGGATATGGGAAATCATCACATTATTCATGCTGCAAATTCTTCTTCTGATCAACATGTTGTAAATAAAAAGTATGTGAAAAGTTTTTCATTACCTAATACAGTTGCAAATATTTACACTTTACAAATGGATGACCAAGGAATTTTTGATGCAACAAGAGATGATGTCTCCAATATAGAATATATTGGAAGCAATAAAAAGATTGAAAAACTTTTAAATTTATCAAGAAAAAAAGATTGGGAATTCAAACAAGATGATGCAAACAAACAACCATTATTCAAAAAATCTACAATTAATAATAATTTTTATTGTATTCAATATCTTGAATCAAACAATTTACATTTACTCACTTCACAAGATATTTTAAGTAATCAACACTTAAATTTTTTTTTGTATATGGTTTAAAATCATTAAATTCAACTAACAATGAAGTTTCATTGTTTAAAATCACAACCAACGAAACAACAAGTCAACCACTTCCTTTTGATTTTGGTGTTTCTTATCGAAATTCATTGTTAAATATAACAAACTCATCTCGAAACTCAGTTCCAAATAGTAATTGGGAATTGAAAGCAAATGCAACAGTAATCAACAAATTGATATGTCTTTCTTCACATTGGGATCAAAATAATGTCAGTGGTGTTAAAAAAGGAAATTTATATGTGAATGGAAAAGAAATTGTTTCTTTCACAACAAATCAAAAATTATCTCACAATTCAAATATGAAATTTTATCTTGGATCAAAAAATAAAGATCATGGAAAGATAGATGGAGAAATATTATATACATATGTTTCAACAAGAAAAATGAAAGAATAGGAAATTGTTTTGAATCACTATCTCCTCTGCAAGAAATTTGAGATTGACTTTGATGAAGATGAGGTTATAAAAGATCTTTAACTTTTAAATAGATTTGAATTAACTTGTAAATAGATTTAAGTTAACTTGTAAATAGATTTAAATTAACTTGTAAGTTAACTTGCAAATAGATTTAAGTTAACTTGTAAATAGATTTGAATAGATTTAAATTAACTTGCAAATAAATTTTGAATAGAATTTGAATAGATTTGAATAGATTTTAAATAGAATTCAAATTTTTTCCTATAAATAAATATGAGTGGAGAAGAGAAGAATAAAATAACTTCGACAGAAAAATCTGTCAAAATCAAAGATCCAAAAAGAGTTGAATTGGGAAAAAGACTTGCAAAAATTTCAAAAGAAGCAAAAGCAAGAAAAAAATTGGAAAGAGAAAATGCAAAAAATCAAAAAATAGAAATGATTGATTTTAAATATGTTGTTGGAGGAGTTGCAATATTAGGTGGAATTTTTGGAATTTATTTTACATGGAAAAAAGATAAGAGAGAAATTAAAGAAGAAAAAAAAATAGAAGAAATAGAAGAAAATAAATTAGAAAACAAATATCAATTTAAAGAAAAAAGAAATTGTTTAGAAAATCTTTAAAAAAATTTTTTTCATAAATAAATGAGTAACGACATGAATAGAAAAGAAACAATGAATGAATTGTATGACTCAACTTTGATTACAATGGGAGCAGTTGGAATTGGAATGGTTACAAGAAAAGCAATTGGTGATGGATTATCAACTCCAGCATCTTTAATGACAACTTTGAAACTTGCAGCAGCAATTGGATTGTCTACACTTGGAATAAAATATGCTCAAGATAAAAAATGGATTCCTGAAAATCCTTTTAAATAAAAGATGGAAACTGTTGTTGGAGGATTATTTAATGCTGTTGCATTTGCAGGAGCAGGATTTTTATTCTCAAAACTAAATCACACTGGTTATGAAAAAGAAATTAAACGACATAATGAAGCAATGGAAAAACTCTCAAGAGACAAAGAAATATGGATGGAAAAACAAATGGAAAGAAAAACCAAGTTGGAAGAATTAAGACAACAATTGTCTGATGCAAATGCAGACATTAATAGGACAAACAAGTCTTTTGAAAATCTAGAAAAAATAAATTATAGAGTTAGAAAATTGCAAAATGAATATGAGGAGGAAGAAAAAAAAGAACCAAAATTAGAAAATTATTATAAACCTTCAAATGAGATGAAAGAATATCAAAATGTTGTTTTTCTTCTGGTTAGAATATCAGGAGGATATTTAATTCATAAATTAATTTAAGAAAAAATATAATCAATAATATAATCGTTAATCTCTCTTACACATTCACTATAACTCTGTGTAACCAAAGTTTTCCATCCAATTTTTTCTAATTGTTGTAAATAAGTTTTTTGTTGTTCAGATAATTTTCCATAACCTCTTGGATGTTTAAATTCTATAGCAAAACCTTTCCATGGTCCAGCATGGTTAAAAATCAATAAATCTGGTTTTCTTGCTGTATATCCTTTCTCCCAAGCTTCAATTCTTTTATCTGAAGTATCCTGTAATTCTCCTAAACCAGCGTCAATTAGAAGTTCTGGAAAATTTGCTCTTATATATTTTACAACTTCTTTATGAAGTTCAGTTTCATTTCTGAAGTACATCTCTTTATTATAGTATATTTTTTTTAAAAAAATTTTTTTTCTTACTATAATAAAGTATGAACTGAACGAGAATTTCAATAGACACTATGTTTAAAACTTTGATTTCAAGACAAGAAAGATTGGAAGAGAAAATGGATTTGATTTTGGAAAGGTTAGGATATAATAATGAGAAAACAATACCAATATCAAATGATTGTAGATTTGTCTTAAGAAAGGGAAAAAGAAAAGGAGAAGAATGTAAAAGAAAATGTGGTGTATATAAATTTTGCACAAAACATAGAGACATCCACGATGGAAAATCCATGGAAAATGAAAATACAGGATCGGACATCCACGATGGAAAATCCATCGAAAATGATAATCCAGAGTCAGAGTCAGATTCAGGATCGGACATCCACGATGGAAAATCCATGGAAAATGATAATACAGAGTCAGAGTCAGATTCAGGATCAGATTCAGAGTCAGATTCAGGATCGGACATCCACGATGGAAAATCCATGGAAAATGACGAGACAGATTCTGATTCTGATTGTTTATATGAAAAAATAATTTATGAAACATTTTATAAAATTTGTGAAAATTGTGGAATAGAATTACCAAAAGATTTTATTCCCCCACAAAAATATAATTCTTTGAATATGAATTTAGATTTTTTATTTGAAATGGATAAAATTCTTTTAAATTCACTTTCAGAGGAAGAAAAACAAGATTATAAAGAAAAAACTGGCAAACTTTTAGATGATATTTTTTGGAATATTACATTATCTAAAAAGAAAAAATCTGAAAAAATTAAAAAATATTTTAGAAGTGTGTTTTGGTATTTTAAATAACATGATAATGTTGACGAATATTATAGATTAGTTAAAAAATCTAGACCAGCAACAATTCCAGGATATAAATCCTCTGAAAAACCAAAAACAAAAACAGAATTAAGAAATATTGAAAAAATGGAAAGAAAAAATATAAGAATTGCCAAAAAAGTTTTATCTGCTTTGAATAAAAAAAATAAAAAAAATGCTATAATAAAGGATGAGTAGTTATAAAGAATTGGTTAAAATTGCATCACAGAAAAAAGTTAAACATTATAACAGATATAAAAAACATGAATTAGAAAAAGTTTTAGAATTTGAAAAAGAACATGAGGAAAAAGAATTTTTTGAAAAATATTGTAAAGACAAATGGAAAAGAACATCAGTTTTAGCAACATATTCAAATGGAAAAAAAAATTAAATTTATAAGTCTTTATGCTGCAGCAAAATATTTTAAAATCTGGCCGGCAACTATAAGATGGAGAATTTTAGAAGGAAAGAAAATGAGATTAGATAATGGAAATTTTTGGGAATTTTCTTACATCAAAAAATTAAATTGATTTTTTCCTAAAAATTCTATAATAAAAGATAGATGACTTCAAAGAAAAATGAAATTGATTTTTTTTCTAAAAATTCTAATAATAAGGAGGAGAAGGTCTCCATTTATGTAAAAATTTACTATAATAAATAGGGAGGAGAAGGACTCATAGTAATAGGGAGGAAAAAAATATTTTCGTTTCTATTACTATGAGTAGTAATAGAAATGGTAGTCAATGAGAGACACATTTCAAAAAAGGATGTGAAAAAAACATCCAAACAAATTGTTTTTTCTAAAAACTCCAATAATAAAGGAGAAATGACTTCAAAAAGAAAATATATAAAGTCTGGTGAGTTTACAAAAGAAAATATATTAAAAAAGAAAATGAGCAGAATATTTGATAAGTTTGAAAAATTGTATGCTCAAGAAAAAAGTAGTTGGTATAAAAAACTAGCAAATATAAATAAAAATATTATTGAATTAAAAAAAGATGTTCCAACTTCAACTATCTCAGGAAAAAGAAAATATATAAAATCTGGATATTATGCAAAAGAAAATATATCACAAAGGAAGTTAAACAAGTTGGTTAACAGGTTTAAGAAAACAACTGCTGCAGCAGAAACAGAAAAAAGTTGGTATGTAAATCGGAAAAATACCATATTAAACCAGTTTTTCAAACAAGATCCAAAATTTGAATTGGATAAAAAAGCATTAAATGCAACAAAAAGATATGTTTTAAATTTAAAAACAACAGGATTAAGTTTATATGATCCTGTAGAAGTTCTTAAAGAAGTTAAACCATTTGTAATAGAAAAATTTAAAGAAAATTTAAAAACAAAACAAAAATTATCACTTATATGTTTAATGAAAAAAACATATTCTGTATCAGGAGAAGAAATTGAAAATGAAAAAAATTTCAACAGTAAACATAATGAAAGTATTTTTGAAGGAAGTAATTTTGTTGAAATTTATAAACAAATGAGTGAAGAAATTATTAAAGAATTTGAAGAATTTATTGATAATGGTAGCATGTGGAATTTTGTTAAAGGATTAAAAATTGTTCTTGATATCAATAAAATTACTCCTTTAAAAGCCTCATCTTGGATTCCACTTCCAAAAGAAATAAAAAATAAAAAAGCAGTTATAAATCCAGAAAATTATGACCAAAAATGTTTTTTGTGGTGTATTGGAATTTATAAAATTTTAGAAAAAAATCCAAACTTAAAAAATCCAGGGAGAATTACAAAAGAATTAAAAAATGAAGTTGAAAATTTCAATTTAGATGGAATGGAATTTCCTTGTGGATTTAGAGATATTGATAAATTTGAAAAAAATAATAATATTTCAATCAATTTGTTTGAATATGATGAAGAGAAAAATGAATTAAATATTTTAAGAGTTTCAAAAGGAGAACAAAATGAAGAACATGTAGATTTGTTATTAATTGATAATGAAAATGGAAAACATTATTGTTTAATAAAAAATTTGGAAAGATTAGTTTCAAAAAAAGTTAATAATCATGGTCATAAAATTCATATTTGTCGTTATTGTTTACAATATTTTAAACATGAAAAAACTTTAAAAGACCATTTAGAATATTGTAAAAAACATGATTGCATGAAAACAATTTTTCCTGAAGAAGGAGAAATATTAAAATTCAAAAATCATGAAAAAATGCATCATGTTCCATTTGTTATTTATGCAGATTTTGAATGTGTTTTAAAACCGATAGAAAATAATATTGGAGAAAAAACAACTCAATATCAAAAACATAAACCATCGGGTTATTGTTATTTGATAAAATGTTTTGATGACACCTTGTTTCCTCCAAAATTGGTGCTATACACCAAAAAATCTCAAGATGAAAATATTTCCTTAAAATTTATAACAAGTTTGGAAAAAGAGGTTAGAGAAATATATAAAATATTCAGATTTCCAGAAAAAATAAAAATGGGAAAGGAAGATATAAAAGATTTTAAAAATGTAAAAAATTGTTATGCATGTGAAAAAGAATTTTCAGAAGAGGTAGAAAAAGTTAAAGATCATTGTCATTATACTGGAAAATATAGAGGAGCAGCTTGTGTTAGTTGTAACTCAAAAATGAAAATTCCTAAATTTTTTCCAGTTATATTTCATAATCTTCAAAATTATGATAGTCATCTTTTTTATCAAAACTCTTGGTAAAACTGAAGGAAATATAAAATGTATTCCGAAAACGGAAGAAAAATATATTTCCTTTTCGAAAGAAATTATTGTTGATGAATTTATTTCAAAAAAGACTCTAGAAACTGTTTATATTAGAAGAGATCTTAGATTTATAGCTAGTATGAAGTTTATGAATCTTAGTTTAGAAAAATTAGAAAAATGTATCAGATGATGATTATGAGCATTCAAAAAAAGTTTGGAAAAAATTCAAAATAAAAAAAAATATGGAAGAATATCATGATTTATATTTGAAAACAGATGTCTTGTTATTAACAGATGTTATGGAAAATTTTAGAAAAGTTTGTAAAAAATATTATAACCTAGATCCATCTTGGTATTTTACAACTCCTGGATTGGCTTGGGATGCCATGCTGAAGATGACAGGAGTGGAATTGGAATTATTATCTGATCCTCAAATGTATTTAATGATAGAAAATGCAAAAAGAGGAAGAATTGCTGTTGTTTCCAAGAGATATTCAAAAGCTAATAATAAATATATGGGAAAAAATTATAATCCAGAAGAAAAGTCAAAATATATCCTATATTTAGATGCAAATGGATTATATGCTACTGCAATGTCAGAACCTCTACCTATAAAAGATTTTAAATGGATGGAAAAAGAAGAATTGGAAAATTGGAAATCTCATCCATGTATTTTAGAGGTTGATTTAGAATATCCAGAAGATTTGCATGATTTGCATAATGAATATCCACTAGCTCCTGAAAAAATAAAAGTTGGAAAAGTGGAAAAAATTAATCCCAAATCTTAGAGACAAAGAAAAATATGTTATACATCATAAAAATTTAAAGCAATATTTAAACATGGGATTAAAACTGAAAAAAATTCATAAGGGTATTAAATTTAAAGAAGAAAATTTCATGAAAAAATATATTGATTTTAATAACAAGTTGAGAAGAGAGGCAAAAAATGATTTTGAAAAAGACTTCTTTAAATTACTTAACAATTCGGTTTTTGGTAAAACAATGGAAAATGTTAGAAACCGAGTTGACATTCAACTCTGTGGTAAAGAGGAGAAAGCTAAAAAATTATTCAATAAATCAAATTTTGATAAGAGAACAATTTTCTCCAAATATTTAATTGCAGTTCATATGTATAGAAAAAATGTGAAATTAAATAAACCAATATATTTGGGAATAAGTATTTTGGATTTATCCAAAACTATAATGTATGAATTTCATTATAAATATATAAAGAAAAAATTTAAAGAAAATTCAAATTTAAAATACACCGATACAGATTCATTAATATACGAATTTATAACAGAAGATGTATATAAAGAAATATCTCCCGATGTGGAAGAAAGATTTGATACCAGTAATTATCCAAAGGAACACCCAAGCGGTATTCCAACTGGAAAAAATAAAAAAATTGGAGGAAAGATGAAAGATGAATGTGGAGGAAAAATAATGGTGGAATTTGCATCTCCAAGAGCAAAAGTGTATGGATTATATACACAGGAAGATGAAATTATAAAAAATGTAAAGGAATAAAAAAATGTGTCATACAAAAAGAAATACATTTTCAAGATTATAAAGATTGTGTATTTGAAGATAAACAACAAAGTAAAAAAATGAACTCAATTGTTCATAGAAAACATCAGTTGTTTACTGAAACAGTTGAAAAAGTTTCTTTATCGTCTAATGACGATAAAAGAATTGTGATGGGAAATAAAATTGAAACTATATCACATGGACATTATATGGAAAAAATGATAACCACATATGAAAATATATTTGGATTTAAACCTTAAAGACACTTGGAGATGCAAATTCTGAGAATGGTGTTGTTTGATTTTTCTATGAACTTTTTTTATTCTGGTCAGCGGTTTTCTCTATGGTTTTGGAATGCTTTGCAGCATGTCAATCAGTTTGATTGACAGTGTGTTGTTAAGATGTTGACTGCGCTAGTTTCCAGGAAAAAATGGCACTTGGGAAAATTTTGACGTTTTTTTTAAAAAGTGCCACGCCCTAGAATGAAATGCAAGTTGGGGGTTGTTCAGTTGGCCGCGCATGCGCAGTAGGTTAATCACGCCCTAGAATGGAATGTGCATATAGATGATTGACAGGTTGGTGGAAAAGGAGATTCCCTTGCGACACTTAGAAAAATTTTGATGTTTTTTTGAAAAAGTGCCACGCCCTAGAGTGGAATGTGCTAGGATCGGCCCTTTTACAACTACTCTAGTCAAAATCGCTTTGTCTTCTCGAGATAAGACGATTTGTGAATAGAACAATGTAACGGTAGTGGCATGAATTAGTTGCATTTGTCGAATGTTTGCGAAACCTCGCTAACGGTTGTAAAATGATCTTTTCGGGTCAGAGAATTAGTAAAAACCATTAGTTCATGGATTGGAGTAGTATTTAAGAAAATATGGCAATGTGTTGAATTTGGACATATATGCTTTATACGTTAAATGCCATAAGTATAGTAAGAATTCGGTGAAAACCAAATAGGTTTGCAAAACTTAGCCAATCCTTCTAAAATGATCTTTTCCACCCAAACATCATAAAACAAATGGAATTTGGTCGATTCGACGAGTTGCTTTAAAAGATTTTCAAACTTGTCAAAATCGCTTTATCTCCTTGAGAAAGGACGATTAGTGAATGAAGCAGTGTAACGGTTGTGGCTTGAGTTAGTTGAATTTGTCGAAGGTTTGCCAAAAATCGCCAGCGGTTGTAAAATGATGTTTTCTGGTCAGAGAATTGGTAAAAACCATTAGTTCTTGGATTGGAGCAGTATTTAAGTAAATATGGTAATGTGTTGAAATTGGACATATTTGACTTATACGTTAAAAGCCATAAGTATGGTTAGAATTGGGTGAAAACCAAATAGGTATGCGAAACTTAGGCAATTCTTCTAAAATGATCTTGTCCACCTAAACACCATGAAACAAATCGAATTTCGTCGATTCGACGAGTTGCTTTAAAATATTTTCAAACTTGTCAAAATCGCTTTTTCACCTCGAGATAAGACGATTAGTGAACGGAACAGTGTAACAGTAGTGGCATGAATTAGTTGCATTTGTCGAGTGTTTGCGAAACCTCGCCAGTGGTTGTAAAATGATGTTATCTGGCCAGAGAAGGTAATAAAATCATTAGTTCATAAATTCGAGAAGTATTTATGAAAATATAGCAATGACTTAAAATTCGCCTTATACGTTAAAAGCCACAAATATGTTTATAATTGGGTGAAAACCGAATAGGTGAGCGAAACTTAGCCAATCCTTCTAAAATGATCGTTTCCACCCAAACATCATAAATCTAATGGATTTAGGTCGATTCGACGAGTTGCTTTAAAAGATTTTCAAACTTGTCAAAATCGCTTTATCTCCTCGAGATAAGACGATTAGTGAATGAAGCAGTGTAACGGTTGTGGCTTGAGTTAGTTACATTTGTCGAAGGTTTGCCAAAAATCGCCAACAGTTGTAAAATGATCTTTTCGGGTCAGAGAATTTTTAAAATCCATTAGTTTATGGATTGGAGCAGTATTAAAGAAAATATAGCAATGTGTTTAATTTTAACATAGATGCCTCATACGTTAAATGCGATAAGTATGGTTAGAATTCGGTGAAAACCAAATAGGTGTGCGAAACTTAGCCAATCCTTCAAAAATGATTTTGTCTACCCAAACAGCATAAAACAAATGTATTTTTGTCGATTCGACGGGTTGCTTTTAAAGATTTTCCAACTTGTCAAAATCGCTTTATCTCCTCGAGATAAGACGATTAGGGAATGAAGCAGTGTAACGGTTGTGGCTTGAGTTAGTTGCATTTGTCGAAGGTTTGCCAAAAATCGCCACCGGTTGTAAAATGATCTTTTCGGATCAGAGAATTGGTAAAAAGCATTAGTTCATGGATTGGAGCAGTATTTAAGTAAATATGGCAATGTGTTGATTTTGGACAAATATGCCTTATACGTTAAATGCCATAAGTATGGTTAGAATTCGGTGAAAACCAAATAGGTGTGCGAAACTTAACCAATCCTTCTAAAATGATCTTGTCTACCCAAACAGCATAAAACAAATGTATTTTTGTCGATTCGACGGGTTGCTTTTAAAGATTTTCCAACTTGTCAAAATCGCTTTATCTCCTCGAGATAAGACGATTAGTGAATGAAGCAGTGTAACGGTTGTGGCTTGAGTTAGTTGCATTTGTCGAAGGTTTGCCAAAAATCGCCACCGGTTGTAAAATGATCTTTTCGGATCAGAGAATTGGTAAAAAGCATTAGTTCATGGATTGGAGCAGTATTTAAGTAAATATGGCAATGTGTTGATTTTGGACAAATATGCCTTATACGTTAAATGCCATAAGTATGGTTAGAATTCGGTGAAAACCAAATAGGTGTGCGAAACTTAACCAATCCTTCTAAAATGATCTTGTCTACCCAAACAGCATAAAACAAATGTATTTTTGTCGATTCGACGGGTTGCTTTTAAAGATTTTCCAACTTGTCAAAATCGCTTTATCTCCTCGAGATAAGACGATTAGTGAATGAAGCAGTGTAACGGTTGTGGCTTGAGTTAGTTGCATTTGTCGAAGGTTTGCCAAAAATCGCCACCGGTTGTAAAATGATCTTTTCGGATCAGAGAATTGGTAAAAAGCATTAGTTCATGGATTGGAGCAGTATTTAAGTAAATATGGCAATGTGTTGATTTTGGACAAATATGCCTTATACGTTAAATGCCATAAGTATGGTTAGAATTCGGTGAAAACCAAATAGGTGTGCGAAACTTAACCAATCGTTCTAAATTGATCTTGTCTACCCAAACAGCATAAAACAAATGTATTTTTGTCGATTGGACGAGTTGCATTAAAAGATTTTCAAACTTGTCAAAATCGCTTTATCTTCTCGAGATAAGACGATTAGTGAATGAAGCAGTGTAACGGTTGTGGCTTGAGTTAGTTGCATTTGTCGAAGGTTTGCCAAAAATCGCCATCGGTTGTAAAATGATCTTTTCGGATCAGAGAATTGGTAAAAAGCATTAGTTCATGGATTGGAGCAGTATTTAAGTAAATATGGCAATGTGTTGATTTTGGACAAATATGCCTTATACGTTAAATGCCATAAGTATGGTTAGAATTCGATGAAAACCAATCCTTCAAAAATGATTTTGTCTACCCAAACATCATAAAACAAATGTATTTTTGTCGATTGGACGAGTTGCTTTAAAAGATTTTCAAACTTGTCAAAATCGCTTTATCTTCTCGAGATAAGAAAATTAGTGAATGAAGCAGTGTAACGGTTGTGGCTTGAGTTAGTTGCATTTGTCGAAGGTTTGCCAAAAATCGCCAACAGTTGTAAAATGATCTTTTCGGGTCAGAAAATTTTTAAAATCCATTAGTTCATGGATTGGAGCAGTATTAAAGAAAATATAGCAATGTGTTTAATTTTAACATAGATGCCTCATACGTTAAATGCGATAAGTATGGTTAGAATTCGGTGAAAACCAAATAGGTGTGCGAAACTTAGCCAATCCTTCAAAAATGATTTTGTCTACCCAAACATCATAAAACAAATGTATTTTTGTCGATTCGACGGGTTGCTTTTAAAGATTTTCCAACTTGTCAAAATCGCTTTATCTCCTCGAGATAAGACGATTAGGGAATGAAGCAGTGTAACGGTTGTGGCTTGAGTTAGTTGCATTTGTCGAAGGTTTGCCAAAAATCGCCACCGGTTGTAAAATGATCTTTTCGGATCAGAGAATTGGTAAAAAGCATTAGTTCATGGATTGGAGCAGTATTTAAGTAAATATGGCAATGTGTTGATTTTGGACAAATATGCCTTATACGTTAAATGCGATAAGTATGGTTAGAATTCGGTGAAATCCAAATAGGGTTGCGAAACTTAACCAATCCTTCTAAAATGATCTTGTCTACCCAAACAGCATAAAACAAATGTATTTTTGTCGATTGGACGAGTTGCATTAAAAGATTTTCAAACTTGTCAAAATCGCTTTATCTTCTCGAGATAAGACGATTAGTGAATGAAGCAGTGTAACGGTTGTGGCTTGAGTTAGTTGCATTTGTCGAAGGTTTGCCAAAAATCGCCATCGGTTGTAAAATGATCTTTTCGGGTCAGAGAATTTTTAAAATCCATTAGTTTATGGATTGGAGCAGTATTAAAGAAAATATAGCAATGTGTTTAATTTTAACATAGATGCCTCATACGTTAAATGCGATAAGTATGGTTAGAATTCGGTGAAAACCAAATAGGTGTGCGAAACTTAGCCAATCCTTCTAAAATGATTTTGTCAACCCAAACATCATCAAAACAAATGTATTTTTGTCGATTCGACGGGTTGCTTTTAAAGATTTTCCAACTTGTCAAAATCGCTTTATCTCCTCGAGATAAGACGATTAGTGAATGAAGCAGTGTAACGGTTGTGGCTTGAGTTAGTTGCATTTGTCGAAGGTTTGCCAAAAATCGCCACCGGTTGTAAAATGATCTTTTCGGATCAGAGAATTGGTAAAAAGCATTAGTTCATGGTTTGGAGCAGTATTTAAGTAAATATGGCAATGTGTTGATTTTGGACAAATATGCCTTATACGTTAAATGCCATAAGTATGGTTAGAATTCGGTGAAAACCAAATAGGTGTGCGAAACTTAACCAATCCTTCTAAAATGATCTTGTCTACCCAAACAGCATAAAACAAATGTATTTTTGTCGATTGGACGAGTTGCATTAAAAGATTTTCAAACTTGTCAAAATCGCTTTATCTTCTCGAGATAAGACGATTAGTGAATGAAGCAGTGTAACGGTTGTGGCTTGAGTTAGTTGCATTTGTCGAAGGTTTGCCAAAAATCGCCACCGGTTTTGAAATGATCTTTTCTGGTCAGAGAATTGGAAAAAGCATTAGTTCATGGATTGGAGCAGTATTTAAGTAAATATGGCAATGTGTTGATTTTGGACAAATATGCCTTATACGTTAAATGCCATAAGTATGGTTAGAATTCGATGAAATCCAATCCTTCAAAAATGATTTTGTCTACCCAAACATCATAAAACAAATGTATTTTTGTCGATTGGACGAGTTGCTTTAAAAGATTTTCAAACTTGTCAAAATCGCTTTATCTTCTCGAGATAAGAAAATTAGTGAATGAAGCAGTGTAACGGTTGTGGCTTGAGTTAGTTGCATTTGTCGTAGGTTTGCCAAAAATCGCCAACAGTTGTAAAATGATCTTTTCGGGTCAGAGAATTTTTAAAATCCATTAGTTCATGGATTGGAGCAGTATTAAAGAAAATATAGCAATGTGTTTAATTTTAACATAGATGCCTCATACGTTAAATGCCATAAGTATGGTTAGAATTCGGTGAAAACCAAATAGGTGTGCGAAACTTAGCCAATCCTTCTAAAATGATCTTGTCTACCCAAACAGCATAAAACAAATGTATATTTGTCGATTGGACGAGTTGCATTAAAAGATTTTCAAACTTGTCAAAATCGCTTTATCTTCTCGAGATAAGACGATTAGTGAATGAAGCAGTGTAACGGTTGTGGCTTGAGTTAGTTGCATTTGTCGAAGGTTTGCCAAAAATCGCCACCGGTTTTGAAATGATCTTTTCTGGTCAGAGAATTGGAAAAAGCATTAGTTCATGGATTGGAGCAGTATTTAAGTAAATATGGCAATGTGTTGATTTTGGACAAATATGCCTTATACGTTAAATGCCATAAGTATGGTTAGAATTCGATGAAAACCAATCCTTCAAAAATGATTTTGTCTACCCAAACATCATAAAACAAATGTATTTTTGTCGATTGGACGAGTTGCTTTAAAAGATTTTCAAACTTGTCAAAATCGCTTTATCTTCTCGAGATAAGAAAATTAGTGAATGAAGCAGTGTAACGGTTGTGGCTTGAGTTAGTTGCATTTGTCGTAGGTTTGCCAAAAATCGCCAACAGTTGTAAAATGATCTTTTCGGGTCAGAGAATTTTTAAAATCCATTAGTTCATGGATTGGAGCAGTATTAAAGAAAATATAGCAATGTGTTTAATTTTAACATAGATGCCTCATACGTTAAATGCGACAAGTATGGTTAGAATTCGGTGAAAACCAAATAGGTGTGCGAAACTTAGCCAATCCTTCAAAAATGATTTTGTCTACCCAAACAGCATAAAACAAATGTATTTTTGTCGATTCGACGGGTTGCTTTTAAAGATTTTCCAACTTGTCAAAATCGCTTTATCTCCTCGAGATAAGACGATTAGGGAATGAAGCAGTGTAACGGTTGTGGCTTGAGTTAGTTGCATTTGTCGAAGGTTTGCCAAAAATCGCCACCGGTTTTAAAATGATCTTTTCGGATCAGAGAATTGGTAAAAAGCATTAGTTCATGGATTGGAGCAGTATTTAAGTAAATATGGCAATGTGTTGATTTTGGACAAATATGCCTTATACGTTAAATGCCATAAGTATGGTTAGAATTCGATGAAATCCAATCCTTCAAAAATGATTTTGTCTACCCAAACATCATAAAACAAATGTATTTTTGTCGATTGGACGAGTTGCTTTAAAAGATTTTCAAACTTGTCAAAATCGCTTTATCTTCTCGAGATAAGAAAATTAGTGAATGAAGCAGTGTAACGGTTGTGGCTTGAGTTAGTTGCATTTGTCGTAGGTTTGCCAAAAATCGCCAACAGTTGTAAAATGATCTTTTCGGGTCAGAGAATTTTTAAAATCCATTAGTTCATGGATTGGAGCAGTATTAAAGAAAATATAGCAATGTGTTTAATTTTAACATAGATGCCTCATACGTTAAATGCCATAAGTATGGTTAGAATTCGGTGAAAACCAAATAGGTGTGCGAAACTTAGCCAATCCTTCTAAAATGATCTTGTCTACCCAAACAGCATAAAACAAATGTATATTTGTCGATTGGACGAGTTGCATTAAAAGATTTTCAAACTTGTCAAAATCGCTTTATCTTCTCGAGATAAGACGATTAGTGAATGAAGCAGTGTAACGGTTGTGGCTTGAGTTAGTTGCATTTGTCGAAGGTTTGCCAAAAATCGCCACCGGTTTTGAAATGATCTTTTCTGGTCAGAGAATTGGAAAAAGCATTAGTTCATGGATTGGAGCAGTATTTAAGTAAATATGGCAATGTGTTGATTTTGGACAAATATGCCTTATACGTTAAATGCCATAAGTATGGTTAGAATTCGATGAAAACCAATCCTTCAAAAATGATTTTGTCTACCCAAACATCATAAAACAAATGTATTTTTGTCGATTGGACGAGTTGCTTTAAAAGATTTTCAAACTTGTCAAAATCGCTTTATCTTCTCGAGATAAGAAAATTAGTGAATGAAGCAGTGTAACGGTTGTGGCTTGAGTTAGTTGCATTTGTCGTAGGTTTGCCAAAATCGCCAACAGTTGTAAAATGATCTTTTCGGGTCAGAGAATTTTTAAAATCCATTAGTTCATGGATTGGAGCAGTATTAAAGAAAATATAGCAATGTGTTTAATTTTAACATAGATGCCTCATACGTTAAATGCGACAAGTATGGTTAGAATTCGGTGAAAACCAAATAGGTGTGCGAAACTTAGCCAATCCTTCAAAAATGATTTTGTCTACCCAAACAGCATAAAACAAATGTATTTTTGTCGATTCGACGGGTTGCTTTTAAAGATTTTCCAACTTATCAAAATCGCTTTATCTCCTCGAGATAAGACGATTAGGGAATGAAGCAGTGTAACGGTTGTGGCTTGAGTTAGTTGCATTTGTCGAAGGTTTGCCAAAAATCGCCACCGGTTTTAAAATGATCTTTTCGGATCAGAGAATTGGTAAAAAGCATTAGTTCATGGATTGGAGCAGTATTTAAGTAAATATGGCAATAAGTTGATTTTGGACAAATATGCCTTATACGTTAAATGCCATAAGTATGGTTAGAATTCGGTGAAAACCAAATAGGTGTGCGAAACTTAACCAATCCTTCTAAAATGATCTTGTCTACCCAAACAGCATAAAACAAATGTATTTTTGTCGATTGGACGAGTTGCATTAAAAGATTTTCAAACTTGTCAAAATTGCTTTATCTTCTCGAGATAAGACGATTAGTGAATGAAGCAGTGTAACGGTTGTGGCTTGAGTTAGTTGCATTTGTCGAAGGTTTGCCAAAAATCGCCACCGGTTTTAAAATAATCTTTTCGGGTCAGAGAATTGGAAAAAGCATTAGTTCATGGATTGGAGCAGTATTTAAGTAAATATGGCAATGTGTTGATTTTGGACAAATATGCCTTATACGTTAAATGCCATAAGTATGGTTAGAATTCGATGAAAACCAATCCTTCAAAAATGATTTTGTCTACCCAAACATCATAAAACAAATGTATTTTTGTCGATTGGACGAGTTGCTTTAAAAGATTTTCAAACTTGTCAAAATCGCTTTATCTTCTCGAGATAAGAAAATTAGTGAATGAAGCAGTGTAACGGTTGTGGCTTGAGTTAGTTGCATTTGTCGTAGGTTTGCCAAAATCGCCAACAGTTGTAAAATGATCTTTTCGGGTCAGAGAATTTTTAAAATCCATTAGTTCATGGATTGGAGCAGTATTAAAGAAAATATAGCAATGTGTTTAATTTTAACATAGATGCCTCATACGTTAAATGCCATAAGTATGGTTAGAATTCGGTGAAAACCAAATAGGTGTGCGAAACTTAGCCAATCCTTCAAAAATGATTTTGTCTACCCAAACAGCATAAAACAAATGTATTTTTGTCGATTCGACGGGTTGCTTTTAAAGATTTTCCAACTTATCAAAATCGCTTTATCTCCTCGAGATAAGACGATTAGTGAATGAAGCAGTGTAACGGTTGTGGCTTGAGTTAGTTGCATTTGTCGAAGGTTTGCCAAAAATCGCCACCGGTTTTAAAATGATCTTTTCAGGTCAGAGAATTGGAAAAAGCATTAGTTCATGGATTGGAGCAGTATTTAAGTAAATATGGCAATGTGTTGATTTTGGACAAATATGCCTTATACGTTAAATGCCATAAGTATGGTTAGAATTCGATGAAAACCAATCCTTCAAAAATGATTTTGTCTACCCAAACATCATAAAACAAATGTATTTTTGTCGATTGGACGAGTTGCTTTAAAAGATTTTCAAACTTGTCAAAATCGCTTTATCTTCTCGAGATAAGAAAATTAGTGAATGAAGCAGTGTAACGGTTGTGGCTTGAGTTAGTTGCATTTGTCGTAGGTTTGCCAAAAATCGCCAACAGTTGTAAAATGATCTTTTCGGGTCAGAGAATTTTTAAAATCCATTAGTTCATGGATTGGAGCAGTATTAAAGAAAATATAGCAATGTGTTTAATTTTAACATAGATGCCTCATACGTTAAATGCCATAAGTATGGTTAGAATTCGGTGAAAACCAAATAGGTGTGCGAAACTTAGCCAATCCTTCAAAAATGATTTTGTCTACCCAAACAGCATAAAACAAATGTATTTTTGTCGATTCGACGGGTTGCTTTTAAAGATTTTCCAACTTATCAAAATCGCTTTATCTCCTCGAGATAAGACGATTAGTGAATGAAGCAGTGTAACGGTTGTGGCTTGAGTTAGTTGCATTTGTCGAAGGTTTGCCAAAAATCGCCACCGGTTTTAAAATGATCTTTTCAGGTCAGAGAATTGGAAAAAGCATTAGTTCATGGATTGGAGCAGTATTTAAGTAAATATGGCAATGTGTTGATTTTGGACAAATATGCCTTATACGTTAAATGCCATAAGTATGGTTAGAATTCGATGAAAACCAATCCTTCAAAAATGATTTTGTCTACCCAAACATCATAAAACAAATGTATTTTTGTCGATTGGACGAGATGCTTTAAAAGATTTTCCAACTTGTCAAAATCGCTTTATAAACTCGAGATAAGAAAATTAGTGAATGAAGCAGTGTAACGGTTGTGGCTTGAGTTAGTTGCATTTGTCGAAGGTTTGCCAAAAATCGCCACCGGTTGTAAAATGATCTTTTCGGATCAGAGAATTGGTAAAAAGCATTAGTTCATGGATTGGAGCAGTATTTAAGTAAATATGGCAATGTGTTGATTTTGGACAAATATGCCTTATACGTTAAATGCCATAAGTATGGTTAGAATTCGATGAAAACCAATCCTTCAAAAATGATTTTGTCTACCCAAACATCATAAAACAAATGTATTTTTGTCGATTGGACGAGTTGCTTTAAAAGATTTTCAAACTTGTCAAAATCGCTTTATCTTCTCGAGATAAGAAAATTAGTGAATGAAGCAGTGTAACGGTTGTGGCTTGAGTTAGTTGCATTTGTCGTAGGTTTGCCAAAAATCGCCAACAGTTGTAAAATGATCTTTTCGGGTCAGAGAATTTTTAAAATCCATTAGTTCATGGATTGGAGCAGTATTAAAGAAAATATAGCAATGTGTTTAATTTTAACATAGATGCCTCATACGTTAAATGCGACAAGTATGGTTAGAATTCGGTGAAAACCAAATAGGTGTGCGAAACTTAGCCAATCCTTCAAAAATGATTTTGTCTACCCAAACAGCATAAAACAAATGTATTTTTGTCGATTCGACGGGTTGCTTTTAAAGATTTTCCAACTTATCAAAATCGCTTTATCTCCTCGAGATAAGACGATTAGGGAATGAAGCAGTGTAACGGTTGTGGCTTGAGTTAGTTGCATTTGTCGAAGGTTTGCCAAAAATCGCCACCGGTTTTAAAATGATCTTTTCGGATCAGAGAATTGGTAAAAAGCATTAGTTCATGGATTGGAGCAGTATTTAAGTAAATATGGCAATAAGTTGATTTTGGACAAATATGCCTTATACGTTAAATGCCATAAGTATGGTTAGAATTCGGTGAAAACCAAATAGGTGTGCGAAACTTAACCAATCCTTCTAAAATGATCTTGTCTACCCAAACAGCATAAAACAAATGTATTTTTGTCGATTGGACGAGTTGCATTAAAAGATTTTCAAACTTGTCAAAATTGCTTTATCTTCTCGAGATAAGACGATTAGTGAATGAAGCAGTGTAACGGTTGTGGCTTGAGTTAGTTGCATTTGTCGAAGGTTTGCCAAAAATCGCCACCGGTTTTAAAATAATCTTTTCGGGTCAGAGAATTGGAAAAAGCATTAGTTCATGGATTGGAGCAGTATTTAAGTAAATATGGCAATGTGTTGATTTTGGACAAATATGCCTTATACGTTAAATGCCATAAGTATGGTTAGAATTCGATGAAAACCAATCCTTCAAAAATGATTTTGTCTACCCAAACATCATAAAACAAATGTATTTTTGTCGATTGGACGAGTTGCTTTAAAAGATTTTCAAACTTGTCAAAATCGCTTTATCTTCTCGAGATAAGAAAATTAGTGAATGAAGCAGTGTAACGGTTGTGGCTTGAGTTAGTTGCATTTGTCGTAGGTTTGCCAAAAATCGCCAACAGTTGTAAAATGATCTTTTCGGGTCAGAGAATTTTTAAAATCCATTAGTTCATGGATTGGAGCAGTATTAAAGAAAATATAGCAATGTGTTTAATTTTAACATAGATGCCTCATACGTTAAATGCCATAAGTATGGTTAGAATTCGGTGAAAACCAAATAGGTGTGCGAAACTTAGCCAATCCTTCAAAAATGATTTTGTCTACCCAAACAGCATAAAACAAATGTATTTTTGTCGATTCGACGGGTTGCTTTTAAAGATTTTCCAACTTATCAAAATCGCTTTATCTCCTCGAGATAAGACGATTAGTGAATGAAGCAGTGTAACGGTTGTGGCTTGAGTTAGTTGCATTTGTCGAAGGTTTGCCAAAAATCGCCACCGGTTTTAAAATGATCTTTTCAGGTCAGAGAATTGGAAAAAGCATTAGTTCATGGATTGGAGCAGTATTTAAGTAAATATGGCAATGTGTTGATTTTGGACAAATATGCCTTATACGTTAAATGCCATAAGTATGGTTAGAATTCGATGAAAACCAATCCTTCAAAAATGATTTTGTCTACCCAAACATCATAAAACAAATGTATTTTTGTCGATTGGACGAGTTGCTTTAAAAGATTTTCAAACTTGTCAAAATCGCTTTATCTTCTCGAGATAAGAAAATTAGTGAATGAAGCAGTGTAACGGTTGTGGCTTGAGTTAGTTGCATTTGTCGTAGGTTTGCCAAAAATCGCCAACAGTTGTAAAATGATCTTTTCGGGTCAGAGAATTTTTAAAATCCATTAGTTCATGGATTGGAGCAGTATTAAAGAAAATATAGCAATGTGTTTAATTTTAACATAGATGCCTCATACGTTAAATGCCATAAGTATGGTTAGAATTCGGTGAAAACCAAATAGGTGTGCGAAACTTAGCCAATCCTTCAAAAATGATTTTGTCTACCCAAACAGCATAAAACAAATGTATTTTTGTCGATTCGACGGGTTGCTTTTAAAGATTTTCCAACTTATCAAAATCGCTTTATCTCCTCGAGATAAGACGATTAGTGAATGAAGCAGTGTAACGGTTGTGGCTTGAGTTAGTTGCATTTGTCGAAGGTTTGCCAAAAATCGCCACCGGTTTTAAAATGATCTTTTCAGGTCAGAGAATTGGAAAAAGCATTAGTTCATGGATTGGAGCAGTATTTAAGTAAATATGGCAATGTGTTGATTTTGGACAAATATGCCTTATACGTTAAATGCCATAAGTATGGTTAGAATTCGATGAAAACCAATCCTTCAAAAATGATTTTGTCTACCCAAACATCATAAAACAAATGTATTTTTGTCGATTGGACGAGATGCTTTAAAAGATTTTCCAACTTGTCAAAATCGCTTTATAAACTCGAGATAAGAAAATTAGTGAATGAAGCAGTGTAACGGTTGTGGCTTGAGTTAGTTGCATTTGTCGAAGGTTTGCCAAAAATCGCCACCGGTTGTAAAATGATCTTTTCGGATCAGAGAATTGGTAAAAAGCATTAGTTCATGGATTGGAGCAGTATTTAAGTAAATATGGCAATGTGTTGATTTTGGACAAATATGCCTTATACGTTAAATGCCATAAGTATGGTTAGAATTCGGTGAAAACCAAATAGGTGTGCGAAACTTAACCAATCGTTCTAAATTGATCTTGTCTACCCAAACAGCATAAAACAAATGTATTTTTGTCGATTGGACGAGTTGCATTAAAAGATTTTCAAACTTGTCAAAATCGCTTTATCTTCTCGAGATAAGACGATTAGTGAATGAAGCAGTGTAACGGTTGTGGCTTGAGTTAGTTGCATTTGTCGAAGGTTTGCCAAAAATCGCCATCGGTTGTAAAATGATCTTTTCGGATCAGAGAATTGGTAAAAAGCATTAGTTCATGGATTGGAGCAGTATTTAAGTAAATATGGCAATGTGTTGATTTTGGACAAATATGCCTTATACGTTAAATGCCATAAGTATGGTTAGAATTCGATGAAAACCAATCCTTCAAAAATGATTTTGTCTACCCAAACATCATAAAACAAATGTATTTTTGTCGATTGGACGAGTTGCATTAAAAGATTTTCAAACTTGTCAAAATCGCTTTATCTTCTCGAGATAAGACGATTAGTGAATGAAGCAGTGTAACGGTTGTGGCTTGAGTTAGTTGCATTTGTCGTAGGTTTGCCAAAAATCGCCAACAGTTGTAAAATGATCTTTTCGGGTCAGAGAATTTTTAAAATCCTTTAGTTCATGGATTGGAGCAGTATTAAAGAAAATATAGCAATGTGTTTAATTTTAACATAGATGCCTCATACGTTAAATGCCATAAGTATGGTTAGAATTCGGTGAAAACCAAATAGGTGTGCGAAACTTAGCCAATCCTTCTAAAATGATCTTGTCTACCCAAACAGCATAAAACAAATGTATATTTGTCGATTGGACGAGTTGCATTAAAAGATTTTCAAACTTGTCAAAATCGCTTTATCTCCTCGAGATAAGACGATTAGTGAATGAAGCAGTGTAACGGTTGTGGCTTGAGTTAGTTGCATTTGTCGAAGGTTTGCCAAAAATCGCCACCGGTTTTGAAATGATCTTTTCTGGTCAGAGAATTGGAAAAAGCATTAGTTCATGGATTGGAGCAGTATTTAAGTAAATATGGCAATGTGTTGATTTTGGACAAATATGCCTTATACGTTAAATGCCATAAGTATGGTTAGAATTCGATGAAAACCAATCCTTCAAAAATGATTTTGTCTACCCAAACATCATAAAACAAATGTATTTTTGTCGATTGGACGAGTTGCATTAAAAGATTTTCAAACTTGTCAAAATCGCTTTATCTTCTCGAGATAAGAAAATTAGTGAATGAAGCAGTGTAACGGTTGTGGCTTGAGTTAGTTGCATTTGTCGTAGGTTTGCCAAAAATCGCCAACAGTTGTAAAATGATCTTTTCGGGTCAGAGAATTTTTAAAATCCATTAGTTCATGGATTGGAGCAGTATTAAAGAAAATATAGCAATGTGTTTAATTTTAACATAGATGCCTCATACGTTAAATGCGACAAGTATGGTTAGAATTCGGTGAAAACCAAATAGGTGTGCGAAACTTAGCCAATCCTTCAAAAATGATTTTGTCTACCCAAACAGCATAAAACAAATGTATTTTTGTCGATTCGACGGGTTGCTTTTAAAGATTTTCCAACTTATCAAAATCGCTTTATCTCCTCGAGATAAGACGATTAGGGAATGAAGCAGTGTAACGGTTGTGGCTTGAGTTAGTTGCATTTGTCGAAGGTTTGCCAAAAATCGCCACCGGTTTTAAAATGATCTTTTCGGATCAGAGAATTGGTAAAAAGCATTAGTTCATGGATTGGAGCAGTATTTAAGTAAATATGGCAATGTGTTGATTTTGGACAAATATGCCTTATACGTTAAATGCCATAAGTATGGTTAGAATTCGATGAAATCCAATCCTTCAAAAATGATTTTGTCTACCCAAACATCATAAAACAAATGTATTTTTGTCGATTGGACGAGTTGCTTTAAAAGATTTTCAAACTTGTCAAAATCGCTTTATCTTCTCGAGATAAGAAAATTAGTGAATGAAGCAGTGTAACGGTTGTGGCTTGAGTTAGTTGCATTTGTCGTAGGTTTGCCAAAAATCGCCAACAGTTGTAAAATGATCTTTTCGGGTCAGAGAATTTTTAAAATCCATTAGTTCATGGATTGGAGCAGTATTAAAGAAAATATAGCAATGTGTTTAATTTTAACATAGATGCCTCATACGTTAAATGCCATAAGTATGGTTAGAATTCGGTGAAAACCAAATAGGTGTGCGAAACTTAGCCAATCCTTCTAAAATGATCTTGTCTACCCAAACAGCATAAAACAAATGTATATTTGTCGATTGGACGAGTTGCATTAAAAGATTTTCAAACTTGTCAAAATCGCTTTATCTCCTCGAGATAAGACGATTAGTGAATGAAGCAGTGTAACGGTTGTGGCTTGAGTTAGTTGCATTTGTCGAAGGTTTGCCAAAAATCGTCACCGGTTTTGAAATGATCTTTTCTGGTCAGAGAATTGGAAAAAGCATTAGTTCATGGATTGGAGCAGTATTTAAGTAAATATGGCAATGTGTTGATTTTGGACAAATATGCCTTATACGTTAAATGCCATAAGTATGGTTAGAATTCGATGAAAACCAATCCTTCAAAAATGATTTTGTCTACCCAAACATCATAAAACAAATGTATTTTTGTCGATTGGACGAGTTGCTTTAAAAGATTTTCAAACTTGTCAAAATCGCTTTATCTTCTCGAGATAAGAAAATTAGTGAATGAAGCAGTGTAACGGTTGTGGCTTGAGTTAGTTGCATTTGTCGTAGGTTTGCCAAAAATCGCCAACAGTTGTAAAATGATCTTTTCGGGTCAGAGAATTTTTAAAATCCATTAGTTCATGGATTGGAGCAGTATTAAAGAAAATATAGCAATGTGTTTAATTTTAACATAGATGCCTCATACGTTAAATGCGACAAGTATGGTTAGAATTCGGTGAAAACCAAATAGGTGTGCGAAACTTAGCCAATCCTTCAAAAATGATTTTGTCTACCCAAACAGCATAAAACAAATGTATTTTTGTCGATTCGACGGGTTGCTTTTAAAGATTTTCCAACTTATCAAAATCGCTTTATCTCCTCGAGATAAGACGATAAGGGAATGAAGCAGTGTAACGGTTGTGGCTTGAGTTAGTTGCATTTGTCGAAGGTTTGCCAAAAATCGCCACCGGTTTTAAAATGATCTTTTCGGATCAGAGAATTGGTAAAAAGCATTAGTTCATGGATTGGAGCAGTATTTAAGTAAATATGGCAATAAGTTGATTTTGGACAAATATGCCTTATACGTTAAATGCCATAAGTATGGTTAGAATTCGGTGAAAACCAAATAGGTGTGCGAAACTTAACCAATCCTTCTAAAATGATCTTGTCTACCCAAACAGCATAAAACAAATGTATTTTTGTCGATTGGACGAGTTGCATTAAAAGATTTTCAAACTTGTCAAAATTGCTTTATCTTCTCGAGATAAGACGATTAGTGAATGAAGCAGTGTAACGGTTGTGGCTTGAGTTAGTTGCATTTGTCGAAGGTTTGCCAAAAATCGCCACCGGTTTTAAAATAATCTTTTCGGGTCAGAGAATTGGAAAAAGCATTAGTTCATGGATTGGAGCAGTATTTAAGTAAATATGGCAATGTGTTGATTTTGGACAAATATGCCTTATACGTTAAATGCCATAAGTATGGTTAGAATTCGATGAAAACCAATCCTTCAAAAATGATTTTGTCTACCCAAACATCATAAAACAAATGTATTTTTGTCGATTGGACGAGTTGCTTTAAAAGATTTTCAAACTTGTCAAAATCGCTTTATCTTCTCGAGATAAGAAAATTAGTGAATGAAGCAGTGTAACGGTTGTGGCTTGAGTTAGTTGCATTTGTCGTAGGTTTGCCAAAAATCGCCAACAGTTGTAAAATGATCTTTTCGGGTCAGAGAATTTTTAAAATCCATTAGTTCATGGATTGGAGCAGTATTAAAGAAAATATAGCAATGTGTTTAATTTTAACATAGATGCCTCATACGTTAAATGCCATAAGTATGGTTAGAATTCGGTGAAAACCAAATAGGTGTGCGAAACTTAGCCAATCCTTCTAAAATGATCTTGTCTACCCAAACAGCATAAAACAAATGTATATTTGTCGATTGGACGAGTTGCATTAAAAGATTTTCAAACTTGTCAAAATCGCTTTATCTCCTCGAGATAAGACGATTAGTGAATGAAGCAGTGTAACGGTTGTGGCTTGAGTTAGTTGCATTTGTCGAAGGTTTGCCAAAAATCGCCACCGGTTTTGAAATGATCTTTTCTGGTCAGAGAATTGGAAAAAGCATTAGTTCATGGATTGGAGCAGTATTTAAGTAAATATGGCAATGTGTTGATTTTGGACAAATATGCCTTATACGTTAAATGCCATAAGTATGGTTAGAATTCGATGAAAACCAATCCTTCAAAAATGATTTTGTCTACCCAAACATCATAAAACAAATGTATTTTTGTCGATTGGACGAGATGCTTTAAAAGATTTTCAAACTTGTCAAAATCGCTTTATCTTCTCGAGATAAGAAAATTAGTGAATGAAGCAGTGTAACGGTTGTGGCTTGAGTTAGTTGCATTTGTCGTAGGTTTGCCAAAAATCGCCAACAGTTGTAAAATGATCTTTTCGGGTCAGAGAATTTTTAAAATCCATTAGTTCATGGATTGGAGCAGTATTAAAGAAAATATAGCAATGTGTTTAATTTTAACATAGATGCCTCATACGTTAAATGCGACAAGTATGGTTAGAATTCGGTGAAAACCAAATAGGTGTGCGAAACTTAGCCAATCCTTCAAAAATGATTTTGTCTACCCAAACAGCATAAAACAAATGTATTTTTGTCGATTCGACGGGTTGCTTTTAAAGATTTTCCAACTTATCAAAATCGCTTTATCTCCTCGAGATAAGACGATAAGGGAATGAAGCAGTGTAACGGTTGTGGCTTGAGTTAGTTGCATTTGTCGAAGGTTTGCCAAAAATCGCCACCGGTTTTAAAATGATCTTTTCGGATCAGAGAATTGGTAAAAAGCATTAGTTCATGGATTGGAGCAGTATTTAAGTAAATATGGCAATGTGTTGATTTTGGACAAATATGCCTTATACGTTAAATGCCATAAGTATGGTTAGAATTCGATGAAAACCAATCCTTCAAAAATGATTTTGTCTACCCAAACATCATAAAACAAATGTATTTTTGTCGATTGGACGAGTTGCTTTAAAAGATTTTCAAACTTGTCAAAATCGCTTTATCTTCTCGAGATAAGAAAATTAGTGAATGAAGCAGTGTAACGGTTGTGGCTTGAGTTAGTTGCATTTGTCGTAGGTTTGCCAAAATCGCCAACAGTTGTAAAATGATCTTTTCGGGTCAGAGAATTTTTAAAATCCATTAGTTCATGGATTGGAGCAGTATTAAAGAAAATATAGCAATGTGTTTAATTTTAACATAGATGCCTCATACGTTAAATGCGACAAGTATGGTTAGAATTCGGTGAAAACCAAATAGGTGTGCGAAACTTAGCCAATCCTTCAAAAATGATTTTGTCTACCCAAACAGCATAAAACAAATGTATTTTTGTCGATTCGACGGGTTGCTTTTAAAGATTTTCCAACTTATCAAAATCGCTTTATCTCCTCGAGATAAGACGATTAGGGAATGAAGCAGTGTAACGGTTGTGGCTTGAGTTAGTTGCATTTGTCGAAGGTTTGCCAAAAATCGCCACCGGTTTTAAAATGATCTTTTCGGATCAGAGAATTGGTAAAAAGCATTAGTTCATGGATTGGAGCAGTATTTAAGTAAATATGGCAATAAGTTGATTTTGGACAAATATGCCTTATACGTTAAATGCCATAAGTATGGTTAGAATTCGGTGAAAACCAAATAGGTGTGCGAAACTTAACCAATCCTTCTAAAATGATCTTGTCTACCCAAACAGCATAAAACAAATGTATTTTTGTCGATTGGACGAGTTGCATTAAAAGATTTTCAAACTTGTCAAAATTGCTTTATCTTCTCGAGATAAGACGATTAGTGAATGAAGCAGTGTAACGGTTGTGGCTTGAGTTAGTTGCATTTGTCGAAGGTTTGCCAAAAATCGCCACCGGTTTTAAAATAATCTTTTCGGGTCAGAGAATTGGAAAAAGCATTAGTTCATGGATTGGAGCAGTATTTAAGTAAATATGGCAATGTGTTGATTTTGGACAAATATGCCTTATACGTTAAATGCCATAAGTATGGTTAGAATTCGATGAAAACCAATCCTTCAAAAATGATTTTGTCTACCCAAACATCATAAAACAAATGTATTTTTGTCGATTGGACGAGTTGCTTTAAAAGATTTTCAAACTTGTCAAAATCGCTTTATCTTCTCGAGATAAGAAAATTAGTGAATGAAGCAGTGTAACGGTTGTGGCTTGAGTTAGTTGCATTTGTCGTAGGTTTGCCAAAAATCGCCAACAGTTGTAAAATGATCTTTTCGGGTCAGAGAATTTTTAAAATCCATTAGTTCATGGATTGGAGCAGTATTAAAGAAAATATAGCAATGTGTTTAATTTTAACATAGATGCCTCATACGTTAAATGCCATAAGTATGGTTAGAATTCGGTGAAAACCAAATAGGTGTGCGAAACTTAGCCAATCCTTCAAAAATGATTTTGTCTACCCAAACAGCATAAAACAAATGTATTTTTGTCGATTCGACGGGTTGCTTTTAAAGATTTTCCAACTTATCAAAATCGCTTTATCTCCTCGAGATAAGACGATTAGTGAATGAAGCAGTGTAACGGTTGTGGCTTGAGTTAGTTGCATTTGTCGAAGGTTTGCCAAAAATCGCCACCGGTTTTAAAATGATCTTTTCAGGTCAGAGAATTGGAAAAAGCATTAGTTCATGGATTGGAGCAGTATTTAAGTAAATATGGCAATGTGTTGATTTTGGACAAATATGCCTTATACGTTAAATGCCATAAGTATGGTTAGAATTCGATGAAAACCAATCCTTCAAAAATGATTTTGTCTACCCAAACATCATAAAACAAATGTATTTTTGTCGATTGGACGAGTTGCTTTAAAAGATTTTCAAACTTGTCAAAATCGCTTTATCTTCTCGAGATAAGAAAATTAGTGAATGAAGCAGTGTAACGGTTGTGGCTTGAGTTAGTTGCATTTGTCGTAGGTTTGCCAAAAATCGCCAACAGTTGTAAAATGATCTTTTCGGGTCAGAGAATTTTTAAAATCCATTAGTTCATGGATTGGAGCAGTATTAAAGAAAATATAGCAATGTGTTTAATTTTAACATAGATGCCTCATACGTTAAATGCGATAAGTATGGTTAGAATTCGGTGAAAACCAAATAGGTGTGCGAAACTTAGCCAATCCTTCAAAAATGATTTTGTCTACCCAAACATCATAAAACAAATGTATTTTTGTCGATTCGACGGGTTGCTTTTAAAGATTTTCCAACTTATCAAAATCGCTTTATCTCCTCGAGATAAGACGATTAGTGAATGAAGCAGTGTAACGGTTGTGGCTTGAGTTAGTTGCATTTGTCGAAGGTTTGCCAAAAATCGCCACCGGTTTTAAAATGATCTTTTCAGGTCAGAGAATTGGAAAAAGCATTAGTTCATGGATTGGAGCAGTATTTAAGTAAATATGGCAATGTGTTGATTTTGGACAAATATGCCTTATACGTTAAATGCCATAAGTATGGTTAGAATTCGATGAAAACCAATCCTTCAAAAATGATTTTGTCTACCCAAACATCATAAAACAAATGTATTTTTGTCGATTGGACGAGATGCTTTAAAAGATTTTCAAACTTGTCAAAATCGCTTTATCTTCTCGAGATAAGAAAATTAGTGAATGAAGCAGTGTAACGGTTGTGGCTTGAGTTAGTTGCATTTGTCGTAGGTTTGCCAAAAATCGCCACCGGTTGTAAAATGATCTTTTCGGATCAGAGAATTAGTAAAAAGCATTAGTTCATGGATTGGAGCAGTATTTAAGTAAATATGGCAATGTGTTGATTTTGGACAAATATGCCTTATACGTTAAATGCCATAAGTATGGTTAGAATTCGGTGAAAACCAAATAGGTGTGCGAAACTTAACCAATCCTTCTAAAATGATCTTGTCTACCCAAACAGCATAAAACAAATGTATTTTTGTCGATTGGACGGGTTGCTTTTAAAGATTTTCCAACTTGTCAAAATCGCTTTATCTCCTCGAGATAAGACGATTAGGGAATGAAGCAGTGTAACGGTTGTGGCTTGAGTTAGTTGCATTTGTCGAAGGTTTGCCAAAAATCGCCACCGGTTGTAAAATGATCTTTTCGGATCAGAGAATTGGTAAAAAGCATTAGTTCATGGATTGGAGCAGTATTTAAGTAAATATGGCAATGTGTTGATTTTGGACAAATATGCCTTATACGTTAAATGCCATAAGTATGGTTAGAATTCGGTGAAAACCAAATAGGTGTGCGAAACTTAACCAATCCTTCTAAAATGATCTTGTCTACCCAAACAGCATAAAACAAATGTATTTTTGTCGATTGGACGAGTTGCATTAAAAGATTTTCAAACTTGTCAAAATCGCTTTATCTCCTCGAGATAAGACGATTAGTGAATGAAGCAGTGTAACGGTTGTGGCTTGAGTAATTTGCATTTGTCGAAAGTTTGCGTAATCTCGGCAATGGTTGTAAAATGATGTTTTCTGGTCAGAGTAGGTAATAAAATCATTAGTTCATGGATTTGAGGAGTATTAATTAAAATATGGCAATGACTTAAGATTGGTCTTATACGTTAAAAGCCATAAGTAAGGATAGAATTTTGTGGAAACCAAATTTTTGTTGGATACTTACCCAATGCTTCTGAAATGATCTTCTCCACCCAAAAACCATAAAAGAAATGGAATTTCGTCAATTCGACGAGTTGCTTTAAAAGATTTTCAAACTTGTCAAAATTGCTTTATCTCTTCGAGATAAGACAATTAGTGAATGAAATAGTACAACGGTAATGGCTTGAGTTAGTTTCATTTCTCGAATGTTTGCGAAATCTCGCGACTGGTTGTAAAATGATCTTTTCGGATCAGAGAAGAGGATATAATTATTCGTTCATGGATTGGAGCCATAATTTCGAAAATATGGCAATGTCTTGAAATTGGCCTTGTACGTTAAAACGCATAAGTAAGGTTAGAATTGGTTGAAAACTAAATAGGTGTGCGAAACTCACCCAATGCCCATAAAATGATCTTCTCCACCCAAACATCATAAATTTCGTAAATTCGACTAGTTGCTATCAATGATTTAGATATTTGTGAAAATCGCTTTGTCTGCTCGAGATAAGACGGTTAGTGAATGAAGCAGTGTAACGGTTGTGGCTTGAATAAAATGCATTGGTCGAATGTTTGCTAAACCTTTCAAATTGTTGTGAAATGATCTTTTCGGGTCGGAGAAGAGGATAAAATCATTAGTTTTTGGATTGGAGCAGTATTTAAGAAACTATAGTAATATCTTGAAAATGGACTCATAAGTCTTATAAGTTAAAAGCCATAAGTGTTATTAGAATTGGGTGAAAACCAAATAGGTGTGGGAAACGTAGCCAATCCTTCTAAAATGATCTTCTACACCCAAACATCATAAAAGAAATGGATTTTGGTCGATTCGATGAGTTGCTGTGATAGTTTTTGAAACTCGTCAAAAACGTTTTATCTCGTTGAGATAGGACGATTAGTGAAACCAACAGTGAAACCGTTGTAGCTTCAGTTAGTTGCATTGGTTGAATTTTTTCGAAACCTCGCCAATGGTTGTAAAATGGTCTTTTCGTGTCAGAGAAGAGTATAAAAGCATTAGTTGATTGATTGGAGCAGTACTTCAGAAAATATTGGAATGTTTAGAAATTGGCCTCTTAACCCTTATACGCCTAAAAGCTAGAACTAGGGTTAGAATTTAATGAAAACCAAATAGTTCTGTCAAACTTTCCCAATGTATCTAAAATGTCCTTTTCCACTCAAGCATAATAAGACAAATTGAATTTCATAGTTTCAACAAGTTGCGGTGAAATTTTCTCAAAGTCGAATAAAACTCTTTATCTCGTTGACATAAGACGATTTCTAAAACGAACAGTGAAAATGGAAAGGTTGCAGTTAGTTGAATTTATGGAAAATGATGTCTTTGGGTCAGTGACATCATGTTAAAAACATCAGTGTAACTAACTGAAGCTTCCTTAGTTTCATTGTCAGTTTTACTAATGGTGTTATCTGGGAGACATAAAGCGTTTTTTTTTTTTCAATTTGAAAAATTTTCACAGCATCTTTTCTGCTAAATGAAATTTGATTTGTCTTGTTATGTTCGAATGGCAAAGAAGATTTTAGAAGGATTGGGAAAATTTGCTAGAGCTATTTGGTTTTTAACCAATTCTAATGCCAATTTCTTAATATTGGCATAACGTACTTTCCCAACCAGTTCTCCAATCAATGAACGTTTTGTTTTATCGTCATCTATGAGCGAAAGACATCATTTTTGAACCATTGTCGAGTTTGGGCAAGGATTCGGAAAGTGCAAATAACTGCAGCCTCCCCAGTCTCTCGGTTTGTTTTACTAATCGTCTTATCTCGACGAGATAAAACGATTTTTTCCAAAATTTTACAGCAACTTATCGAATCGATAAAATTCCATTTGTTTTAAGATATTTGAGTTTAAAATAAAATTTTAGAAGGATTGGGAAAGTTTGGAAAAGCGATTTTGTTTTGACCCAATTGTAAACTTTCTTCGAGATTTTAGGCTTATAAAAGGCAAGAGACCAATACCTAAACATTGGCATACTTTCTTATCCAGTACTCCAATCGATAAAGATTTAGTTTTATTGTAATCTCTGACCCAAAAAATTCATTTAAGAACCATTGGCGAGTTTTAGAAAGGAATTAATAAATGAAACTTACTGCAGCTTCCCCAGTTTCACTGTTCATTTTACTAATCTTCTTATCTCGAAAAAATAAAGTGTTTTATTCAACTTTGAGAAATTTTAAGAGCAACTTTTGGAATCTATGAGATTTTATTTCTTTTATGATGTTTGAGTTGAAGAGAAAATTTTGGAAGCATTGGAGTTTTTTGCAGAGCTATTTGATTTTGACCAAATTGGAACGTTTATTTCTAGCTTTTAAGCGTATATCGGGTAAGAATGCTAATTTATAAACATTAGCATACTTTCACAACCAGTGCTCGAATCGAAACTTTTCGTTTTATTCTAATCTCTGAGCCAAAGACATCATTTTAGAACCATTGGCAAGGTTTGGAACATTTTGGCAAATTAAACTAGATGCAGCCTCCCCCGTTTCACTGTAGGCTATATCTTATCTCGACCAGGAAAAGCGTTTTTTTCGACTTTGAAAAATTTTTTTAACCGCTTGTCGAAACGGTGTAATTTAATTTTTTTATGATATTTGAGTAGAAAAGAACATTTTCGAAACATTGGGAAAGTTTGACTGAGCTATTTGGTTTTGACGCGATTCTAACCTTACTTCTAGCTTTTAAGCGTATAATGGCGAAGAGTATGTTTTCTAAACATTGCCATACTTTCTCAACCAGTTCTCCAGTCAACAAACTTTTAGTTTTATTCTCATCTCTGCTCTAAATACATCATTTTAGAACCAATGTCGAGGTTTGGCAAGGATTCCATAAATGTAACTAACTGCAGCCTCCCCAGTTTCAATGTTTGTTTTACTGATCGTTTTATCTCGACGAGATAAAGAGTTTTTTTTTGAGTTTCAAAAATTTTCATAGCAAGTTGTCGAATGTATGTAATTTGAATCTTTTTATGATGTTTGAGCTGAAAAGAAAATTTTAGAAACATTATGACAGCTTGGGAAAGACATTTGGTTTTCACGTTATTCTAATTTCTTGTGACTTTGTACCGTCCGGCGCTTAAGAGGCGAATTTCTAAAAATAATCACACTTTCTCAAGCAATGGTCCAATCAATGAAGTTTTTGTTTTATTAAAATGTTTGACCCGGAAACGTCATTTTTGCACCATTGGCGAGGATTAACAAAATTCGATTAGAGCAAGTGACTGAAGCGGCAGTAGTTTCTCTGTTTATTATGCTAAGCTTCTTATCGCGACACGATAAAGCATTTGTTTCCACCAGCTAAAATTTTCCCACTAAATTGTTGAATTGAGGAAATTTTATTATTTTTATTATAATTGACTGGAAAATGGCACTTTGGAAGCTCTGTGAAAGTTTGAAGAGATATTTGGTTTTGACCCAATTCTAGTTACTTATGTCTTTTTACTATATAACGCCTTTGAGGCCAATATCTAAACATTAGCATATTTTCTCAACCAGTGTTCCGATTAAGGTATTTTTGATTTTATTATCATCTCTGAAACAAAAACGTCATTTTATAGCTATTTTCGAGAGTTAGCAGAGATTTTATAAGTTCAACTAACTACATTCTGCGTATTTCGACTAACTACAGTCTCTGCAGTTTCACTGTTCACTTGACTAATCGTATTATGTCGACGGGAGATAGAGTTTGGATCGACTTTAATATATTTTCACAGGCGCTTATCCGATTAAATAAATTCGGTTTTATACGTTATTTTTGAGTGGAAAACATCATTTTAGAACCATTGAAGAAGCCAGGAGGTAATATTGGCTTTCTAAACAATTCTAACAGTTGCAATAGCTTGGTAGCGTATAACGCCCAATAGAGCAAATCTTAAATTTTGCGAAATTTTGCGAGTCAATGTTGGAATCAATGAAGTTTTGACTATTGTGTTTTTTGACCTTTAGGGATCCTATTAAAACCATTAGAAAGGCTTGGAAAAGATTTTATAAATGCAACTAACTGTAGTTTCAACAATTTTATGCAGGTAAATAAAAAAAGTTTATTTAGCAAAGCTCAAAACAAATTTCTTAAAATTCACATTCATATGCCATGCCTTAGACTTGTGAAATAGTCTACCTTATAATATAACCAACAATTTCAATACACTCTGCTTAAATAGTTTTAAAAACTTCATTGATGACTATATATATATATAATTCTTGTTAAGCAATGAGTGAGTAGGTCACTGAATCAGATAGAATGTTTGTGCATAATATTAACAGCAACGGTCCTAGAGTAGAGCCTTGAGGCACCCCTTAAATAATCGGCGACGATGTTGATGTTGCCCCAAGAATGGTGACCTGTTGACGGTGGTTTTCCAAATAAGAACAAAACCACTTGAAAATACTGTCTCCAAGAGTTTTCGATCGATAGCAAGCGATTTAGAGAGCTTTTGCTTGGCTTCGTGTAGCTAGTTGACTTTCGAGTTCATGACTATTTACTATCGTCATATAGAGACTCGTAACTGAGATTCAACGGTGAAATATTCCCTGTCGGGTTTGGGTTTAACAAATCAAAATTTGACGCTGATGAACTACTTCAGAACCCAACTTTCTTTTAATTCTTTCGACAAAAGGTTGATGACTGGTTTGGTTTTACTACGTAGAAACCGTGACATATTGTGTTTTAGCTAATTTCGTGGCTTGAGTTTGATTTTCTTCAGACAGAGGTTGACTTACAAGGATCGCCATCATCTATCTTAGGTTTTTCAACTTCTTCTAGACCATTTGGTCACCAACTCTTCGTTTCTTTGTGGTGGAAGTATCACTAGGTTCTTCTGGATTGACCAGGCAGAAAACGTAATCTCAAGAGGAATATCAAAGCCCAGCAAAATATTTTTACGAAAGCCATCGAGTCGGACACAGAAGTAAAATCATAGTATTTAATAAAGTTCTAACGTGATGATACAACGAAATGTTAGAACTTTATTAAATACGATGATTTTACTTCTGTGTCCGACTCGGTGGCTTTCGTAAAGATATTTTGCTGGGCTTTGATAATCCTCTTGAGGTTCTTCTGGCTTTATCTTGCGGATATTCACTTCACAAGTGATCTGATGCTCCAAAAGCATATCATTACGGTAAAACGCCTTTAAACAATTACTCCATCCATGCGTTAAAGGCGCCTGGCCAGGGTGATTTCTTCCATGTCACTTGAAGTCATCTGTACGTGTAAAAGACTCATTGTAACCCTCCCAGATGAGTATCTTTGTTCCATGAGTAAACGTCGTAACTGAGCCATCACAAATACGAGAACTTGAGGGAAATAAAATTCGAAACGATAATCTGAACTCTGGCGACTATATTTTTCCAGCAAACGTTTAACGAAAGAGGGCAAACAATGCCAATCGTGCAAGAGTATGTGCGAATATAAAGATGAAGCGCATGCACAGTTGAACATGAGATGACAACAACGAGGCATGCCCGTTCCTGTCCAAGACGTTCTCGTTCTCGTTTACAGCATAAACTTAGTTGTTATGATACAATATAAACATGAAAAGTGTGAATAAATTAACATCAGGTCATGAAAATTTGACGTCATCGGTGGTCCTTTTTGCACCACCTACACCAACGGCCACAGTACCCCTCTTCCCCTCTAATACTTACCTTACTCAATCAGCCAATCTCAGAATCATAGGAAGAGCCTAATGCTATGATACACTACATTGGATAGCTCTTGCGCCAGCAAGAGAACCGCATCAGAGAGGACGTTCACTCATACGTAAAACACTGACTTCGACATGGTTTTTGTATTGGAGCAATAACGCGCCTCTTTGGTCTTCAAAGTCAATCGTCTCGTCTCAAATAGGTTTCGTGCCACTCTTCGGCGTGGTGAGAAGGAACACCTATCTGGTACAAAATGACTTACTTTCAAGATCGAAGCGGAGGAGCATCCCTCCGGCACAAAGCCTCCTATCCGATAATTTTTTCGTGCCGGTGCAACAGCTATAAACTATATATTATAACTACAAAGGTATAGTGTGAACTGCTTGTCCCAATTCTAGGCCATTTCTGTTCCTACTAGGCCAGAGTATTATTTTCGTGTTGGCGCGATAAGCTATCCAGTAAAGTGCAGACATTGCCTAAACATCAACATTCATCCAGTATTAAGGAAATTGAGGGAAAGGAAGATTAAGTAAGTATTCCACCCGTGCTTTCTTAGAACCTTTGTCAAGCTCTATTCTCAGAGCTCCTGACGGGAATCGAAACTGCATCTTTCTGATAATCGGTAAGACTCTAACCATTGAGCTACCAAGACTCAGGTGGTGAGCTAAAGTGCAAGTTATAAAAAGTATATATGCCATTAATAATATTATCAACATATAGTGGCTTCCGCTTAGGTCACATATCTCGAACTTGCACCTCAGCTCACCATATGAGTCTTGGTAGCTCAATGGTTACAGCGTCTTAGCGGTCATCAGAAGGTTGCAGGTTCGATCCCCGTCCGGGGTTCAGAAATCGTTTTTCTGAGGATAAAGCTTGACGAAGGTTCAACTATCAATCAACAATTAGCTATGCTGCAACGAAACACAAAGACTTGAAAATTGTTCGAATCGGAATTTTCAAGTTTGGTCTTTTCATCTTAGTCCTGTATTCCGTACAGTTAATACATCCCTTGGGGCCGTGGTCTCTGGAGGGGCAGGGACCAAGACGAGAAAGGCAACGCTAATGAAAGAATTATTCACCAACGCAATATGTCATAGCAATATCAGGATGGCGAAGAAAACCGAGTTCAGCTCCCAGAGTGAAAAAAACTGTTACTTAAGATTGAATTCAACTAAAGACGAGAATCGTTTTAGAACAGGAGCGTTTTTGAAATCATAAAACAAGCCACAAGTATCGAGCACGGTGATCAATAAAGTGTGGTTCCTTTAAATGCCGAAATGCTAAAAGACGTCGTCGTTTGAGTTGACGTCATACATCTTAATGTCCCTAGTGCTGGGATGAGGTCGAGGTTACTTTTCGACTACTTTTCCTATTGTCTACCATGTCACGTTACCGCAACGTTTTATCTTAACGTATCCACAACGTTGCGATAACGTCGACGTTACGATAGCTACTTCTAGATAGTCGTGATAATGTTCTCTGCTGTCTTCAAATTCATTTTCCCACATCGCTGTATCGCAACGTTCTCACGATGTTACTCCAACTTTGCCAAAACTTCAGCCCAGCGGCGTAAAAAACAATTTCTGGAGGGAGAGCAAGATTTGAAAAATTTCCGACTAGAGTTAGCCTAGATCGGGTTACCTGAACAAACGGCAAACGCCGTAGTTTAGTAGTCATTCAGAGTTGAGAATTAGTAACAGCAGTCTACCCTCGGCTGTAGTACGCGGACACAGCGGCGCCAACCCACTAGCATTGACTGGCTTCTTTTCAGAACACAAAATGTTACCAACAATTTTATAGGCTATTTTGATTACACGATTTTCCTATGTCTCTACTACCGAATTTGCAATTGACTGTGCACTGTGCGTTAACGCGTTGTTTCAAAATTAAAACGTTGAAGTTTATTGGAGAAAACTTTGAGGTTGCTATGAGTGAGGCGTCTGTCAACACGAACCGCGAGGAGTGAATTTTCTCACTCTAATTTGTAGGCAGACGGTTGCCATACTTCAAAAGAAAACGTTCGATTTCCTGCATTCGGTTTAGGTTAAAGATGTTTAAATTAGTTTCAAATTTTCATTTACCGTAATATTGTATCATTTCTATTATCTACAAACGTCCAATTTTTGATGTTTCTAGTCCTGAAGGTCTTTTGACTTCTAAGCAAACGAAATATAGTAAGGTATCCTCCCTCAAATTTTCCGACAAGCTCTAAATTTTCCGACAGAAATGTCCGGTGGGGGACGGTCGCTCCCTCTGCCCCCCTATATATACGCCACTGCGTCAGCCCAACATCAACGTGTTAGCTGGGAAGGAGAGAATGATCTACGAATCACGGGCCCCGAAATGGACAATTTGCCTTGTTGGACAGAAAGTGAAGTCAATATAATGCAGTTGGAAACATAATTTAAAGAATATCAGATGAAACCTCGAAGTATCAGTTCCTGAAATATATGACCAATTAGAAATTCGTATTCTAGCTGTATTTAAGAAATAAAAGAGAAAAGATATTCCGAAAAACAGTGTCATCTTGTAAACTCAAGATTCGAGTTATATAAGAGACAAAAGTGAAATGGTAATATTGCGATTTTATCACAAAATCATCTTCAGACCAAGTGACTTTACATAAGCATCGTGGATATTGATTTTCCGGACGGAAAACGTAGACGTAATATAAAAATGAGAGCCCAGCTCATGATTTTTATGTGGAGAGGCATAATCGCAGAAATAAAACACAAAGTATTTAAAACAACTTTACTAACGTTTCGTTGCTAACGTGCAACATCTTCAGAGTGACTAATTTACAAATGTGACTAAAACCTATATATCTATTTACACGTGGTGATAAGTTACATGAGAGCTAAACAATAGGATTAAAGTGACAAAATGTAGGGTGACAGGAAATAGAGATGAAATGAAATGAAGTGAAAAGAGGACCGCGTAGAACTAAAATGAAGAAAGGGGTATGGATGAGATGTTTTCGTTGAGAGAGGGTCCAAATTTCGATATAAGTAAGCTCATTTGTAGGAGGAGCTCAAAATTGGAGTTCGAACGACAGGAAGAGATGATAGTGAAATTATCAGGAGAGATGTGGTGACGAGATTGATGTGCGTGGGCAAGAACGCTTGAAAGGGAATTCGTTGCAAGTTTCCTTCCCGTCATAGGCGAAAACCCCATATGCTCTGAGATTCGCGTATAAAAATGCCGGCGCGTTTGGCCTAAATACAACGCTCTGCAGCATTGACACGAGTATTTATAAATAATACGCGACCTCATCAGCTTGGGAATTCGGTCTTTGAAAGAAAAGAAACCTGACAGTCATCTGCTTGACTGGAAGATGAAACGCACGGTATCGTGTGGAAAAGCAGAGGAACATAGTTAAGCAATTTGAGTTTGGATTTGTAAAGAGTGTGAGCCTGTGAAAAAGAGAGAAAAGTTGAGAACAGTTTTGTCAGGTGTGTTTGAGTTTCGTGTGGGCGGAGTGAACAGTTTATCGAGAAAGATTCTAATGCAGCTGTCAAGGAAAGTGTCAGGATATCCATTGTTGAGTAAAAGTTTTTTGAGGTTAAGTAACTCGGAATGAAACATAAAAAAACTTTTACTCAACAATGGATATCCTGACACTTTCCTTGACAGCTGCATTAGAATCTTTCTCGATAAACTGTTCACTCCGCCCACACGAAACTCAAACACACCTGACAAAACTGTTCTCAACTTTTCTCTCTTTTTCACAGGCTCACACTCTTTACAAATCCAAACTCAAATTGCTTAACTATGTTCCTCTGCTTTTCCACACGATACCGTGCGTTTCATCTTCCAGTCAAGCAGATGACTGTCAGGTTTCTTTTCTTTCAAAGACCGAATTCCCAAGCTGATGAGGTCGCGTATTATTTATAAATACTCGTGTCAATGCTGCAGAGCGTTGTATTTAGGCCAAACGCGCCGGCATTTTTATACGCGAATCTCAGAGCATATGGGGTTTTCGCCTATGACGGGAAGGAAACTTGCAACGAATTCCCTTTCAAGCGTTCTTGCCCACGCACATCAATCTCGTCACCACATCTCTCCTGATAATTTCACTATCATCTCTTCCTGTCGTTCGAACTCCAATTTTGAGCTCCTCCTACAAATGAGCTTACTTATATCGAAATTTGGACCCTCTCTCAACGAAAACATCTCATCCATACCCCTTTCTTCATTTTAGTTCTACGCGGTCCTCTTTTCACTTCATTTCATTTCATCTCTATTTCCTGTCACCCTACATTTTGTCACTTTAATCCTATTGTTTAGCTCTCATGTAACTTATCACCACGTGTAAATAGATATATAGGTTTTAGTCACATTTGTAAATTAGTCACTCTGAAGATGTTGCACGTTAGCAACGAAACGTTAGTAAAGTTGTTTTAAATACTTTGTGTTTTATTTCTGCGATTATGCCTCTCCACATAAAAATCATGAGCTGGGCTCTCATTTTTATATTACGTTTACATAAACATACCTAGGCCTTTATATATACAAAACCCGTGATGACATCATCGGTGACGAAGAAGATGTCAAATGTTAATAAGTAATATCTAATAGTGGTAGGTGGTGATGACAGGATGTGACAGAGATTAAGGATGTTAAGGATGAATAGGAAAGCGGATAGAAGTATATCTAGGTGGAAAGAGACAACTCTTTGCTAACCTTAAGACCCGAGTTGAGTTCTGGTTTAATAAGCTTAATGTGCAGCGCTTCTATAATTAAAAGATGATTGGTGTTACTAGACTTATTAGAATAGAGAATTTTATAATTATTAAAAATAAGATTTTTCATGCATGAAGTAAAGTGTGAAGAACAAGAGAGATTATTGAGTCTATCGTATTGGTGACAGAAACTGGTAATGAATTGTGCGTGTTCACACTCTAGTAAGTCAGTTTATGATTTTAGAAATTTGAGAGGTTGGATATATGTTAAGATAGATGAATGATCTTCAAGCTCTGTACTCAGAAAATGATTTCTGAGCCCCAGACGGGGATCGAATCCCCAACCTTCCGATGACCGGTGAGACGCTCTAACCATTAAGCTACCTAGACTCAAATGGTGAGCTAAGGTGCAAGTTCGATATATATGTGCGACCTAAGCGGAAGCCACTATATATTATGGTATTCGTTATCATGGTAACAAATAAAATTTTCACCACGAAAATCATTTTTTTAATAGATCAGCTGCCATGGTAACTAAAATAATGGGCCGAAACCGTGAAATGTTGTACCCGTTCTCAAACATGATATAGAACTATTCAATGGTCAGAGAAGTTTATATAGGTTTTTGTATATTATCACAAGCTTTTCTATGTACTACCTAAAAAGCTCCACATTTCGTGAGGTTTTTCAGATTATTTTTTAGATTCTAGCACAGAGCATTCAGTACTTTAGAGAAAGGGACTAGACAAAGAACAATTTTGGAAAGTGTTGGAGCAATAGATTAAATTTTATGAGTTCAGTTTCTAGATTGCTATGTTTGGTATCTGTGTTGAAAATTTGGGAAGAATCAGTAAAAAGGCAAATTTAATTTTACGTTATAAAATTATGCTTTTTGATAACTTTAACAACTCGAGTAAAGCAGAATTGAAGTTTAATAATGAATATCTACCGTTGAGTTTGTAGTCTTGCTACACTTTAAAGTAGCACTTGAAGGTGCTCTTCATATGGTCAATGTTTTCATAAGGTTCTTGGGCCAAGGTCAAAGTCAAATCAACGCAAAATTTAGGAAGGTCATTCAAGGTCACCATGGGGAAGAACTTTCAGACAGTTGAATTTGCATCTTTATTTTTATTTAAATCTGTATTATTAACATTATAATACAATATCGTGCATTTCACTTGATAGGCAAATTTGACCATTCAATAAAACATCCTAGTCTGTAGTATTTGCGCGGGTAATGACTGTTTCCCGAACGAATGGAGGTATGTGCTCCACGTATAACTAAACTCCACTCCGCAGTATAGAAAGCTTTTGCCGTCCTGCTTTAATAACACGAACGTTTTGGTAAACTTCTGAATTATGGTGTTAATTAGCTAGGTTGATTGTAAAGAATTTGGTACTGGCTGTTAAACAGTCTTAACATATAATAAGATTTAAGACTATCAAAATTTGATTGTATGGTGCTTCCTTCATCCAGAAGCTACTCGACATTTTCACCAGTTATCAAAGTTGACTTCCTTTCTTTAATATTGATATAAATAAATATCGAATGTAAACAATTACACCTACTTAAGATACTGAGATAAAAGTTTCTAAACCTGGAAGACTGTATTTAGGTGACTAAGAGTGATATCAGGTGAGAACTCACAATGTTACTGATGCTAATCCTTTCCCAAACAGTAACCGTAACCCTTATTCCCGTTTCTAACCCTAACTTAAATCCTAACTCTTGATCTGTTTTTAATCTAAAGCTTTAATAGATGTTTTTGACGAAATGTGAATCTGCTTTCCCTAAAACCTCTTTAAGAACTGTACAGGCTATAAGGCATTGTGTTTGGAGAAATTCTTCCACTTTGTTAGGATGAAGTTTCCTCCTTTTAGTCTGAATTTTTCTTTTTCAACTGAAAATTTCTTTCAAAAATACAAAAAATTTCCTTCAAAAACACAAAATTTCCTTCAATTTTCTTTCACAATCTAAGGCAATTCAATTCTGTCACGTTGAATCGAAGTAGGGTGTGGTCCTGGAGGACAAGGAATGAATCTGTTTGCCAATAAGTACTGATCTTTGGAAATTGGACGGCGGACATGCAGTTTTCACCTTGACTTACATACATGATGAATTTCCTAACATCTAATAAGTTTTTGCATGTCCCTTAAAGTCAAACCTAATACCAAAACAAGTCAGATTTATGTAACAAAATAATTTATAATGACAATTACAGATTATAAGTATACACATTGATAAAGGACTTTACTTTTCTGTTTTTTATTTACTGATATCTCTACCAAGTTAGATGAAATTTTTGTTTTCAGAGTTTGTTTAGTCAACGAATACAAATTAGAATTATGTATGTTTTGACATGTAAGTTCACACCAACATCGACAAGAATGTGAAATAAAAAATTTAGGAAACATAACTATGAAGCTTTTCTAATGACAAAACATTGAAGTCGCATAAATCGATGTTATGTGTAATAAGTCAAATACCTAAAGTCATACATTAATACCCAGCTCAAAATTCGAATGTGAATAGCCATGACAGGATAAAACACGACAAATAACAAAACATGTTAGTTTAAACAAGCTTTACTGACGTTTCGTTGCTAACGTGCAACATTTTCAAAGTGATATACATGATGGATAGGGTAAGGTTTTTCCTCTCTCAGTGGCTAATTAATTTTCACATCTTGTAAATATTGTATTTATAACCTTACCTTATCCATCATGAGTAGTCTGTAATGTCCGGATTCTGTCACTCCTTTTTCAACACATTTTCAAATTTGGTCAAAATTTTTCAAAGTGTCGTCGGGGAAAACCCTTTTTATTGACGGCGTCACTTTCGGTTTCGCTTACTTAACTTCCGGTCGCTTTCATGAATTTAATTACGTTACCAAGAATTTCAACACATTTTAAAAACGGGTCAAAATTTTTCAAAGTGTCTTGGGGGAATAACCTTAACATTCCAAACATTCCAAACATTCCATACATTCCTAATCTCCCTAACAACCAGCCTAGCTCGATGTCAACAAAAAAACTATTTTTAGTTTGCTCCGTTGTTAGGGAGATCTGGAATGTATGGAATGTATGGAATGTGGGGAAAACCCCTCAACGAGAGGCGGGGAATTACCGTTTTCCTAATGACGCCATTTCCAGCCGCTTCCAGGAATTTGATAACGTTACCGGGAATTTAAGCACATTTTAAAAATGGGTCAAAATTTTTCAAAGTGTCACAGAGGAATACCCTCAACATTCCATACATGCTCAATCTCCCTAACAACTTGAACAGCTCGATGTAAACAAAAAAACTATTTTCGGATTCGCTGGTTGTTAGGGATATCTGGAATGTATGGAATGTGGGGGATAGCGTCGCTGCTAAAGTCCCTCAACATTTGGTTTGGAAATTTACATATTTTAAAAATAAAATAAATTCAATAAAAATATAAATAAATGGGTAACAAACAATCAACTTTAAAACCTGAAAAAATTATTGAAAAAAATCATAAAATATTTAAGAAAAAAGCATTCAAGTTTGGTTTTTCAGTAGGAGCAGGGCAAGCATATGATATTGAATGTAATATTCAATTTGGAACCGCTTCAGCAAAACAATTTATTTTTGATAATATGGATGAAAATTTAAAATTAGTTGGTAGAAATGTTATAAAAAGTATTCAACAAAAAGCAAAAGAAAAGGAATCAAATCTTGTTAAAGAGGTCCCTGAAATTTTAAACAAATCTTTAGACACAAACGATAAAAACGATAAAGACGATAAAGACGATAAAGAAATGACAGATGAAATTAAAGATGATAAAGAAATTAAATAAGAAATAAACGAGTTTGTAAAATCAACTCTTGAGCGATAAATTATTTTATAAATTTTATAATACAATATATATTATAAAATTATTCATGTTTGGCTTGTTGATGCTTCATTATCGTCTTTTTTATTCCGCTTGCGGTCCGTAGGTTTTTCACATGTCGTTGCTGTGCTCTGTTTTTTAATAACATGTTTTCCAACTGTAACTCCACCAGATAATATTCCAAGATATGGTAAATATGGACTTAATTTTTCAACTACAGATTTTACATCTCTTTTTAATAATTTATCTTTAACCAGTTCTTTTTCCAATTCTTCACTACTTTCTATTGCGTCTAATCAGCCTAATAAATCTGCAAATTTACTAATTAGTAAATCTGTTAAAAATGCATTTGCTTTTTCCGCTTGTTTTGCCTCATATTCTGCATAAATTTTAAATATAACTTTATCACTTGATTTTTTCAAATTTTGAACAGATTGACTAATTTCCCCATCTTCAGACAATTTTATCAATTCTTCTCGTTTTTTCATTACTTCTTTTTTAACATCTTGCGTTTGCTTTTCTTCACTGGCGGTTGTACTTGTCTCAATTTGCGGGACTTCTAAATGTTCACTTTGTTCACTCATTTATTTTATAACCAAATGGAAAAATTAAATTAATTTCCAATCTTGAATATTTTTTTGTTTTCAAAGTTTCTAAAATTTTTTCCAATTCTTTGCGGTCGCCTACATCTAAATATTCTTGAATTATTGTTGTCATATCTTTTTTATTCGGATTATAAAATGTGACTAATTTTGAAATATTTTCTCTAAATGGTTTAGCAATAGATGTCAACTGCTGCGTTATAACTACAACAGAAAGATTATAATGTCTAGCACTAAATCCTAATTTAACCAACTCGCTTGTTCAATTTTTAACATTTTTTCCACTTGCACAATCATCCTATATGATTAAACTTTTACTTCCTTTTGAAAAGTCAACTATAAATTTTAACCAATCTTCAACGTTATCTTGATCACAAGGAACAGCAATAAAATCTTCATCTTTATCATATTTCCAATTTTCATAAGTTTTATTCCATTCAAATGTCGGACAAATTAAAAAAATATAATCAAAATAATTTTTATATTTATTTTCTATAAAATCTAAAAGATATTTTGTTTTTCCACAAGCAGTCATTCCAACAATTATCATATTAAATGGTTTTTTACCTTCAGCTTTGCTGTCATTCATTTTTTATTTTTCAAAAATCCTTGATTTTTGTTTTCAAAATTGAATTGAAGACAAATCTTTATTTACAATGTTTAACAATCCATCACTTATCACAAATATATGACACATTACATTTGCAGAAATGGCAGTTTTTTTAATTTCTAACAATAGTCCAGACTGTGTGTTTACTAACTTTTTACCAGTTCCATAAACAAAGTTATCATCTAATGTTCTTAAATCCACACATAATGCAATGAATCTTTATAAAATTTTTCAATACTCATAACTGCATCACTACCGCCATATCCTCCGTGAAATATTCTAAATGCCTCTTCAAAATATCTTCTTTTTGGCATACCTTGAGAATATATACTATTTGGCACTCCTTCAACACTAATTTTGAAGTCTGTTATACTCTTCCGCGGAATATTTATGGTTTCATTATGTAAAGTTGCATCTTTATTCCATTCTACTGTTTTCATCAAAGTTACATAATTATATGATAATGATCTTCCTGTGGTGTAATTTGATAAAACATCAATTGCCAAATCTTGATTTTCAATCGTTTCATATTCTAATTCTAAATTTTCCAAAGTATATCCCCCAACACTTTGTCCTCTTTGTGCTACCACAATTTCACTAGCTTTTGGAAAAGTTAAAATATATTGAAAATTGTTAACCATTCCATAAGGGGCATATAGTCCATGATCTGAAAGTATTTTTTCTAATTTTAAACACTGTTTTGTTCCATAAATATCATACATTAATTTATCAGAAGCTTTTTCTGCATTGCCACTTGTTGTTCCAGAGTCATCTTTTGGAATTAATTTTCTGAGGTTTTCTCGGGCGATGCCATATTCAACCATATCTGCTCTTTCAAATTCAGGCTTCCAGAGATCTTTGTAAATTTCTAGTAAAGATTCTCCACTATTATCGTAAACAATTTCTCCAGCAAATTTAACAACCAATCTTTTCTTTAACAATTTTGATAAATTATTTAAAGACCACGATTTAGTATTTGCATTTTTAAAATTAAATAACAATTTTAATGAATCAGGAACAAGACACAAATTAGGATTTAATTTTGGAATATCTATATAAAGTTCTTCTTCAGGATTTACTTTATTCGGATTCAAAGTTACAACATGTCTTGTTCTATTTCCTTTAATTTCACTCATTTTTGATCTTTTATATCCTGGATATAATTCGTTTACTCTATTCATTTTTTATTATACAAAAATTAAAAATTTTTGTTTTATAAAAAAATTTTATTTAATTTATCAGAAGCGCTCCCTTCACTCGCTATGCTGTTTTTTATTGTCCTTTCGGTATTCTTTATATTCTTTATATAAAAAGTAAGTAATTGCAATAGCTAATATCCATAGATTTTTAGCAAGAAAGGCAATACCTTTTGCACCCCATGATAATATTTGAGAAATTAAATTTAAAACTGCTGAAATGACTGCACCAAAATTTTTACCTATATTTGCAATTGCTTTTCCTAAATTTCCAACCGCTTTTGCGCCTTGTTTTAATGCGTTTCTTGCCCTTATAACTATGGCTGTAATTATACCTGCTACAGAAATAGCAACTGCTGATAAACCTAATAAATTTTCTTTTGCTCATTTTTTAAATCTTTCTAATCTTCCAAGGTCAGATTCTTCAGCATTTTCATTTAAAATATTTATTCCTTCTTCACTAATCGGCCTTTCATTATTTTCAAGTCTCATTTTATCTGCTTGAAGTTTTGCAATTTCTGAAAAACTTTTATATATACTTTTTTGGGGTTCAGCTGTTTCTAAATCAGATTTATTTTTCCAATGTTGATGCTCTCTATCAAATCCATCAATTTTTCCACGTATAACTTCTTTTTTTTCATTTTCTGATAGATTGGAGTCAATACCCTCCAAATATACCAAACCTCTAAATTCTCTTAATTCATTTCTTTCAAATAATGTTCGTCTTGGATCCTGTTCATTATCAATGAATTTTTTAAAGTTATTTTCACCAATTATATTATCAATTTTAGTTTGAATTTCTAAAATAGAATCATCAGTGATAGAATTAATAACTTCATTGCGATTCGCAAGCTCAATTTCAAAATCACCACGCTCCGCGACGGCTACGCCGATTCTTTGTTCTATTACCGCACTTGGAGTTTTTTCATATTCTTTTTTTGCTTTTTTCATATAATCATTAAATTCATCAATATATTTCTTATTTTTTCTGGTAAATAACTTTGGTTCATTGTTGGTATTGACATTACCAATTTTTTCACCTTTGAAAATAATTGAAACATTTCCTTTTTGGTCTCTAACAAATACAGTTTTGTCTAACAATATGCTTGAATTTGGACCATTTTTCTTTTCGAAGGTAACATCGAACATTTTTTTGAAAGATTTTTTTCTATCACCAGTAATTAATCTCCTTATAGATCCCGCATCTTTTTTCACATCAGGTATATATTTAACCCTATTAAATTTGCTTTTTTGATTTTTTGTGTTTATTATTACTTCTATTATGATCATCAGGGTCATCCCCACCAAAACTTGTTTCCCCTTCTTCTTCTTCTTCTTCTTCTTCTTTATTATTTCTATTTTTCATTTCAATATCATCAAAACCTTCAGACATTTATTTATTTATTTATTTTATTTAATTTATCACGACTGCTTTGCTGATGCTACGCTTCGATGTTTTGAATATTTTTTTCTGGTATCCAAGAATTGTGTTTGTTATCATAACCTAGCCACTTTACCAACACCATATTTTTTCCGTTGACTTTTTTCCTTTTTAATATTTTCTCGACTCTATACACATCATCCTTTTTATCCACAGCAGATAATTCCTGTTCATAAAATTTTCCAATAATTGGTTCTCCCTCATGATCTTCTATTTCATACATGTTTGGATCACCTCTAAATACTTTTACAATTTTAAAAATTTCTTCTGTAAAATTAGCTTCATAACCCTTAGTAAAGATATTCTTATATTTAGAAATTCTAACAGTATCACCAATTCTGAATTTAGGTAAAGGTAAATCTCCTAATGGGTAACCATATAGTGTAATCCACACTTGGTCTTTGTTAGACTTGTTCACATCAGCAGGTTTCATTAATATACTACTGTGTTTAGTATGGTTATAATTATCTACAAGTTCATCTACGTGGTTAATCCAATTATAAGTTCCCTTGCTATAGAAATATTTCCACATGGATGTTTTTAGAGTTCTGTTAAATCTTTCAACTATAGCTGCTTTTCTATCTGAGTTTGTAGAAAAATATTCAACATTATGTTTTTTCAATAGTTCTTTTACACCTACATTGTAAAATTCTTTTCCTTCATCAAATTGAGCGACTTTTGGGTATTTACCAAATCTTTCTTTAAATTGTTTTAATAATTCATCCACAGCTTTTGTCATGTTTTTAGTATCTTTTCTGTAAACAGGAATAGCGAATGCATATCTACTTAAAATTTCAACAGCTGACAATATCCAATAATATCCTTTGTTCTGGTTTTTATATTTTCCCATATCAACCAAATCCATTTGTATTTGATCAGCTAAATCTTTGACAAATGTTCTTTGGAATTTATGCCTTCTAACAACTGGTTTGTATCTTGTAAAAGTATCTTGTGTTTTTAACCACTCTTGCACAATTTTTCTACTAACGTTTAATCCCTTTTCTTTTGCTTTTTGATAAAGTCTTTCCGCAGATTGATAACCTGTTTCTGGGTTGTAGTAAATATCTCTTAACTCTTGTTCAATAACAAACATGTCGGCAAAGCCGTCTTTGTCGCTAACTTTGTTCATTTATTTTTTAATATTGTAAAAATAAACAATGAATCAAAAACTGAGCGAAGCGAAGCTTCTAGTGGAAGAAGCTTCAAAAAAATTTTATGGAAAATATTATGATCTTGTTAAGAAAGAACAAGCAATTGTAGATAAAAAATTAAAAGAAAATTTTTTAAAAAAATATCCTTATGCAGATTTATCAAAATTTGAATTTGTGCAAGATTATACAAAAGACGGAAGTTTTAATGGTGCAAAAATATATTTTATAAATAATAAATATATTCAAACTGATATTGAAAGTGATGCATTTAAAAGCGATCCAAATGCAACCAAATATCTATATATTAACCGCGAAAGCGGGCCGCAAAGTGGTAAACCTATTGAACACAGCGACAGCGGGCGTTCCGCCCACTTTCCAAAAATTTGGAAAATCGGAGGAACTGTGCAAGAATTACCAAAAGGTAAAAGACATGTTGATTTTACCGGAAAATCATATTATTGGGATAATTTTCCAATAGAATATGTTTTAAATTATCCTATAAATCAGTTTAGGATTTATGTAAACAATACAGATTATTTTCAAAGCAATTTACCTATATTAAATTCGCCACGTGGTATAACTACAGATGATAATGCAAAATGGTCACTTAATGAGCCATATTTTCAAAGCATTATAGGAACATGGATTGCAACTTATGGATGTGGAATTTCAATACAACATTTATTATTTAGTTCAGATGTGCCAAAACAAATTACATCATTTATGAGATTTCATCTATATTTTACAGTTAGAAGAATTATGTGGCAATTGAGAAATGGTGATGATAAAACCTTTTATAAATTTAATGCTGGTTTTTTAAAAGATCACTATCCAAAATGGACATGGCAAGAAATTTTAAAATATAAAAATGAACATTTAGGACAAGACGTTGTTGGAGTAAGACCATGGGAAAGATATAAACACGGTCCAGGACAAATTAGAGACACACAAAATGATTATAAAAAATTTGTGCCAAAAATATCAAATGGGCTTATATAAAGTGGCACAGAATTTCTAAATCACAGCATTGAAGCATATATTTATTCAATCCTTGGAGCACAAGCTAGAACTAGACAAAGTATTTTTGGGCCAAGAGCTTCAGCATTAGAAACACAAAAAGTTTTTAGACAAATTGTTGAAGATTCTATAATAAATTATGATACAACAACATGGATTAATAATATGAATCAAGCAATTTCGTCAACTAATGCAGTTTTAAATACTGCTATAAGTCCAACTTTATGGCTAATTCCGAGCAGTTTAATTATTTTAAAAAATCCTATTGATGGTTATAATAATAAATTAAAAAGTTTCTGATAAAAATATGGTTTTTGGAATTAATGAAAATTTAAATTATTACGGGGTTAAAGAACAACCAATAAAAAAACAACTGGGAGCGCATGACTTGAAAAAATTAGAAACATTAGGAACTGAACAACAACCAAAGACCAATAAACAGCCTTTGGTTGCTAAAGTAACAAAAAACAGCAAACAGTTGAAAACCGGCGGAGCCGGCACAAGCGCTGCTATAACAACAGCCACAGCCCCTACGGGTGATAATTTAATTGTTTTATCTTTATCAATAATTGGTGGAATTTTAATTGCACGGTACGTGCTCTGAGAAACAAAGTTTCGAATCAAAATATATATTATAAAATAAATGACAATATCTTTAAAAATCTTCATCACAAAAGATGAAAACTCAGAAAAAATAATTCCATTAGACGAGCCACTTATATTAACTAATTGTAGCGGCAGCGAAGCTGGTAAAATGTTGGTAAAATCAGTAAGTATATTTTGGAATTTTAATAATTTATATAAAACTATTCATCATTTTAGTTATGATACACAAGGTGCTAATAGAAAAATTGACTTCAAAGATGGATATTATACCTTTAATATTTTAAAAACTGAATTAGAAAATGTCGGCGCAATTGAACTAGAACAAATTGATTTTTCTGGAAAATGCACAATAAAATCGGATAAAACATTAAATTTGAAAACATTTGGACCAATCATAGGATTCTCAGAGAATAAAGTAATACAAGCAAATACTTCAACAGAAAGCGACAATGTAGTAAATATTAATAACAACTTAGAATATGTAAACATAAGCTGTAATATGATTGATAAAAGTAAAAATTTTGTAAATGGTAAAAGAAGTAATGTACTTATTCAAGTTCCAATTGAATCTGAACAAACATTAAAAGGCAGTGTTTCTAAAATTTATCCGCCTGAAGAAACAGAAGGAATAAAATTATCAAATGGAATTTATAATGATTTAATATTCAAAGTAGAAGGAAACCATGGTAGTGGTCCACAAGGTGGTTCATCTTCAATTGGGAATGTTTTATTGGAAATTATTATTAAATAAATGAGTTTATTTTACGGATATGAAAGCAAACATGAATCTGATGTAACAGGAAAGCTGTCTACTACAGGAGGGGATATGACAGGAGACATTAACATGGGCTCACATCATATAATAACATCAGTTGATCCAACACAAAATTCACATTTGGCAAGAAAAAAATATGTGGATAATTTAATAACAAATCGTACAGGGACAAATTTTCTATCAAAAACAGGAGGCACAATGACGGGAAATATAAGTATGGGAAATAACAGAATTACAACAACTGTGAATCCTGTGAGTGATAAAGACCTTTCTAGGAAAAAATATGTGGATGATCAAGATTCTAGAAAATTATCAGTGACAGGAGGAACAATGTCTGGAAATATTGTAATGGGAAATAATAAAATTACAACAATTGCAGATCCCACAGGTTATAAAGATCTTTCCCGTAAAAAATATGTGGATGACCAAGATTCTAGAAAATTATCTTTGACAGGTGGAACAATGACTGGAAACTTGAATATGGGATCAAATAAAGTCTTATCAAGTGCAACACCTTCAAATAATAATGATCTGACAACAAAAAAATATGTGGATGATAATTTTTGGTTTGTTGAAAAAGGAAACAGTCATTGGGGAAATCAAATGGATCAATTAAAAGGAAATCTTATGACAAAATATTTTCAAATTTATACTAAACAAACTCCAAATGATGGTTTTTCTCTAACACATAAAAAATATGTGGATGATGAAGACGATAAGAGATTGTCAAAAACAGGTGGAACAATGACAGGAGATATAACAATTGGAAACAATAAAATCATCACAACTTCAGATCCAAACAGCGACAATTCACTCACAAGAAAAAAATATGTGGATGATCAAGATGATACAAAATTGTCTTTATCTGGAGGAACAATGACTGGTGATATAACAATTGGAAATAATAAAATTATTTCTTCAACAAATCCCACACTTCAAACACATTTGACGAGAAAAAAATATGTTGATGACCAAGATGATACAAAATTATCCCTGACTGGTGGAAACATGACAGGAGATATTAATATGGGAAATCATAAAATTATTAAAAATTCAGATCCAACAGAAAATACACATTCAACTAGGAAAAAATATGTGGACAAGCTTGTTAATGATAAAACTGAAACGGTGCACACTGTGCTTAAAAATACTGCCCACCAATTAAACCTCATTCAAAGTTACATATTAAATTCGGATTTTAATTTTTATGGTGAAATTTATGATCGAACAAGTTATTTAAAATATGACGGAACAGATAATAAAATAGAAGTTTGGTATAATCAATCAAAAATTTCAGATGAAAATTTTACAGAAACCGACAAATCAAAACAACCTATTTTAAGAAGTTCTAATTATGTTTCAAATAAAAAAATTTTATTCTTTCACGGACTTAAAAGCAAATTGAAGTTTAAATTTAAACATCAATACTCAACCAGGAAAAAAAGATTATTTAAATTTTTTCCTTGTTTATTTGGTTTTTTATTATAATCGCAATTCTGATAAAATGACAATAATAATGGGAAATAAAAATACAGATCAAAATAATCGGAGAGGATTCGGATATAAAAATGAAAATAAATTTGTTATATATGGCGGAGGAACAACAGACTATTACGAGATAGATAAAAGTTATTTTCCAATGAAAACAAATATTTTTAAAAAATACAAAGTTAATTGCATAAGTGTTCATATTGATGCGGAAAGTAATCCAAAAACAAATTAATCAAGTTTTTGGGCAAATGGAAAATTAATTAAAGATTTTACATGTAGATCAATAACAGGCGGAACAAATAATTTACTTTTTGGATCTGATACTTCAAAAAATACTTTTATATTTGAAGGAGAGATTTTTTTCGCTTCTATACTAACTGAAAGAAAAATGAAAGAAAAAGAAATTTTAATAAATCATGTTGCATTGTGTAAAAAATTTAACGTAGATTTTGATGAATCTATTTTAAATGATTTGTAACCTGGAAGGACCGTTTTAAGGATTTACTTAAACTGCTTTGCAGTACTTTTAGGTTTATTTAAAATTTATTTCTAGTAAATTTTAAATAGACTTGTAATAACTTTGAATAAATTTTAAATAGAATTACAGTAAATTTTAAATACACTTACAAAAAATTTTAAATACACTTACAATAAATTTTAAATAAAATTATAAAAAGATAAATAAATGAGTGAACAGAGTGACCAATGTAAACAAACGGTGAAGCCGGACGAAGTGAACACTTCTGATAAACAGCCTTTGACTGATAAACTACCAAAGGTTGATAAAGTAACAGCAGTTGAAAAAACTGCTAAAGTAAAAGATCCAAGAAAAGTAGAATTGGGAAAAAGATTGGCAAAAATTTCAAGAGAAGCAAAAGAAAGAAAGGCAAGACAGCGAAGCGAAGTAGAAAATAAACAATCGCCCGAAGAAAACTGCGAAAGAGTCCGTTTTGCAAAAGAAATAACTGATTACATAGATTTTAGATATTTTATTGGCGGTGTGACGCTTGTTGCCACACTTGGAGGGTTATATTATTCATATAAAAGAGACAAAAGAGAAATCAAAGAAGAAAAAGACTGCGAAGCGATCGACCGAAGGTCTCATCGACCAGAGGTCTCAGCAGCGAAGCTGCAGCACAGCAACAAGTTCATAAATAATGTAAAAGAAAAGAATGACGGCAGCACCTCTCAAGGTAGAGAAAAAAAACCTCAAAGCGGCCCACCAAGGTGTTCTATTGAAAACCTGTAAGGAAGCAAACCGTGAAACGGACCTTACAGGTTTTTAATAAAAATTTTTTTATGTATATAAATAAATGACTGAAATGAATAGAAAAGAAGCTATGAATGAATTATATGATTCTACACTAATTACATTGGGTGCTGTGGGAATTGGAATGATAACAAGAAGAGTATTTAGTGATGGTTTGTCAACTCCGGCTAGTTTAGTGCTTACTTTAAAACTTACAGCAGCTGTAGGATTATCAACACTTGGAATTAAATATGCTCAAGACAAAAAGTGGCTTCCTACGGATCCTTTCAAATCTTAGAAAGCGAAAAAAGTGGGCAAAATAAAAAAATTAAAGAAAAATAAATGGAAACAGTAGTTGGTAGATTATTTAATGCAGTTGCTTTTGCAGGTGCTGGATTTTTATTTTCAAAATTAAATCATTCTGGATATGAAAAAGAGATAAAAAGACATAATGAAGCAATGGAAAAACTGAGCGAAGCAAAGGAAAAATGGAATGAAGAGCAAGTGAAAAGAAAAGAAGAAATTGAAAGGTTAAGACAACAATTATCTGATGCAAATGCAGATATAAATCGAACAAACACAGCATTTAAAACTCTTGTGCGTGTGAAAAGTTTAGAGAAAGAATACAGTGAATCTGCGGGAAATGAACCAAAATTGGAGGATTACTATAAACCTTCAGATGAGATGAAAGAATATCAAAATGTTGCTTTTTTTCTGATTGGAATCTCAGGAGGCTACATAGTTTACAAATTTATATAACGGTATAAATAAAATAAATGAACATTTTTGAATTTATTTTAGATTACTTTAAAAACGGAAAAATTGATAAAAAATATAATAATTGGTTAAAAGATGAAAATGTTTATAATTTATTTAAAATTTCCATTAAATATTATAATTTTCTATTTGATTATTTAAATTTAAATGGTTTTAATTGTAATTGTATGGAAAACTTTAAAAATTTAATAAATTTGGAGATTAAATTATACAAGATTTACAAGATTCAGAAAAGAAAAATACCAACTTTTAACTTATTTATTTTTGTTTTTTAAGAAAAAAAATTTGTTCTTAAATAAAAAATAATATATAATAAAAATGAACAATATATCGAACAAAGTTCTCATCGGACAAAATCCTCAGCACCAAGAGCGCAGCAAAGCAAGTCATTATACTATTAAACAATTGAGAGATATTGCAAAAGAAAAAAAAATAAAATATTATAAAACTTACAAAAAAAATGAGCTTGAAAAAATACTGGGTTTGGAAATTAGTAAACCTAATGAAAAGTTTGAAAAATATTGCAGAGAAAAAATGAAAAAACCAACACCAATAATTATTATAAACAAAGAAACAGAAGAAATTTTCAATTTTAAAAGTCTTTATTCTGCCGCAAAAAAATTTTAACCTAAATGCAGAAAGCATCAAGTACAGAATTAAAGCAAAAAAAGATTTGAAAATTAATGATCAAACATTTTTGGTTTTTGCTGAATAAGCATTTTGCTCTTAAGGAAAAATTTGTATATAATAAAAGACAATGAATCAAGTAGTCTCAGAAAAAGTTGTTGAAATATTTTTAAAACAAGAAAATTATGAAGATTATGATAAAGACCATTTATATTATATTTTTACTAATGAAATTTCTAAACTTTCAGGTGAAGGAGAATTATTACCACATCATGAATTTACAATAAATTATGATGAAAAATTTTGTATTTTTAGTGATTTTGATATTGATTATGAAGCCGAAGAAAAAATTTAAACAAATTATAAAATTATTTTGAAGCCAAGACCAAAAAGATTAAATTTATTAATTAATATTTTTATATTTAATTATTGAAGACCTTTGGTGTGTGGTAAAGAATAAAAATCAGATGATTTTTATTCTTTTTTTTTTTGCATCATATTGCATTTAAAGAAAAAATAAACATATAAATAAAGAATGAATACAACAAAAAATTTATTGGACACAGATGTCCCTAATATTAATACAACTTTATTAAAACCAAAAAATGTTTTTAAAAGGGGTAATCTACTTGATACACCAAATCCTGGTCATGATTTTAAAACCATATTGGAGCCAACAAAATATGTTTCAAAAATTAAAAGTTTGATTGAAAGTTCTAAAGAAAAAGCAAATAATTTATTTAACAAGTCTAAAGAAGAAGTACTTAATTTATTTGATAAATATAGAAATAATGTAAACAAAGGAACAGAAAAAATAACAAATTGGTATAATCATTTAAAAGAAAATGTTTTAAATATATTTAACAAAATACAGGAAAAACCGCAAATGGTTGAACCAAAGTTTAAATTGGATAAAGAAGTTTGAAAGTAACAAAAAGATATGAAATGGATTTGGAAGAAGCCGGATTATCTTTATATGACCCTTTGAGTCTGTTGGAAAAAATAAAACCATTGGTAATAAAAAAATTTAAAAAATATCCAAGTACAAAACAACAAATAACTCTTGTATGTTTAATGAAAAAAGCAAATCCAGCAACTGGAGAAGAAACTACAGATAAAGCACATTTTCATAGTTATTATGAAGAAATTTTTGATGGAAACAATTTTGATGAAATATATGAAAAAATGAAAGATAAAATTATTCAAAGTTTTGAAGAATATTTAAGAAATTCAAGTTTATGGAAATTTTATAAAAGTTTAAAAATAATTCTTAATATTAATAAAATTAAACGATTACTTGCATCATCTTATATTCCTACTCCAAAATTTTTAAAAAATAAAAATGCAATTATTAATCCACAAAATGATGACCAAAAATGTTTATTGTGGTGTGTTGCAATAAGTGAACTTTTGAAAACTAATCCTAATTTGAAAAATCCTGGAAGAATTACAAAAATTTTAAGAAAGAAAGCTAAGAGTTTTAATACAAAAGATATGGAATTCCCATGTGGATTTACAGATATTGATAAATTTGAAAAAAATAATAACATTGCAATTAATTTATTTGGATATAATGAAGAAAAAAGGTTTGGAAATAAAAAGCACGAAATTTTTCCTTTGAGGGTGAGTAAATTAGACTTGGAACAAATTAACACACATGTGGATACACATGAGGACACGCATGTGAACACACATGTGAATACACATGTGAATACACATGTGAACATATTGTTAATAACTAATGAAAATGGTGATAAACATTATTGTTTAATTAAAAATATGAGCAGATTATTTTCAAACCAAGTCAATAAAAGCAAAGAAAAAATACATATTTGTAATTATTGTTTACAAAATTTTAGAAATGAAAAAACTCTTAAAAATCATTTAGAATATTGTTCAAAATATAAATGTGGAAAAACTGTTTATCCTACTAAAGGAGAAAAATTAAAGTTTAAAAATTATGAAAGAATGCACAATGTGCCGTTTGTAATTTATGCAGATTTTGAATGCAATTTAAAATATGAGGATAAAAATATTGGTAATAATACAAAACAATTTCAAAAACATGAACCGTCTGGATATTGTTATTTGATAAAATGTTTTGATGATAATTTATTTAAACCAAAATTAGTAAAATACACTAAAAATTCTGATGAAGACATTTCTTTAAAATTTGTAGAAAGTTTAGAAAATAATATTAAAAAAATACATGAGCAATTTAAATTTCCAAAAAAGATAATATTAAGAGAAAAGGATAAAAAAGATTTTGAAAAAGCTAAGAAATGTTATGCATGTGATAAAAAATTTGAAAAAGATGATAAAGTTAAAGACCATTGCCATTATACTGGAAAATATCGAGGTGCTGCTTGTATTAGTTGTAATTCAAAAATGAAAAAAACCTAAATTTGTTCCAGTTATATTTCATAATTTACAAAATTATGATAGTCATTTGTTTATAAAAAATCTTGGTGTTTCAGAAGGTGAAATTAATTGTATACCCAACACTGAGGAGAAATATATTTCATTCACAAAAGAGATTATTGTTGATAAATTTGAATCTAAAAAAATAATTACAGAAAAACAATTTCAAAGTAAATGTAAAGAAAACATTATTGAATATGAGGAATTTAATAATGAAAAAGGTGAAATAGAGTATAAAATCAAAGAAATGATTAATGTTAAAAAACAAATTAGATTTATTGACAGTTTTAAGTTTATGCAAAGTAGTTTAGGAAACTTGGTTAAAAATTTAGATAAAAATGAACTAAATATTATGAAAAGAATTTACAAAAAATGAAGAGGAAAGAGAATTATTAACTAGAAAAGGCGTGTTTCCATATGATTGGTTTGATAATATTGAAAAATTAAAAGAAGTAAAATTACCTGATATTAAGGAATTTTATTCAAAATTAAATGATGAAAATATAAGCAAAGCAGATTATGAACATGCACAAAATGTTTGGAAAAAATTTAATATTAAAAATATGAAAGAATATCATGACTTATATTTGAAAACTGATGTGATACTTTTGTCAGATGTTTTTGAAAATTTTAGAAAAGTTTGTAAAGAAAATTATAAATTAGACCCCGCTTGGTATTATACTTCTCCAGGGCTTGCTTGGGATGCAATGTTAAAAATGACTGGAGTTGAATTGGACTTATTATCCGATCCACAAATGTACCTTATGATTGAAAATGGAATTAGAGGAGGAATTTCCACTATTATAAAGAGATATGCAAAAGCTAATAATCCTTATATGGGCTCAAAGTATAATCCTGAAGAATATAATGTATATCTTACTTATTTAGACGCGAATAATTTATACGGATGGGCTATGAGTAAAAAACTTCCTGTGAGAGATTTTAAATGGATGAATGAGAAAGAATTACAAAATTGGGAAAAATTTCCTTGTATATTAGAAGTTGACTTGGAATACCCTGAAGAGCTGCATGATTTACATAATGAATACCCGCTAGCACCAGAAAGATTAAAGTTGACACCTGCGGAGCAGGAGGTGTTGAAAAATTAATACCAAATTTGAATAATAAAGAAAAATATGTTTTACATAGTGAAAACTTGAAATTATATAAAAATTAGGATTAAAAATTAGTGGAATTTATAAAGGTATTAAATTTTATGAAGAAGATTTTATGAAAAAATATATTGATTTAAACACAAAACTGAGAACAAATGCAAAAAATGAATTTGAAAAAGACTTTTTCAAACTTATGAATAATTCTGTGTTTGGAAAAACTATGGAGAATGTTAGAAACAGAGTTGATATACAATTAGTTAACAGAGAAGAAAAAGCATTAAAATTATTTTCAAAAACCAATTTTGACAAAAGAACAATATTTTCTGAAAATTTACTTGCCGTGCATATGCATAAGAAAAAAGTTAAGCTAGATAAACCTATATATTTAGGGATGAGTATATTAGATTTATCAAAGACTTTAATGTATGATTTTCATTATAATTATATTAAACCAAAATATGGTGAAAATTCGCAGTTGTTATTTACAGATACTGACAGTTTAATGTATGAAATTAAAACTGAAGATTTTTATAAAGATATAACCCCAGATGTTGAAAAAATGTTTGACACAAGTAATTATCCAAAAGAACATGAAAGCGGGATTAAAACCGGTTTAAACAAAAAAGTAATTGGAATGATGAAAGATGAGTGCGGTGGTAAACAAATAGAAGAATTTGTGGGGCTGAGAGCAAAATTACATTCTTATAAAATAGATGAAAAAGACAACGCACCAAAGGTGTCAAAAAGATTTAAAGGTGTTAAAAAAAATGTTATTGAAAAAAATATAACATTTCAAAATTATAAAGATTGCTTATTTAGTGAAGAAGAACAAATTAGAAAAATGAATTTAATAAGGCATCGAAATCATGAATTGTATACTGAAAGTGTAGAAAAAATTGCATTGTCAGCAAAAGATAAACGAATAATACTTGAAAATAAAATAGATACATTGGCATATGAGCATTATATGTCGGGAATGATTGACACTTATGAAAATATATTTGGATTCAAACCATAAGATGGACTGACAATGAAGTTGCTAAAGTTGTTTTTAAAAATATTTATGGTCAGCGGAGTCTTTTTCTAATTATGAGGGATTTCCCACATTCCATACATTCCAGATATCCCTAACAACCGGCGAATCCGAAAATAGTTTTTTTTTGTTTACATCGAGCTGTTCAAGTTGTTAGGGAGATTGAGCATGTATGGAATGTTGAGGGTATTCCTCTGTGACACTTTGAAAAATTTTGACCCATTTTTAAAATGTGCTTAAATTCCCGGTAACGTTATCAAATTCCTGGAAGCGGCTGGAAATGGCGTCATTAGGAAAAAGGTAATTCCCCGCCTCTCGTTGAGGGGTTTTCCCCACATTCCATACATTCCATACATTCCAGATCTCCCTAACAACGGAGCAAACTAAAAATAGTTTTTTTGTTGACATCGAGCTAGGCTGGTTGTTAGGGAGATTAGGAATGTATGGAATGTTTGGAATGTTTGGAATGTTAAGGTTATTCCCCCAAGACACTTTGAAAAATTTTGACCCGTTTTTAAAATGTGTTGAAATTCTTGGTAACGTAATTAAATTCATGAAAGCGATCGGAAGTTAAGTAAGCGAAACCGAAAGTGACGCCGTCAATAAAAAGGGTTTTCCCCGACGACACTTTGAAAAATTTTGACCAAATTTGAAAATGTGTTGAAAAAGGAGTGACAGAATCCGGACATTACAGACTACTATCATGTATATCACTTTGAAAATGTTGCGCGTTAACAACGAAACGTCAGTAAAGCTAGTTTAAACTAACATGTTTTGTTATTTGTCGTGTTTTATCCTGTTATGACTATTCACATTCGAATTTTGAGCTGGGTATTAATATTCATCCTACGACTACGATTTCCGCCTGGTAAATCCTTGATCAATAAGTCATATATTGCTATTGCTTTTAATAAATCGAGTGTGAAAGGTTGTTCGTCAATGTTGGATGATTTCCATCAAGTTTGTCACCAATAAAATTTGATTACAGCCCATATAACTAAAAGACGAGGAAGCGGAAATATTTTAGTGTAACAGGATATGACCCGATTTCCCGTGTTTTTTGAACGGAGCCATAGCAAGATGGCGGTGCAAGGTGAAACTGCGTCAACAACAGTTCAACATTTCGTAAGAACTGTGTTACTCACGACTGTAAGTTAGTGACAGCGCTAACACTGAGTTAGCGCTGTCGGATACTACAGAATCTGCAGCAAATACTGACCAGTTTACCACGACAGGGAGGGAAATAAATCAGTGGAAGTCGTCAGTGGAATTTCTTGCGGGAGTGATTCTCATATTCTTACGGCTAAAACGTTTAAGGTTCTTTCGTATTCCTCAAGTCTACGTGTGTAAAATTCAGGACGGTCAGGAGAGTCAGTTATGACTGAGATCACATTGACGTTCGGCGCTTATGATTAGGTTACCGGGATCTGAAATAAACGTTTTCTGTATCAGAAAGCCATATCCTAGGATCAACCGACGACATTGCTACACCAAAAGAGGTAGCAAAATACATAAAATCAAAATTACACGGATTTGTATGACACGGAGCCCGAGGACGTTATGTCGAGGTATAGACCGTATCGAGCGTCACATGCTGCGCTAAATTACTTCCGCTTCCTCGTCTTTTAGTTGTATGGGTCCTGATCAAGTTATATTTGTGACAAATTTGATGGAAAGCATCCAATATTGACGAACGATCTTTCAGCCTCGATTTATTTAAAACAACAGTGATGTATGACTTTTGGCATTTGATTTATTTCATATAACATCGATTTATGAGACTTTTATTTATTTATTTATTTATTTATTTATTTAATCTTATTTATACACGGTAACTAATCAACCAATAAAAAGTATATTTACAAGGAAAAATGTTCAGTTGTTTTTCATTCGACGGTGTTGCACACATAAGAAATTAGAAAGAGAAAATAAGAAATAAGGATATTTATATCAGAGCTTTTAGATGGTAATACTAAAAATAAAAAACCAAACTATTTACAATTAAAAATACTAAATTTCGAAGATAATAAATTTTGTCCTCTAATGATTTGGCATTCCAGATCACAGCGGCTCTATACTTAAAGCTTTTTTTCATTGCATTAGTATTTGGTTTAGGTAACAAAAGCATCTTATCATTACTTCTCAGGTCATAACAATCCCGCCTTGCTATTGAAAATAGGTGACTTAGATTATCTAAGTTTGATCTGCCCGAAATTATCTTTTGCACAAAGGACAACATTTGTTCGTCCCTTCGCGACTGTAAATCTTTCCATCCAAGTTTTAGTCGTGTGCTTGTTGCTGACATATCATATCTGTCACCACTTATTATTCGACCAGCTTTATTTTGAAGCTTTTGTAAGCGGTCTTTTAAACTATTTGAGCAATTATCCCAAACCAAAGAACAGTAATCAAAATGTGGTAACACTAACGTTTTATACAACCGTTCTAGGCTTTCATTACTGATGTCATTTTTAACTCGTCTCATCATTCCTATTGCTCTCGAAATCTTTTTACATGTGGCTTCAATATGATTTTTCCAGGTGATATTTTCGTCGATCAAAACACCTAGTGTTTTTGTTTCTTTTAAATGTGAGATTTTTTGAGAACCAATTGAAATTTCAGGATCCGTTGATATACGAGTTAGCCTATATCTAGAGCCAATTAACATGTACTCCGTTTTATTGACATTCAAAGACAATCTATTGGCAAGCAACCACTGGTGTAAGTTATCCAACTCATTATTTAATTTACGTTGGATATCTTCCACAGACGGTCCAGATGTCGTTACATTGGTATCGTCTGCAAACAGAGCAGGCATAGAATTGCTTAAACAGTTTGGTAAGTCATTTACATAAAGTATAAATAATAATCGACCCAGATTAGATCCCTTTGGCACACCGGTCTTTATATATTTTTTCGAAGAAGTTGTCGTTCCAACTTTACATACTTGTGTACGGTCACTCAGGTATGAAATGAACCAACGCAGACTATTTCCTTTACTACCATATAACTCTAATTTTTTTATTAAGATCTCGTGGTCTACAGTATCAAAGGCCTTCTTTAAATCGAGGAAAATTACTCCATTTATTAGACCTTGGTCCATGTTGACCAGCCAAGTGTTGGTTGTGTTTAATAAAGATGTGCTAGTCGAGTTGCCTTTTCCAAAACCCGACTGGAAAGGAGTTAAAAGTTCGTTGTTTTCTAAATAAGAGTATACTTGTTTATAAACCAATTTTTCGAATAATTTAGAAGCAACGGATAGTATCAAAATTTGCCTATAATTACCGCATTCATCTTTTTCTCCCGACTTATAAATTAGTGAAACACGTGCTTTTTCCAATCATTTGGAAAAATACCGTAGTTTAACGATAAGTTAAAAATTCTAGTTAAGAAAGGTGCAGTAACATTAGCTGAATCCTTCAACAACTTCACTGAAATATTATCTGGCCCGGCTGCTGTTTTAGATTTTATTCCATTAATAGTATATAAAACAGTTTCGCAGGTTATATAACTGAAATCAAACTCACATTCAGCCCGTGTTATATAGTCTAAATATTGAGGGTTGGTCTTATCCAATTTTTTTGAGATGCTAGGACCAATCTCAGTAAAATACTCGTTTAAGGATTCAGCAATGTCCTTTTCGTTTGTCACAATGTTAGTTGTATTATTTTGTTTAATTGAAGAAATTGTAGTAGTTTTAGAAATTCGGCCTTTGCGCCCAATAATTAAATTAATGTTTTTCCACATTTCTCTCGAATTTCCTTTATTTAAGTCAATGCTTTCAAGACAAAATTTCTTTTTCGCATTTTTAATCAGGCAATTTACTCGATTGCGTTGCTTTTTATATAAATTGTGTAACGATTCAGACTTTGATGCTACTGCCCTCTTTTTTAAATAATCACGATGGTTCATTCCCTGAATTAAACTATGAATCATCCAAGGAACATATTCGCTACGAACTTTGCGAAATCTTATCGGAGCATAAATTTCTGATACTAAAATAAAAACTTCTCTAAAATTTTCCCAAAGGTAGTTGAGGTCTTGAGAGCTCCAATTCTGTTTATTCAACATATTCTGGAGATCTTGGTTAAAAAGATCTTGATTATAATGTTTAAAAGTTCTACTTTCAATAAGTTTAGGATTTTGTTTAGGGACAGCTATTTTAAAGCAAGCATAGACCAAACTATGATCGCTGATCCCAATGTGCAAAACACCTGAATTCAATAATTTGTAAGGTCTGTTTGTGGCAATAATATTAAGTAAGCTAGCATGACTGCTGGTTACACGAATAGGATCAGTGATTACTTGCTCAAGTTGAAAAAGATTTAAAATCTCAATAAATCTGTTGGAATGAGGTTGTAAAATACTCAGAGAAAGATCACAATTAAAATCCCCTGCAACAATTAACTCTTTATCGTCCTTGTCTAGTTTTAGTAAATAGGTTTCAAAAAGGTCCATAAAGTCAGATCCTGAAATAGGGGGTCGATATACCGTTGTAACAAGAAAAGGTTTAGATTTAGGTTTAGTTATTTCAACGCAAACGGCTTCCAAATTGAAGGGAACATTTCTCGCTCTGTCAACTACATTAAACACATCTCTAATGTAAAGGCATACGCCACCGCCAGTTCTGGATCTGTCTTTTCTGAATAAAGTATACCCAGGGATATTTATTTCATTATTACAAATTGTAGCATCTAATCTTGTTTCATTAATGCTAAGTATATTCACCGGCTTTTTTACCATTAATGTTTTCAGTTCTTCAAGATGTTTTGGAACTGATGTCACGTTTAGGTGTGCTAATTTGAACCCTTTTAGTCTATTTAATGTACAATTTATTGGTGTATTTACTTGTTGTGACTCTTTTAATTCCGGTGTGTCACAGTCAATCTGGAAATGGTAAAGCTGTGACCTGGACTTTTGTCTAGGTTAAAAACTATCTAAATGCTTAACAATGTTTTTTGCTAACACATAAGTTTCTTTCCTGCCTAAGTGAATACCAGAACCATTTAAGGTATCTAGGGTTATATTATCATTGTTAATATAATGGACACTGGATTCTTTACAGAATTTTTCTATCATGATATTAACTTTGGAAACCATACCTTCTCTATCGTGTCGTCTCTTAATCAAAGAGAAGATGGAGATATTTGATTCTGGGCATAGTTCCATTGCCTTGCGAGTAAGTGACTTAATTCCAGTACAAACTTCGCTTGCAGATTGCACTTCAATAATTTGTCCTTAAAAGAGCTTCATAGGGTGGAGTGGGACATAATGGGTCAGTGGGACAATATGGGCTAACACTGATTTTATTCTATTATCTTCCAGCCTGTTTCATATCATAACTTATGCCGCCATTATGGATAGCATCATCCTATCAGGTGAAATATACAATAGGAATTCTCCATCATTCTTCCTCCAGGAAGTATTTAGTAAGGTTGCACAACAGTAGACTGATAGGTGAGATTTCTTGTTTTTTTTTGTCAAAACTTTTTAAGAAAGGAAATTTTGCACGAAAAATTTCTTTTTGATTTAAAGCTTATCTTTTCCTCATGAAATTGGTGTCATAATTCTTTGATCTAAATCAATTTTTGTGATTGTCACTTCTTTCCTCTTACATTTTTAATTTTTGATTCAGTCTGCCCCAGGTGGGGCATAACGAGCCACCCTAGATTTGAGGTTTCTGCCCAGCAGGGCATAATGGGACAGTGAATAGAACTTTGATTACCATGGATTTTAAGCAACATATACTTTACATGAATTCTTTTAAAAATATATAGGTTTTTAAGCATTCTGGACTGTTATGTACATGTAATCAGCAATACATCAAATAAATTCTACATTTATTTCCTATCTTATATGCAACTTGTGCAAAACTAAATTGAATTCCGCAGAAGATAAGCACACGCATCTGGTGTTATTAAATGGGTACTGTTGGTAACTAGGGCTTAGGGCTTAAAACACAGTTGTTACATGTTTTTCAGAGCTAATTGAATCATATGTGCTATCAATATAAATGGCTGAAGACTATCTTATCTTTACGAATACTGCTGCCCCAAATGTATTCCGAAAAACAAAGATCTTTCTGATGACTTCTACTGCCCCAAATGTACTGCTTAAACATTTTGAACAATTTGACAATATGTGTTTGTTTTACATCAATCTGTAAAGCCTTTATATTATATACTTTACAAAAAGTGTTTCATTCCATCGAAATTCCTGTTTTCTCTCATTATTAACTTTTCAAACTTTGTACCTCCTAACGAAGAATTTTTAAGTATGAGGGTATAATTTCATAAAAGAAACGATTTTTATTTATATAATTTCCATTCCACACTAAGTTATACAGTCTCCAACTTGAAAACTTGAGTAATTTATTGAAAATCCTCTCTTTATCTAATATGTAGATTGATTGGCCCATTTTGCCGCACTAAAAAAGTCCGTCAGAGCCCTTGGTATTAATGCCTCTGCCGAATATAGCACTGTTCGTAAGACTTTGATAATTTTTTTACTTGGTTAGCAGAAGGCCATTTGCACTTTTCAAACAGTTTTTACCTTTTAATGTGCGTTTGTTTGGAAGGTATCTTCCCACAAAGTCAAAAACAGCTAAAATTTGGCCCATTTTGCCCAACCCCACCCTACATAATAGTATAAATCTCTGACAAGAGCATGAGAACATCCCGAATTCCCAATTCCCGGTACGTCTAAAAATGTTGTTTTTTGTGTCATTGAATAGAGTTTCATTCCAGACAAATAGAAACATTCAACCCATTCCTGTCCTAGACGTCTCCTCTTGACGAATAAAATCATCTGGCGATAGCCAGAGTAGAATACCCTGGCATTAGTCTGAGTAAAGTACCAAAGTCGGGTACAGATCAGAAAGGGTTTAAACAATTCTGCTTTAGCCTGACTGAAGGACATTTCAGCACTATAAACGATTCTAGATGTACATTTGGTGACCAAAATAAAAAAAACAATGAAACGAAGTTCACTTTAAATGACTCAAACAGCTCTTCCAAACGTCAATTTAATTTTCGACTAACTGACTGCGCTTCTCTCAGTTAACGGTTCACAGAAATTACATTAATGTGACTCAGATTATTTTCGCGGCCTTCTGCAAGCAATCTTGCCACAATCCACAGGTGTTATACCTTATTTTTTGAGCAGCATCAGCTACATTTACTCCCATACACAAATAATTCAATACATGATAACTCTACGTAATGTTGTACTGCGGTATTCTTCAACATTGGAAACATAATTATTCTCAGTAGGGTAAGTTCCTTTAGATTTCCGTCAAATTTCCTTCAAATTTACAAAAAGTCCTTCAAATGTCCTTGAAAATGTTATTTCCTTCAAAATGTTATTTCCTTCAAAATGTTATTTCCTTCAAAATGTTATTTCCTTCAAAATGTTATTTCCTTCAAATCTCCTTCGTTTCCTTAAAATTTCCTTCGGAAAGGAAATCTCCTTCTGAGTGGAAGCACTGGTTTGGAGACACTAAAAAGGTCGGACACCAAGTACACAACATCAAATTTTTTGGCTGTTATCAGCCAGTTCAACTTTCGCGGTGATTTGATTATCGTGGTCTTTTCTCAGAATTGCCATGTTTTCAAGTATTGCTTGGTTGCACCGAAGATGCCCAACTAAATTTAAGCCTAACACTAGAGTCACATGGCTTGTACGTCTGAAATCCGATGTTAATGAAAGCAGTGCAATGAATGTTTTTAACAGAAAGGCAAAACGGTTGCAAAAAAATCGAGCTGCCCTGAAATCGAACGGTGACGAATGCGATTACTTAAAGGATGAGGTGGCAAGTAGACTTGTGGATCGTCTTGGAGACGTTTCCAGACATTTTCCGTTGGTTTTAGACCTTGGTTGTAGTAAAGGACATATTGCAAAATATCTGACGAGAGGACATGTCGGATCCTTGGTCCAATGTGATTTGTCAGAAGAAATGATAAAAAAAAGTTTTGTGCATCCGGAGATTCCAACCAGACGACTGGTGGTCGACGAGGAATTCCTACCTTTTAAGGCAAATACTTTTGACGCAGTTCTAAGCAGTTTAAGTTTACACTGGGTCAATGACTTACCAGGGGTTTTCAGTCAAGTCAAACACTGCCTTAAAGATGATGGTATGTTTTTGGCCGGATTATTTGGTGGACAGACTCTATTTGAACTTAGATCTGCACTTCAGCTGGCCGAACTTGAACGTGAAGGTGGGTTTGGTCCCCATGTTTCACCATTTACTGAAATGCAAGACATAGGAAATCTGCTTGGTCGAGCTGGGTTCAACATGGCAACAATAGACTATGAAGAAATTGTTGTTAATTACCCAAGCATATTTGAACTGATGAATGATCTGCGTTGCATGGGAGAAAACAATGTATCGTGGTCAAGAAAGCATGTACTTCATCGGCAAACAGCACAGATTGCTTCTCAAATTTATAAGGACATGTATGCTGATAATGGTCATGGATATATTCCAGCTACATTTCACATACTTTTTCTGATTGGTTGGAAACCATCCAACAATCAAGTGAATCCTTCCAAGCCTGGTTCAGCAACATTTAGTTTAAAAGACATTGACAAGCTAGATTTGGAAAAGGAATAATTTTCATTCAGGTGACTTTATTTAGAATATATTTATGCTTAGACTGCTCGTAGTCCATTGTTTATTAGTACACATCTTATACATCAAGTTCAGGTTGAACATGCAGTAATCATTTTGACTGTCCACCCTTATTACCATACAACAAATCAGGTTGTGGTTAAGAAGAAGCATAAATGATGATAATGATGCTACAAAAAAACTTGTACATGCAAAGGATTTATTCCATTCCTGACATTTTGAATTAATAAAGTTCTATTGGTGGTGTTAATGCGCCAGTAGGCCTGAATAATTTTTGTCATAGAATGTGCTCCTCTCTGTGAAGGTCTACAGTATTGCAGGTCTTCAAAACTGACAATGTCCAACTCATATACACTTTAATAACTTGAAATACAAAACAACGATAACTCCCACTATTAATAACTGCAATTTAATTGAAGTGAGAAAAATAAAAATGCTACCTGTTTTCAGGGTTATTGTTTTATATTTCAGGAACATGAACAGTTGAGGAGGCAGGGTTGGGGCAATGCCCCCCTCCAGTTTTTTTGGCAATATTTTTTTTTTACCATTTAACAAGTGGCAATGTAACTGTTGAATAAATGTCGCAATTATACCAAGAGGAATTTAACTTATCTCCCAGCAACCAATTTTCTACCTGGAAGTTTTAGCCCCCATGAGAACTTTGAAAAATACTCTGTGGTCCCTGCCTTTTATTGAAATACTCAGGATCAGCTAATGTACTGAATTGTCTCTTACACTCTTGGAGGGAAAATAATTTCTTAAATGCAAGCTTTTTATCATTTACATTTTGTCCCCCTCAATTTTATTTTAGACTAATGAAAGGTTATTTTTCAGAAGAATAATTGTAAACTTTGCTTGGAGAAGATGAACACACATTGTTATGGGTATGGTTATGCAATGTTGGGGGAAAAGTAGCTTGAATTATGTTAAAATATTGTTCCCACCAAATTATGAGGGATAACACTTGAACATTTTAGCTGCCATGACAGCATTATCATTGATATCTTGAAAGAGAAGAAAAAACAACAAATGCACTTAATTATGGTTTAAGATACTGTATTTTTATTGTACCTCATGTACCTGCCTGTACCTGTATAGCTATTTAGTTCCTTTTAAGTGTAAGACAAGCTTTTGTGAACCAAAGTTAATACTTGTGTATGACAGCTTTTGATGGTTTCTGAAACTGAAAATGTATGGCACTAAGAAAAGTTTTGAAATTATTTTTGGTTCATATTGGCAGTAGCTTAAACTACTTGTTTAAATCATTAAGGAGCAGATGGTACACTCAGGTGAATCAGAATTATTTGGTGTTTGATGGAAATTCTAAAATACCCTCTTGCCTCTTGATTGGTTAGCAAAGCTTGTACAGTAGTTTATTCATTAAGGAGGAGGGACCCCACTCTACTGAGTGAAATCATCTGGCACTTTTTTCTTAGCTTTACTTCAATGCCAAATGATAAAAAGTGACTAATTAACACTTTATCTTGCCTTCAATTTGCATGCCACCCTTACAGGCTGACTTGGACTTCAACCACACACTTGCTGTTATACTTACTTACAACTAAGGTGAGGACATGGAAGGAAACACTCGTGAAATAATTTATGAATCGACACTGAAGAATTGAGGCTTGACTTGTCAGACTTGTACTGGATTAACCAGAACTCTCAACTTTTATTTATGAGGTGTAGTGCGTTGTACATAGTCAAATACTTTTTCTAGTCCTTCTGTTCAGCCCTCTCACTTCTCTTGTCCGGCATAGGAAAACAGCAAAATACCTCAACAATGATACATCCCACGTATTGATAGCTACAACATTGGCCCCGCTTAACTTCGACTGTAGCAACTTCCTCCCTATATGAAAGCATTCCCTGCTTAAACTGTGCTTTATTTCTTCATGCTTAAACTCATCAGCTTCCAGAAGTCCCAAATATTTGTAACTCTTGTCTTCCTCTAACTATTTGATCTCCCTTCCGTCTAGATGTACAATTTCCTCCGAGGTTGTGACCTTCCCTCTCTTTATGACTAGTTTAGCACACTTTTCTATGCCAAAGTCCATTCTAATGTCGCAGCTAAATACTTGCACTGCGTTGACTGAGGACTCTAACTGCCTTTCGGCTTTGTCATACAACTTCACATCGTCCATAAACAATAAGTGATTGATCTTTTCCCCATTGATCTCAAAGCTACATCGCGTTCTTTAGAGTATGTAACTCAGTGGGATCAAAAAAGAACGAAAAGCAAGGGCGATAAAGAATCACCCTGAAAGATACCTCTCTTGATTTTGTTGTTGTTGTTGTTGTTGTTGTTGTTGTTGTTGTTGTTGTTGTTTTATAGAGCCCACGTGTATGGGCGAGAACCTAAAGATACCAACAATTTTTATCTTCCGTTATACAGTGTAGTCTACTCTACTTGCACCACTCTAGACATAATCTTCCTTAAGATAGTTTCACTTACCATTAGTACGGTCTTTTGCATTTCTGTTATAATTAGTAGGAGTCGTAGGAGTAGTAGGAGTAGCAGTAGCAGCAGCAGCAGCAGCAGCAGCAGTAGTATTTCCTCTTTAATCACATAGGGGGAAAATTACTCGATTGTGATTGGGTAATGAGGAGGGCGTTTTTTTCTTAATTCAGGGCAAAATTACTCTTACCTGATTGGTGGAGACGCAGGAGCGGGAAAATTTACTTTTTTAGAACAATAAGAAATGGCTTCTCGCTTTGTTGAAGCCGACAACGATTTAATTGAAGAATTTAAAACGTCTAGTGAAAGCGTAAACACTAGAAATTGTTATCTTAAGTTGATTGATTCGATTTAATAAAGTTCATTGCAATGAAAACCGTTTCTGAGTTGTTTTTCACCTTGGGCTTTGATTGACACTTAAGTGGCTTCCTCATGTTGTTCACGTGGGTAGCCAATTTATTTATGAATAAATTTTGCCCCTCATATGATTAACAGGTAATCACATCGTTCCTCGTAAAATTAAGGTTTAATCTCACTTGTGCTTTCAACACCTTTCTCTAAATATGAGCCGATCTAAGGAGAGTAAACTTTTGGAGTGTTCTTTTCCTTTCTGGGATTCCAATTTTCTCCAAGTGACACTACAGTTGCTCGGATACTGAACCCAATTCCACAACTACCACAGGCACAACCTTTGTCCTTGTTTTCCATAAGTTCCCAATCTCTCTAGCCAGATCTTGATATTTCTTTTTCTATCTCTTTCTAAACAACATTACGGTCACCAGGGACAGCAGTGTCCACAATAATCGTCTCCCTCTCCTTTCTTTGGACGACAATATCTGGTCTCGGATGATGAATTCCTCGATCAGTTTGGATATTAAAATCCCATAGTATTTTCACTTTTTCATTTTCCTCCACTTTTCTTAGTACATGTTCGTACCATTTATCACTACAATCAATATTGCATTTTCTGCACAATTTCTAATGAACAACCTGGCCAAGGGAGTCATTCCTCTTTATACTCTACTTGGGCAAGCTTGGAACAGCTACATAAGATATGCTGAAATGTTTCGTCATGGTTTCCACACATTCTACGCATTACTGACACATTCTGTTTCTCAATCCTGGCTTTCACAACGTTTGTTCTTATTGCCTGGTCTTGAGCTGCAATGACGAGTCCTTCCATTTCTTTCTTTAATTCGCCTATTCTTATACAACTCCAAGACTTACTTGATAGCTCTTCTGTTTCTCTCTTAAATTGTCCATACAATTCCTTACCTCTCCAATCCTCGATTCTCTCCCTCCTCTTCCTATCCTTATACTCCTTTGATGTTTCAACCTCGTCGATATTCTTCCTTCTCCATGCAGCCGTCAACAGACGTTCCTGTCTCTCACTGACATACACACTAATATTTCTTTTTTCAGTATAGATGGCATCTTGAACACTTATCAGTCCGCGCCCCCCTTCTCTCCTTGGTAGATACAGACGGCTGATGTTCGACCTTGGATGAAGAGTGCCATGCATTGTCAGAAGCTTTCTGGTTTTACGATCCAAGTAGGCAACTAAGACAAGTTCATTCTTTGTCCAATTTATCACCCCGCCACTGTATTGGAGTAGTGACACCGCCCAACTGTTAATAGCCTTGATGGCGTTGCCACTTTTCAGTTTTGAAGTGAGGACTTTCTTTACTCTTTCGTTGCACTCCTTCATATTAGTCTTCTTTACTTCGTGCACGATGTCATCAACTTCCAACACGCCCAGATGTTTATAACCATCGTCTTCTTCTCCACTACTTCGAATCTTTCTTCCATTAAGTAATTTTATCCCCTCAGACCGTACCAGCTTTCCTCTTTTCATTATCATCACAGCACACTTTTCGATTCCAAAGTCCATACCTATATCACTGCTGAACGCACGAACAGTTTGTACAAGTGATTTAATTCCCTTCACGTTCTTTCCGTATAATTTCATACCATCCATGAACATCGGATGGTTTATCTTGCCCTCTTCCTTACCCAGTTTGTACCCAGATACAGACTTTCTTAGTATGGTGGCAAAATTGAAATCACGAACAATAAAGGAGATAAGGAATCCCCCTGGAATATCCCCCTCCTAATTGACATTTGACCAAGATCCTCGCCACATGCTATTGTGTTTTCCAAATCTTCATGTTTTCATTCATTATTCGTTTGATGTTATCCGCGGCCCCTACAAGTTCAAGCGTTTCCATTATCCAGAAGTGGGGAACCGACTCATATGTATTCTTACAATCTACCCATGCAATCGTCAGGTCAGTTTTCCTTTTCTTGCAGTCACGCAATATTGTTGTATCTATAGTTAGCTGGTCTTCCGTTCCTCAGCTTTTCTTCCGACAGGATTTCTGCTCACCAGGTAATAGCGAATTTAGAGAGAGATGTTGATACAACTCCTCTGCTATAATTCCAGTAAGAACCTTCCACATAATTGGTAAACATGTAATCGGCCTGTAATTTCCCACGGCATTCCCTTTCGTCTTATCTTTAATCGCCAAGACAGTTCGTCCCTTAGTCATCCACTCAGGCACACCCTCACCCTCAAGGCATTTTTGCAGCTGTATCGCCAGGCGCTCATGAAGTTCGTCATGTTCTTCAGCCAAAATCCTTGCAGATAATCTTTGCTCCAAGTTTCTCCAGGTTAATAATTAGGTCATTTTGTTGTTCTGCTTGGGTCTGTTCATTTAGCTCTTTTAGCCAGTCAGCATCTTTTCTGTGTTCCACCGATTGGTCCCAAAGGTCATTTTAGAATTGTCTGGACTCAGCAGCATCAGGAATGGTTGTTCATCTTCTTTTGGGTCATCATGTTTTTTATGAAACTGCCTCTGCTTCGTTTCGGATAATAGATTCTGCTTATATCATAAATTCTTATCGCTAGATCTCTTAATCTTAATTGCTTTTGCATTTATACGCTGTTTTAGTTCCTCAATTACGACATCAACCCCGTTGGCTTTGATGTTATACTTTCTCCACAGCTGGGTCTTGATTCTCTGCCTGTTGCACTCATTTCTCCAGATCTGTTCTAACCGACTGAGGTCCTTCCACAACTGATCCAGCTGTCCTTTTAGTCGTCTTTTCCACCATGGTTCTTTTGTTTCCCTCTTCCTGGTGGGTTTGGTCCCAAGTCTTTCCGTTACTACCACAGCGATAGCATAAAGCAGTCTGTTCGTCTCCGTAATGCCTCTTGTTGGCATTAAAACAACCATTTCTTCTACAGTCTGAAGCTCTTCTCTTATCCTCCACTTTAAGATATCCTTCAATGCTGGGACTTTATCCTGGTCTTGGCTTAACCTGATCTCATTAAGCCTGTTCCAAATAACACGTTGGTCTTCAGTCAATTACTCTGGTCTTTCATCATAAATTTCCTCATGTACCGGATCTTCATACTCTCTCCCTTAATCCACCTCCTCCATAATCTCATTCAACATTTCGTTCCCAATACCAGAAGCAAATTCTGTACCAGAGGACACTCTTAACTCATCACTATCCACGTTTCTCTTAACCTCCTCCAACTCAACCGTTGTAAGCCTGTTACTTTTCAAGATAGTTCGGGCCTGGTCTGCAAGTCTCTGTTCAGTCACTTAAAACATTTCTTTCTTTCCTCAAAACATTACCATTCTCTGCTGATGACTTCTTTTCTCCGGGACACTCTTAAAATAACATTCCATCATCACCTTGTTCTCGTCGGTCGACCATCTTCTTTCCTTTCCTGATCTAACCCCATGCATAGCAGTAGCTGGACGACGACCGGCCGCTGGCTGCCGTTCCCCAGTAACCCTGCCAGGCGAGGTACCTTCGTCGCTGAATCAAGTTCCATTCACGCCGTTACTCCTACAGATATTGAACATTGTTACCATCACATAAATGAAAGATGGCATTTTAGTTATGGTGCCACCGCTAGGCAGAATACCATCCAAGGCTTAAGAGCCCCACCTACCGTGGGCTACATTTAGTCTAACGTCTAACCTTCGACATGTCTGGCATGGGTTGCTCTATCAGGAATAAAAACTCCCGTCAGCATAACTCTTCGGCTCAGTGAGGTACACAAGCCTCTCCACTACTCCTAGGTAGTAATCCCATAAATATTATTATTATTTTTATTTCCTTTGATGTCTGTGTTTACATATCATCCAACCGGATTTCACCCAGAGACCTAAGGCTGGAGACAGCTGTCATGTTGGATTTCATCTAGCAGCTAAAAGACCTGTTAAAAAAAAAAAAAAAAAAAAAAAAAGAAAAAGAAAAAAAAGAAAAAAAAGAAAAAAAAGAAACAAAAAGAAACAAAAAAGGAAAAAAGAAAAACAAATAAAGAAAAAAATGGAAAAAAAAGAAAAAAAAAGAAAAAAGAAAAAAAATAAATAAAAATAAATAAAAATAAATTAAAAAATATATATATATATTGATTGAATTTGTATGTTTACATATTATTATTATTATTATTCATATATTTGACTGTATGTATACTTGTCCAAACACCGGATCCCCACCGGGGTCCAAGAGTGAGAGGGCTCTAGAAGTCTAGTCTCCATTTGGACCAACTTTCATGTTCTTATAGATAATATTTTTCTAAGTATATGTGCAGTACCAATGAGAGTAATCTTCTGCAGTTCTTGAAGCTTGCTATTTCCCGGAATTCTCTCGACATTCCTACTAGTTCCCTTTCGGATCATTCCTAGTGCGCCCATGATGACTGGTATCGTTGTTGCGTTTAGATGCCATATCCTGGTGATCTCAATTTCCAGGTCTTTATATTTCTGAAGTTTATCATATTCTTTAGTCGAAATGTTGCTATCACAGGGAACTGCCATGTCAATGATTTGACATGTCCTTGCTTTGAAGTCTTTGATAACAAAGTCTGGTTTATTGGCCGTGGTGGTACGGTCTGTGTGAACTGTGAAGTCCCAAAGAATTGTCACATCTTTTCCATTGGTAACCTCTACAGGATGATGTTCGTACCATTTCTCAGGGACTTTGATGTTGTAATGCTTGCGCACATTCCAGTGGATGTATTGGCCTAAACGATCATGGCGAGCCTTATATTCTTTAGATGCTAATATAGGACAGCCAGCTATGAGATGATCTACTGACTCATCTGACTTTTTGCAGGTGCGGCAAAGAGGGTCTGTACCGTCGTTAACTATCTTAGATCTATAGACGTTTGTCGGGAGGCTCTGATCTTGGGCTGAGATCAATAGACCCTCGGTTTCCGCTTTGAGACCTGACACCTGAAGCCAACGATGTGTGGATTTACTGTCAACATCAGCTTCTTCTAGTCTTTGTAGGTATTTGCCGTGCAGTGGTTTATTTCTCCTTGTTTCCTTAAGAGCATTTAGACCAGCCTTTTTTGCCCGTTCTTTCAGCGTTTTGGCAGTAGCTGTTGGTTTAAGTTGATCTTCTTCTACTGTTGGTTGCACATCATACCGATGTTTCAGTTTTCTACTCAAGGTTATTATGGAATTCTTCTTAGATTTCTCATACTTCAACACGGCTTGTAGCATGGGATCTGTTGTTGTTTCTAGATTTCTACCAAGGCCGATCAGCGTAGTTTCATAAGCCATCTCGAGTTGGTTGAGTCCGCGTCCACCATCAGTGCGAGGTAGATACAATCTGTCAACGTCTGATTTGGGGTGGTGCATACGAAATTTAGTTAACAGTTTGAGTATTGTAGTATCTATTCTCGCCACGTCTGTTTTGCTCCAATTTATGATTCCAAAACTGTAAGTGACAACAGGAGCTGCAATGCTGTTAATTGCTTTTACTCTGTTAGAGGAATTCAGTTCCGACTGAAGAATTAGTCGAACTCTCCTGTAACATTCTTTACGAATTTTTTCTTTCATCGCCGTGTGTTTGATACCATCACCTTCGTTGATACCAAGGTATTTGTAGACCTAATCATGTTCAAGGTTTCTAATCTTAATGTTTGTATCCAGATTGATGTTACTCGCCTTACAGAACTTGCCACGTTTAAAGCTGGCTTTTGCATATTTGTCAAGTCCAAATTCCATGCCTATGTCGTCGCTGAAGTCTTTGACGATGGTGAGAAGGTCTTCGAGATCACTGTCATTTTTAGCGAATAGTTTGAGGTCATCCATGTAAAAGAGGTGGGTGATGACTTGATCAAATATATTATATCACCGATTCGATTCATTCAAAATTTTCGATAAGAGAAACAGGGCAATACAGAAGAGGAGTGGAGAGAATGAATCTCCTTGGAATATTCCTCGGTTGATGCTAATGCTGTTAGATGTTATAGATCCATTACCGTGATTAAGGATAAGAGTTGTCTTCCATGTTTTCATACTAATTTTAACGAAGTTAATAATTTCTGGTGCTACCTTATACATTTCCATTGCTTTGATTATCCAGTCGTGTGGGATACTGTCAAAAGCCTTTTTATAATCTATCCAAGCGACGCTTAAGTTTTTGGTTTTAGACTTGCAATGTTCGAGGACCATTTTGTCGATAAGGAGTTGATCTTTGCATCCATATGAGCCTCGCCTACATCCTTTCTGTTCTGTTGGTAATAAATTGTTGTTTTCAAGAAAGATGTATGTACAGTCGGTTAAGATCGATGTCAATGTTTTATAAGTGGTAGAAAGGCAAGTTATTGGTCTGTAGTTCTTTGGATGTTGGGTCTCATCAGATTTTGGAAGGAGATATGTAATCCCCTCCGTTAACCATGCCGGAGCGTTTCCAGGGTTCTTTACAATATCTGTGAGCAAAAATGCTAAGTCTTTGTGTGTGCTAGATAGTGTGTTTAGCCAGAAGTTTGGTAATTTATCAATACCCGGGGATCTCCACTTATGTGATTTCTTCAGTGCAGTTTTCACGTCCTCTTCATAGATCTCCTTCCATTTCTGGGTTTCAATATTCTCATTTGCCTGCTCACATTCCTTTACCCATTCTGCATTTGTACGGAACTCCTTGGGGTTACTCCAGATATTGCTCCAGAACTCTTCTATTTCTTCTCTAGAAGGATTTTCCTCGACTTTAATCTGATTTTTTCTTAGATCCCTATAGAATTTTTTAGTGTTTTCTTGGAAAGTCTTATTTTGCTTATAGAAATTTGTTCGTTTGGTGAACCTTCTGATCCGCATTGCTTTCAACTGGATTTTTTGTTTAAGGGTCTCAATTTTGGTGTCCAAACTTTCATTTGACTTGAAGTTATTTTTGCAGTTGATTCTTTTTACCTTGTTGATCTTCTTCACATTCGATTTGCTGCATTCGACGAGAAACGAAATGTCCTTCCGCATTGTTTTGACCTCTTTATTGATCTTCTCAATCCACGCGGGTTTTTTGTGGACGTTTGTATTTGCTCCTCTTTTCTTAATTTTAATACCGCATTCTGACGTGATGGTATACCCGGTGGCGTATAGTAGATGATTTGTATCCGTAATTTTGCATGTTGCGTTCTCTTTTATTGTTGGCAAGATCCGTTCAAGTGCTTTATTCCCTTTTTCAATAATGAATCTGTTTTTCTTACAATTTGCAATCTTAGGAAGGGACTCCCTCTCGTTGATGTTAGTATCTTTTACAATGTGGAACCTTTTCATAATCTCCTCAGCTATTTAGACTATTTCATCATTTGTATCGTTTTCAGAGTCACATTGGCCCCTACAGGTATTGTTTTCTCCATCTCCTAAGGTTTCAGTTGGTGGAACCTGACTTGTGTCAATTTCGGAGTGTCTTGCGGAGACGCCCATTATTTCTTGCTGATCAACATTGTTTTCACATTGTGTTGGGATAGCATCGCTAATATCTGGTTGATTAACTTGAGAATTGTTTTCCGGTTCTTCACTCGGTAAGGTTGGATCGTGAAGGGTTTCTGTTTGCAGCTGGTTTTGCGCTTCTATTTGTAACTTGTTTAGTTCATGTTGTGTAAGTTTATTATTTTTAACAATATAGCGCCTGTTGGATAGTAATGTAGCATCATAGTCCGGTCTTACATCTGGGTTGTTTAGTCTCCAAAGTCTGTATGATTCTTTCGTAATTGGCTGTGTTGGGTTTAGTTGTGCCTTATAATAGGCAGACATGACTTCTTTATACTCCTCTTTTGACCATTTTAGTCGTTTTGGTTTTGTTTTATTTATATTTTGGTTGGATGGTGGGTCCAGTGGGCCAGATTCGGGGTTGTCCCTGTTTTGGTGTACCACAGGATCATCGTGAGGAGGGGATATTCCAGTAGTCGACTTTTCGACACCAGGCTGGTCTCTCCCTGGTGGGCGCACTCCTTGTTTATCCGCGCGACGAGTGATGCGGCATGAATTATTTTTGCTTCTTGTTTTTTTTCATTACAGAATTAAAGCTATTTAACCCATAGTTGGGGGCATACCAGGTTGCTCACAGTTGCCACCTGCGACCTGGGAATAGTGGACCGAAGGGACGCCATCCCCTTTGAGAGGCTTAGACCAGGGTCTGTCCTCTCCCACTGCGGGTTTATTATTATTATTATTATTATTATTATTTTCTCAATTCTCACAGCTTGATGTTCTGCTGCTAATCCTCAATGTCAGCCATCTACAGCCCGTAGTTTAGGGTGACATTGGTCCATTCAACTTTCTAGGATCTTTCTTAATATCCTCGCTGTTCCCAAAATCGAAGTCATCTGGAGATGTTCTATATCAAGTTTTGTTCCTATCCTATCTATCCATTTTTCCAGCTTCTTGCTCACAGTACCGAATGCTCCGATAACTACTGGTACTAAATCTACCCATTTTAGCTCGTCATACTTCTGAACTTTCTACTCTTCTTTCACTCCAACATTTTTATCATCAGGGATGGCAATGTCAACAATTAAACATTTCTTTTCTTCTTTCTCCACAACAACTATATCTGGTTTTCGACATTCTGTGTGATGATCACATTGTATCATGAAATTCCATAGCACCTAGCTAAAATTTGAGAATTTTAGGCGGTATCCCGTCAACCCCAGTAGCCTTGGATACTTTTAGACTTTTTAAATTTTTCAGAACTCTTGATTCATTAATTGTATAAAAATTAAATTGCGAATTTGCATTACCCGACAATTCTACTGATGCAAATTCTCAATTTTGGGAAAACCATATAGATTCAATATGTAAAAAAGCAGGTACTGGTATTGGAATTATGAAAAGAGTTAAACCTTTCATACCATACGAAACTTTACTAAATTTATATAATTCTCTCGTAATCCCATACTTTGATTATTGTTCACCGTTATGGGGCAACTGTGGAAGTCTGCTGAAAGAGAAAATACAAAAATTACAAAGTAGGGCAGCAAGAGTTATGACAGGTGCTAATTATGTGAGGTCGTCAGATCTGCTCCAAGCTATGTCATGGAAAAATCTGAACGACCGTCTTAAATTGAATAAATTAGTTTTGATTTACAAAATATTAAACAACTACTCAGCTCCAAATTTAAAAGATAAATTTATTGTAAGGGAGGCAAATTTAAATAATTACAATCTTAGAAATGCCCACATTAACCTCTCAGTTCCTAAGGTAGGCTATTCAATAGCCTACCAAAGGAGGCGAAGCTGACAGAGTCTATAACCAGCTTTAAAAATTTGATTCAAAAAGTGTTTGACTGAGTCAGACGTCGAGCATCGTCGAATTTTATCTTTTTAAACTTTTTTATACCTTAGGACTTAGATTAATTCATTATATGAATTCTTTGTATTTGTGTGACGCCCCTCATGAAAACCATCATTTGATGATGAGGGTAGCGTGTTTAAATAAAGTTACATTCATTCATACCTTTATCTCATCAGATTGCACCACTCCTTTTGGGGCATGATCATACGAACGAGCTGCTAACTCCAAGCCATATTTCCTACATAATGTCCAATGGACTAGTCTTGCCACGTTATCATGTCTTCTTTTATATTCCCTTTGAAGCAAGCTTTTTGCATCCGCTAATCAAATGTCCCACACTTTCTGCTTTTTCTTCACCACACGTTCGACATAGGGGTGATTCAACAGTCTTATCTATGTTGAACTTGATGTAGTTAGCTCTTAATGCCTGTTCTTGCGCAACACAGATAAGAGATTCTGTTTCTGCTTTTAAATCACTGTTTTTCGACCACAGCCACCTCTTCTCCTTGTCAATATCATCACTTGTCTCCCTACAGTATTGTCCATACATCTTCTTATTGCTCCACTTCTGCTGTTTTTCCTCTGTCTTACTTCTCTTGTACTCTTCTTTTGTCACACATTCTTCCGTATTGATTATACCCCCTTGTCTAACCATTACTAACAGTGGCTCTACGGTATTCTTCACATACCACCCTATCTCATTCTCTTCTGCACTTACACAGCTTTCACAACTCATTAGCCCTCTTCCTCCTTTTCCTCTTGGTAGATATAACCTATGTACATCACTCCTAAGATGAAAGATACCTTGCACTGTTAGCAACTTCCTCGACTTTCTATCCAAGCTTTGTAACTTCTCATTACTCCATTTAACAATTCCTGCTCCATACCTGAGTACTGCTACCGCCCACCTTTTGATGGCTTGAAACTTATTTTTTCCATTCAGCTTTGATCTTAAAATCAATCTCAATCTTCTCAAGTATTCTTTCTTGAACCTGTTTATCATTACCTCTTCCTTAATTTCGCCCATGTCTAAGATCCCCAAATATTTATATCCCCCATCTTCAATAATTTTCATCGTTTCCCTATTTGACAAAACATTACCATCAATCTCTACAACCTTTCCTCTATTCAGGATCAACATCAACATTTCTTGATACCAAATTCCATTCCGATATCTGTACTAACGAGTTGTATCGTCTTGACCAAGGAATCGATTTGAACTTCACTCTTACCATATAATATTAGATCATCCATAAATAACAAGTGATTGATCCTTTGTTGCTTACCTTTGAACTCGTATCCCGCTTTCACATTACTTAATACTAGACTCAGTGGTATTACACACAGTACAAACAATAACGGGAATAGACTATCCCCCTGAAATATACCTCTCCTGATTTGTACCCTTCCTAACCTCTCTCCACATGATGTCAATTCTATTTTCCATTGAGACATACTGTAACATATAAACCGTTCCACGTTCGTAGCAGTCGCAAACATTTCTAAACAGTCAGTGATCCACGAGTGTGGTATCATATCTTAGGCTTTTCTATAATCTATCCAGGCCATAGCCAGGTTAGTATTTCTCCTCCTGCAATCTTTCAGCACCATCTTACCTATGATTAATTGGTCTTTAGTCCCCCTGCTCTTTCTTCTGCATCCTTCCTGCTCATTTGCCACCACCATGTTGCCCTCCAAAAACCCGTATATACTTCTGCTATAATCCCAGTGATGAGCTTCCCCATTGAAGGCAAACAAGCTATAGGTCTAAAGTTGTCTGCTCTGTTACCCTTTGTTGGATCCTTCACACATAACACAGTTTTGCTAGACGTCATCCATTCAGGAAGTTTGTCTTCAGCATTTAAGATTTCTTCCATCTGATCCGCTATTCTTTGATTGCATGATGTCAAATATTTAATCCAAAAGCCTTGTCCTCTGTCAAGTCCTAGGCTTTCCAATTAGGCATCTTCCTGCATTGCATCTTGACTTTCTCCTTAGTTATCTGTAGATCGTCTTGTGAAGGGTATGTCAGATTTTCCTTGACTTCTTTCAACCATTCTGCTTGCTTATTGTGGTCTTTCACTTCATCCCATATAATATAATATAATTTAAGAATATCTTTGAATGTTGGTACCTGAAAATAAAACTCATATAATGTCCTCAATGTTCAACTCTTCCAAAATTTCTAAAGAAAAAGTCTAATTATAGAGTTCATGTTATAATCTTAAACGTCCTTGCAATATTCAACGTGCTTGATACTACTGATTTCTGCATATTTCGCACCACATCTTTTGTCTTTTTTCCAAGTAACTTCCGTAACTCGTCTTCCATACTCCTTTACCATCCTCCTAGCACGTCCATGATAATATTATACTGATGAACTGTATATCCAGGGTATCGATCTTGTAACTCTTAATGTAATGGACCATACTTTACTATCTTCGCTTCATCTTTCTTTTCTCTATTCTCTATCCACGGGCTACACATCTCCGAAACTACTACTTCTTTGCTTTTGTGGTTTACTATCTTTACATCTATTCTGTTGGCTTGCAATTCATGATTCTCCCCATACGTTGGTATGTCCCACAAGGCTTGGACATCCTCCGAGATGTATTCTGGTTTAGGCTTGATTGGTGAGTACCATACAGGTATACTTTCGACCAATTGTAACTCTCGTAGCAGTTCAAAGTATAACACTTTCAGTGCATTGTTGTGTCTTGCGAAATACTTGTTTTGGGCAAGAGCTGAGCATCCCGCTAACACGTGAGCTAAATTTTCGGTGCCTTGTTGCACATACGACAGGACACGTCACTTGACTGTGATGTCTTAATTTTCTTAACTTGGTATAACTTCGTTGGTAGGAGCTGTTCGTATAACTCGTACATACCAGCAACTACATACGTTCGGCATGACGTACCATTCGCTTAGCCATGAGAAACAGTTCTTAGTGCTTATGCTATCATCATTCCATCTGATTGTATGTAGCTTTCCCTGCCACGCTTCATCCCGCACTGTCTTTACCTGCTGTTCTTCGTACTTTAATCTTAGTAGTTCTTTTGCCTTTGTTACAGTCACCTCCTCTCCATCAGCTTTGCATACCATTGGTTCCGGGTAGACAAGTCTCAACGTCAGCCCAAGTTCTTCACTCTACCTCATGACCTCTGTAATTAGCGATTGATGCCCCAATACGGCAGAACGTTCTTCAAACTCTCTCATGATTTTCATGCTAGGATCACTGTTTGAGAACAGTTTCATTGCTGCCTTAATCTTCGTGGTCTTGTACTCTCCCTCTACTGACTGCAGGCTACGCCCACCTTTCTTTCTCGACACGTACAATAGGGCGCTCGATGATGCTGGGTGTTTTCCTCCGTTCGTTACAATGATTTTCCACGCTTCTCGATCAATCCTTCTTAATTCTGTCAAAGGCCAATGCTGCGTCCACATAGGGTACTTTAGGACTGCCAGTGCACACTGATTAGAAGAAACCACGCGATTGGCATCTGGTAACGGGCTCGACCAAATCATCGACATTCGTTGTAGATATGTCTTCTCAGCACACTCCAGCGTTCTCTTCTGTTCTTGGCGTACATTCTCGAGGATTCCGAGGAACTTGTACTGTGAATCTTCTTTCAAGGGTTGTATCACTACTGTATCGCTGACTCTTATTCCAAGACTCTTGCTTCATCTCACCTCGTTTCACGTGAATTACATTGCACTTCTTAGGGCTTAGCTGTTGACCAATGTCATTCATTCAACTGTTGGCGTTCTTCAATATACAGCTGAGTTTGCTTTCAGACTGAGCGTAGACTTTTAAGTCATCAATATACAGTACATCCGTTATCTTAGCGTTGATTGGTTTAGACATCTTGTATCCCTCTGTCGCAGCTAGTTTCCACGCCAAAGGGTTTAAGCACAACGTGAACAATTTGGGGCACAAGGCATCTCCTTGTGGTAATACTCTTTCGAAACTGATGGTGTTAGATGTCTCGTTGCCATTCTTTGTTTGTATGGTAACTCTGGTGTTCCAACATCTGTACAAGTTCTTAATAGTGGCAATCAACCAGTTTGGAAATCGATGTACTTCCAGTACTTCAACCAGGTACCGATGGTCAATGTAATGATAATTATAATAGTATTGCGGCAAGTAGGTCGGACGCTACATTTTGGCTCCCACTAGTTTTAGTGTTTGTACTGAAAGCAAGCCAGGCTTGAGCACTAAATGCAATTCAAAAGTTAACTAACATTAACCTGCATTTGTCATTGGATTAAGAAGGCAAGCTAGTGTCTCGGAGCAAACATTTCATCGAATTTTAGTTTCGTGAATTATTCGTTTGGCAATTTTGTTGACTGAGCAATATGGTTAGGACGAGAAAAGAAAGGATCAAATGGACAGAGGAAATGAACAATTTCCTTTGGGAGTGTAAAAAGAAGGCCTTAACTATCATAAGATCAGACCGAGCACCAAGAAAGGAGAATGGAAGGAAAAAAGGTTATATGTGTATCATGAAAGAGCTATAGGACGACAATGAATATGGTAATTTACAACTCACAGAGCAAAACCTACGAGATCAAGCATCTAGGTTTGAAAAGACGTTGGGGAATGTAACTGAAGTAATTGTTAATAACGTGGGTCGTGAAAACATCGAAGAACGGCAACAAAGACCGCAAAGGGAATCAGAAAACTTGGATTTAACGGCAGGTAATGAATGTGAAGAGATACAAATAACACTTGAAGATTTGCATATGGAATGTACACAATCAAAAGAATTGTTGGAATCAGCGAACAAAGAGCTATTGTCTATAATTGGACCTCAAGGTGATTTCAGTAAGCGGGACATTGATACGAGGACAAAAGAAAGACCAACAAATTGTGACATTGAAAACATCAATCATAGTATAACATCACTGATGAAGCGAGAAAGCGTGTCACCAAAGAATAGACCATTTGAGTTCTTATAGATTGCTAGTTGTGTTTTGTATGCTGTTGTAATTGCCTTTTTATTATCTAAAGGCTAGAAAAAGAGTCCCAGTGAGACGGGGAATCGGAAGAAGATTAGTAAACTGGAACGGATTAAAATGGTGTATGAAAAGAAAGTCAAAGAATTAAGAAGGCAAATTTCAATCATAAAGGAAGAAGCTGAGCGCATCAAAGCTAACCGGAAGTTAACAAAGCGGGGAAGGAGAAATAGAGCGCTCATAACATCGCAATGTAAAGACATGTCTTTATCAGGACTAATAAGTTTTATGGAGAAGAGCAAGTGTGCACTACGAAAGCTGAAAAAAGGATTCATAAGGAAAAAGAAGCAAGAACAATCAAGATCATTAAATAATCAATTTAGAACTGATCCTTCGAGGGTTTATTCTGTGTTGGGTTATTTAGCAAAACATGGCGAAAACAACGAACGACCAGTTTACAAGAACAAAGAAAATGCGCAACAGAAAAAACAGCTTTTTGACTATGTCGGAGAAGCCACGGGTTTTTGGAAAGAATTGTGGGGGCAAAAAGGCACAGGGAACCCATCAGCAAAGTGGCTAATGGAGATCAAAAGTGCAATACATAAACGCATAAGAGCATCAACTGAGACGGAGTGGTTGTTAGATGTAGATGAAGCAGTTAAAGTCATCCGAAGGAAGAAGAATTGGTCGTCCCCAGATCCCGACCGTATAGTGAATTTTTGGTGGAAGAATGCATTTTCATTGCACAACGGTCTAGCAATATGTTTTCAATCGATTGCTAACACAAGAGAGAAATACCCTGAATGGTTCGCGGGTGAACGAACAACTCTTATACCAAAACCTGGGCCCCTCACTAATGAAAATCAAAGGCCAATTATTATTATTATTATTGTTTGAGAAACGTAAGAGCTTGGATATATTAAAGTAGATGAACGATCTTCAAGCTCGATACTCAGAAAATGATTTCTGAGCCCCAGACGGGGATCGAACCCGCAACGTTCTGATGACCGGTTAGACGCTCTAACCATTGAGCTACCGAGACTCAGATGGTGAGCTAAGGTGCAAATTCGATATATATGTGCGACCTAAGCACATATATATATCCAAGCTCTCACGTTTCTCAAACATCAAACTGCTTCAATCATTATAAATATATAGTGGCTTCCGCTTAGGTCGCACATATATATCGAATTTGCACCTTAGCTCACCATCTGAGTCTCCGTAGCTCAATGGTTAGAGCGTCTAACCGGTCATCAGAAGGTTGCAGGTTTGATCCCCGTCAGGGGCTCAGAAATCATTTTCTGAGTATCGAGCTTGAAGATCGTTCATCTACATTATTATTATTATTTTACACAGCCTTTTGGCTGGAAATTTTAATTAGATATCGAGTCACATCCCGAATTTATGTATCCAGCACTTCACTATTGTCATTATTATTATTATTATTATTATTATTATTATTTCAATCTTTAATAACTCAGTTTTGATGGTATATTGGTAACTTCCCATTGAGATCGAGTTGCAACGAGCATCCAAGGATCACAAGGGCATTTTCAGTTCTCTTCAGGTCTCTAGGACTTTCCTTAATATTCTCGCTGTTTCGAGTATTGCGGTTTTCTGGATTTGTTCTGCTTTTACCTTTCAATCCATTTATCAAGTTTTTTTTGGTATCATTCCAAGGGCTCCAACAACAACTGGTATCACTTTCGCTTAACTCATGGACCATATCCTTGCTATTTCTCGTTTCCAATCCTGGTATTTCTCTACTCTCTTTCCTTTTCTGCCACTCTACTATCTCCTATTGCAATATCAATAATTTTACACCCCTCTTCCTTTTCCACAATCGCCATGTCTGGTCTTCTCGCTTCTATTATATGGTGGAATTGTATGTTGAAATCCCACAGCAATTTAGTTCTGTCCGTTTCTAGTACACTGCTTGGTTGGTGTTCAAACCATTTATCTGCTCTATCCGGTTCATATAATCTACATAAATCCCAGTAAATAATTCTGGCTACATTGTCGTGTCTCCTTTTATAATCTCTCTGTGCAAGTTTACTACATTCACTCACCAAGTGACTCACACTCTCACCCTTCTCATTTCACATTCGGCATAATGGAGACTCTACAGCTTTGTCAACGTAAAACTTCACATAATTGGTCTTCAGAGCCTGCTCTTGAGCTGCAAAAAGCAGCCATTGATACGTCATCTCTGCATTGATAACTGCGGGGTCAGGCTAAAGTGTCCGAAAAATGGCGGCTTTGATTGCTGATTTCCTCTCTATATTATACAGGTCAGCGATTTAAAGTGGTATTTCTTTGTCGAGCTTTCTCTTCTGGTTTGTTGGTTAAGTGACAATTAAGAACCTCCAATTCAATGAAACCTTGAATAACGTTGTTCTTTTTAGAGCCCATCCACACCCCAGGATTGTCGCATATTATGTTTTAAGATTTACGTATGATCGCGTTTGTTTTTCTTCCTCCTATGTTTTTCTTCAATTTTCAAGGATTTTTATCCCCAAAAGTGAGTTCAGATAGTCCAACTTTCATGTTGGCTAAAAGAGCAATGCATCCAACCGTGCATCCTCGATTTCTGTAAGAGGGGGCTAGAATGCCAAATGAGCCTCTACTAGAGGGCTCCAAAGGCATAGCCCTCAAGGAATATTTTATATTTTAAAATCTGTACAATGGCAATGCCGGGTTAAGAAGTGATCGTTCTTCTACTACACAACATACTTGTAAAGTGACTGAGAAATTATAGCATTTCACTGTTGTCTTTCAGAAGAATGGCACCCTCTACGCTGGTCGCTTTTAATTTTACGTTTAGTTTTTAATACTTTTCCGGTGAACACAAATAAAAATCATTTTTGCAGCTGCTAAAGGAGGGGGTTAACTTATTAATGCCCAAGGCGCCGGAGACGGACTATCCCCCCAACGGGCAAGCAAAATGGCTGATTTCAGCTGCTACAATAGTACATTCACAAAAATTACTATAGCTCATCGATAAGCCAATTCAAAGCCCTGAATTTTTAGCACGGGGTAGAGTGATAAATAAGTATTTATCTTTTATGAATTTTAATCCATTCGGATTGATATGTTTTAAACATTTGAGGCTAGAAATCCAAGCAATAGCAATTTCGTAGCACTATACTGGATTCAAGACAATGAAATATATTCACAAGCAAAAAAAAGTCTGGTTTTGTGGCTGAACAGTTTATTTTATTTCATTAAAAATACAAACATTCAAAAAATTTCAAAGAATACAAACATTTTTAGTCTTAAAGAGAACGAAGGCCAAAATGCTAACGAAGTTAAAAATTTTCTGATTAAAATAGCTGACAAGCTTTTGACTGCTAACTGCAACACTGGCGGCTGAAGTGTGGCACAAAGCCAAATTGTTTATTTTACGGTAATTTGGAACCGGGAGATATAACAATCATGCAAAACGTCTCAAAAGACATCAGTGTTATGTTTTTATTGAATTTCCTAATGTCACTACGAAAAAATAGCCTTGTTCTTTACAAAGATTTACAGGACTTTGTCCGCACTAGTAAACACTTTCAAAGTTCCCTAGACAGGTGCTCCCATCCAACTTTTGAATTTAACGCAAGTTCTTTTCGCTCCGTAAGCCTTAACCCAAGTTCTGGTCCTTGATACTCGTACCAAAATCCATATCATTATTGCCTACAGAGCACTAAATGGTTTTCGTAGCTGTTGTAGTTTGAAACTAGTTGTTGAGCAAGCACAAGACTAAGGTCCGAATGTCAGAAGCCGCAACACCTATCTGTCTGCATCTTCTGCAATTCAAAACCGTTCACAAAAGAAATAAATTCAAAAAATTTTTGACAAGTCCTTCGTCGGTTGAAATGTTTTTGCCTGGAATTGATGGGGATTGAAAAGCATCATGAAGCTTGGAAATAAGAGGTGTAATTTTTTTTAACTTCACAGTTGAAACCTTTTAAAAGAATTGTTTTTTCAAACCCAGGATTGCCCAGAAAGGGATTAGAGTTCAGGTACAACCTTATGGTATGTAGTTCATTGATTCCCGTCTAAATGTTTAAGCCAAAAGAAGGCCGACATTTCTGAGCAATCCACAGAAACAGCATGATAGGTCCCCAAATTTTGTGCGGACGAATGCATCGGTGGCACAAGATCGATTAAATCGTGACCTGAAATAAGATAAAAAGAAAATCTTTTTGCGAAGCTTCTGATCTTAGGTTATGACAAGGACCCGGGACTCGGCATGTGAAGGCTTCTACGTTGCAGAACTAAACCTATTTTTCCATTCAACAAGACATTGAGAATTATCAGTTTCAAGTTCGCTCTCACTTTTACTTTTCATTTTCATTAACGTTAGTATCTGATCTGTCGTCGAAAAATCTATGGAAATCATCTTTTTCGTTGTCTGAATCTCCCAGACATGGTGCTCCAGGGAACATTCAATAGTCTTCTAGAGACGACAGATAAATGATCGTCAAGCTCCATCCTCAGAAAAACGATTTCTGATCCCCAGACGGGGATCGAACCCGCAGCCTTCTGATGACCGGTGAGACACTGACGATTTTCAAAAAAAGGGGAAAATTTAAACGCATGTAGTTCTCAAGAACCTTGTCGTATGAAGCTCCACAAGGTATCACTCGAAAGCTCCTTTTCCGTTCTATTTAAAGGTGCTCGTTGCTAAGCGATCAAAACCAAATGTTCTTCACCATCAGCCAATGAAGACCATGTGCCCTCTCAGGGTACATCAGGACGCATTGCCCGTTAATGGTTTAACGGGGCTAAGCCCCTCCCTTCTCTGGTGCGCCACTGAATGCATCATCAACAATTTATGGATGAGGCTGATCGTCAACTTCTACATCACATTTTTGATAAAAGAATGTTTTAACAAGACGTACATAAAAGAATTAAAGCCGCGCTCGCATAATTGAAAACAGATTATCTATATCTGATAATTATAATGTACAAAGATTGATAACTATTCTGAAAATTTCATGTTAATGTAAAGAGATCGACTTTTCCGATGTTCGTCCAACGGAACATCACGGTTATTTTAATTTAATACTGGTTTGAAATTGCAGTAACAGAAATGGGGTACGCAGTAAATATACAGATTACTGCGTGGTAACTGCGTGCCTTCTGTATTTCTACATGAGTCGGTCATGTCCCAGAAATTGAGCGAGTTAGCAAATGGAACAAATTTGATTCTCGGTACAAACCAACGAGTGCGCAAATACGGTACAAAAGCACTTCCAATAAGGCTTTTATCGATTGTGCTAGCACATTTTTTTTTGGCATAATTTGAGAAAACGAGCACATTTTTGCCACTTTTTGTCGAAGTAGCACTCCTAGCATAACCGGCATATTTTTATAAGTGACAAAGCACATTACTAACGCCATAACTCTACAGTGAGTCAAGCTTTGCTTATATTAAGCTAATTTTGAAGCTTTGTTCAGTCTTGTTAAATTCTGTCTTTTTTTCAGCCTTAGTCCAGGCGCCTGGGGTTCACCGCAACTTTAGGTCCGATCCAGTGCACGCTCAAAAAGTTAAAACAAATGAACTGCTGTTATATGTATTTTTTTGTTTGTTTGTTTTTCTTGTGATTTTTTTTGGGTTTTTTTCTACCTTTTTGTCGATTCATTGAATATTCTTTAACTTGATTACTTCCAGGCAAGTGTAATGCAGCAGGAAGCTTTGTAAGGACGCTGACTTATAGCAAGCCATCAGTGCAATATTGTGTTGTAGTTAAAACATTTCAGGGGATAGGGAGCAATCTATTAAAAGCTAGACAACGTTGGAAATAATGACATGTTTTGCTTTTGTTACTATATAAACAACAAGTATTTAATTTTGAGCTTTTAAAGTAAGTTTGTGATGGCATGATTTCAGAAAAACGAGCATAATTTTAGCATAATTTTGGTTAAAACCTAGCAATGCTAGTAGCATTATGTGCTATTTTTACTAGCACACTCGATAAAAGCTTACTTTCAATGAAGTAATTTGTTTCGCGAGGGCATTTCAAAAACGACATATTTACCTAAAAATTTTATCTGTAAATCTCAGTTTGTATGAAACAGTTGCAAATTACATTATTTCATACAAAAACCATCAAACTAAATTGTCGTTCAGAGGTAAGCTTTTTCACAACAGTCTTTGATTATTAAAAATGTTGTACAAGCAATTACTTTATGCAGCGGTTGCAACGGTCGAATAAAGTTAATCTTAAAAACACGAATCAATCTGCGCGTGATTTTTGATGCAAAATTCCTCAACTAAGAATATCCGTATCTGAATGTTGGAGCAGCTTGATCCTCGACGATTATTTAGGATTGCAGAAGACCTGAGAGCTATTTTACCAGTATAGACAAGATCGGATAACGGAATTCAAATGCCATATAGTCCAAAATGCTTATTAGAACTCTCGCAATGGTCGTTCTCCAGCTTTATATGTTCGAAGTATGTTGACAATCAAAGTTACGGCAGTCCAAGGAAACTGTGTTTCCACCGAAACAACTATCTTCAGGAATACTAACAGTCCACAATGCCGATTTCAGGAAGAATATCTGGAAAGTCCTTTTTCAGGAACAGTGTTTGGAATGCACTTCTTATAACGTTCAATTTAACAGTTATAAATTATCACCAAGCAGTTTTTGATAAACTATGCAGGGTCAGCTTTCCAGTCCGACGTTCACGATGGCTCTCACCATTTGCGAAACTGTTAAAGGTTATTCCCACCAAACGTTTGTTTTAATAAAACAAGGTCGAAAATTCAAACGTAAATATGACGACGAGAAATTTAAATATCAAACAAGTTCCAGTTTGCGTTGTTAATATTCATGTCGAAATGTTCTGTTTTTCTTATATTGCTAACCCTCTTCCAATTATGGTATGGAGGATTTATCTTTTTGAAAATTTTGAAGAATTATCAAAGTTACTTGGATTCTCGAGCGATATACTGGAAGAGTGGGCGAGGGGTTGTTGCGTGCACGTATTTCTAGTAGCGAGAATTAAATTTGCCAACGTAGGTAGCGGACGTTTCTTAGAGTTATTGTTCTTTGATATGGTTAGCACGTGAGGTTTTCCACACTTTGAAGTATTTATCCAACGCTAAATGGTTCAGGTTTTACTGGTAAAACACCTCAAATGGTTTTCAACGGTAAAACAGAAGACCTATAATATTCCGCTCGAAGCCTAAACACAGACATCTCTGGCTACGGAGAAAATCTTAAAAAGAACTACGAGGATTAAACAAACAGAATTAAAGAAGATTAAAAGATTTATCACATCATATGACTTCATGATCAGTTCTTCGACGGAAAAGCAACTTCTGAATTATATCAATGAACATTTTTAAAACAGCAAAAATGATTAAGAACTTGATTTCTGCTACATTGTAAAGATATATATTGTCAACTTTACTCAGAATTCGAAAGCGAAGAATGAAACCCACTTTTTGTTTGAATTTAAAGACGATGCAGCTGTTGCAAGGCTTAATCGACTGAACTCCTGTCACTGCAAATTTTCTGTTGAATTTGAAATTTATCAATGAAATTTATCAAATGTTTGAAGTGAAGAGCTTGTAATGTCTACTCATGAACATTACTTCATTTACACTATTCCTATATCGGTGAAGAAGTACAGACCTTATTCCAAGTTGGCAACCAATTCATGTGCATGTTTATTGGACATTACACTGTCGTGCACAGAATTCAAGGCGAGGCTGTTAGAGGAAATTTATATACTTATGAAAGAATAATAAATTGATACAAATTACAGGCCATTTTGGAATAACGCCAATGAATTAGGTATTATCTAGGAACTAGCTCTAAGGTGGTTTCACACAAAATGTATTGGCATGTCTATTGCGATTTCAAGTCATACTATCTCACTCATCCACACATCATTGCACTCATCCTGATATCGATTGGGCATGTATTCAGTATTCAATGCCAATTCTATCGGATTTCTTCTTTGAAGACTATCCAATAACTGAACCGGTCCTAGGGACCGAGAGAATGACCGAGGTGATGGGTGTGCTGTTTATGTTACAAACAACTTGAAGTGTACGCACTTACGAAGTTTGAACGTCCAAGCTCTTGAATGTATGTGGTTAAAAATAACAACAAAATCCAGTTTGACAGTCGGTGTTCTCTATCGCCTCCCACACAATCTAAAATTCTTTGATAAGATGGAAAAAGCGCTTGAGAAAGTCTGGACAAAGTATAAGAACATAATACTTGTCAGTGATTCCAATGTGAATTTTAATGCAGCGACACAACAACAACAGAACGAAGCTCACGTAAAAACGAAAATGGATTGCATACTAAAGCAATTCAACTGTTCTGTCATCAATCGTGAGTCCAAAAAGGAAATAGAAACAACAAAAACAACAATAAACCTGGTTATAGTGAACAATAGACAATTAGTCAAGAATGTTTAAAAAATAGAGACCGGTATCTCAGATCATAAACTTGTACATTCATTAATATCTGTTCAGCATAATAAGCTCCACCAAAGATAATTATATGTACGACACGAATATATAAACATCTAAAGGAAGAAAAATTCAGGAATGATTTGAGAAATGTTCCTTGGTCTGTATACGACGAGTTTGATAATATCGATTACAGTTATGTGAATTGGAGAACTCGTTTTTATGACGTCTATGATAAGCATGTCCCGACCAAGAATGTTAAAATGAGAAGAAATTCCTTGCCTTGGGTATCTGGCGAACTGAGAAAAAGTGAAAAAAAGGTATTAAGTTTTGATACTCGTCAAAGCCACCAACGATGAAGAACTATCGCGAAAACACCAAAAACTTCGAAATCAGGTAATGGAAGAAATTAGGAGGACGAAATCTGTATATTTCTCAAATTTGGCTAATGTAATCAAAGTTACTAGAAAGTACTGGAGAGTCTTAAAAACGGTGCAAAACCTCGCTGAGCAAGAACCATCAAGGAAAACAACTTGCAAATACCTGTTTTTTCAGTAGCATTTTAAGACATCATACTCAACCTAAAATTATGGAAAAATTGATTTCAAGGTATCGGTGTTTCAGTGTATGGAAATCAAAATACTCAAGGGTTGTTGTTTTTCATTTACTTTTGAAAACAGCTTACTATAGTAGCTGATTAATATAGATGATTTATTTCTCTACTGATGAGAATTTTAACTTTTTGCGTTATGGAAAAGAAAACTGAAGCAGAAAAGAATTTTTGGAATATGATTGCAACAGAAAAGTACAAAAACAGTAAAATTATGAGAGAAAACAAAACTGCCGGCAGGGAGTGAACGTCAGAATTTAGAATCCGCATAGCAATAACGTTAGAGCCTTAGACCAATTGGCCAGCGGTCATTGCGCATTCATTTTAAAAATTTTGTAGCTTTTATCTGTTGGTTACCGTATTTACTTTATAATTAATTCTTTCTTAATTTCCAAACCTTAACCAAAACGTTTCATCAACAATTTCACTTAACGACTGGAAAAATACGAACAAATCTATCCTTATGATTAAAATCTGTGCCGTGACCAAATCTTGTGCTTGTCGTGTTGTTTCGTATAATATTTTGTGTTGTTAAATATCATGTATTGTTTCACAGTAACGCTACTTGCTGGTGGGTCTTCATTCCAAATTGCATCTAAACAGATCCACAGTAAATCTAAAACAAATGCCATGGAGTTTTATAACTAGTAGTACAAAATTATTTCATTACACGTTTTTTCAGGGTTCGTAGACTATTGGTCCATCAAATTTCCGTGACTTTTTCATGACTTTCTATGGCCATATTTACAAAAATTCATGACCTGGAAAAACTGGAAAAAACAAAACGAACTGAACAGGGGCTCCGTCAAACCAAAGGGGTAGCTCGGACCCAGTCTCTGAATTGAAGTGGATGGCCCAGCTATGATAAATTAAAGTTACCAGTATCGTAGATACAACTTTTGCAATATTTTTTCATGTTCATTGGTGGCCCCAAGAAACTTGAAATGTGAGCAAAGAAAATTGAGATAGAATTATTCACTGACTTCTATATTGAGTTGATAACAGAACTGTAGTCTACAGATTGTTAGGAAATAATAAAAAGGACTTTATGCTCAATTCCAATTTCTTAGAAGAACATAGTTAATTCCCCACAAATTAAAGAAATTTTAAGAATTCAAAAGAAATGTTCAGATACATCAAAGGAAAAGATGTTGAAGATAACATTAATCAAACGCTACAATACATTTGAAAAAGTATGTTTAATATGGTTTTTAAAGTATTTAATACCCAAATGTAATTGAAAAAATACAAGTCAATTTAAGGGACACAATATTAATCCAGTAGCAGACTCTTCATTTTTCATGCAATCGTTAATTTCTGTAGAATAAACCAAATCCTGCAAAATAAACAAAACAACTTTGAAAGTCGTTTATTTATCAGTTAAAATTTTGGGCTGATGTACGAATCTGATAGGGTGTTTGGAATGAAATTTTCGCTGCAAAAGATAATACGTAAGCCCGGAAATTTCTTTATTCTTGGGCATTTTCTCAATTTCCATTGACTAGAAGTGCCAGTTTCGAAATATAAGCTCCTCCAACGTCATGTCTCCTTAAGGTTATTTGGACCTTTTCTCGGTTGAGCTGCAATCTCGGATTTCCCATGGTGTGCGCCTTGGCTACAAGGATTAATGAGGTCAGCAATCTGTATCCCCTATATCTACGCTCATCACAACATAATTTCCAAGACAAGTGTTCACTATACTCCTCTTTAAGAGATTTTACTGTCAAAATCTGTTACAAGCTTGAAAAAAAAATTCATATTAACACTGTACTAGAAGTAGCTTTGCATTATTTTTAAGTGGGATCATTGAACAGAGTAACAAAAGCGAAGAAAAGTCGGTCAAACTTTCTGTAACAGGGCATTGTGAATTTGCATGTGGATTTATTTTCTATATCATAGCAATTTTCCACAGTTTCTATTATCTGCACTATTACAATAAAATGGTGGTTCAGAACTTTTCTACTGATTTTATATCGGAGTTCAAGCATAGAGTTGGAGTTTGTTGCAATCTAAAGCTTCCAAATCAAAAATTTTCCTCTTCTAAAAGAAAAGACAGAAAACATTTGAAAGTATCTTATTTCTAAACTGAACAACAGCTGATCCCTCTCGAATTCGTGCATCTAACACATATTCAGAATACGTTCGCAGAACATGAATTAACACCATGGAATTATTCCCAATCTGTTCAATAGATTTTTTAAGGACAGTCATTTATAGCTCAACATATGGATGAACATGGTTGCATCTGGCTGCAGTTTTTTGGTAAGAGAAATTGCCTGAATCGAAATTCCGATATTCACGTGGGCAAAAACTTCAAAGGCTTCCCCGTTAGTTGTCCTATGTATATTTTCTATTCTATGTTTGTGAGTCTTAGGAGCACACGCACACATTCCAAAATTCTTATGGCGTTAAAAATAATCAGGCTGCTTGATGGATAACAGATGAAAAGGCTGCTTTGTTGTTGCCAGAAGCATTTTACAACTACGTTGATTTCTAACAAAGCATGTTACCACATCACATTCTTTTTATATGTCGTTTACAAATGGCATGTTGCAAACAATGGTTTTTCATAGCGAATACGTTACTCTAAAACTCGCCGCAACAACGAACTTTAAACATGAAGTAGAACTGCAACATGTTTTTCAATACTAATTGTACAAAATTCTTTTGCTTAACCTTCGTGCGCATACTTCCCTCATTAAAATAAATAGGCATTCAACTGTTCATGTCACCGGAATTTCCGTTGTTAATACTAATGAGCTCTAAATGAGTTTTTGCGTCTTTCCAACCTCACATAGGAGCTGCGCTTCAACACGACCGCGAATATAGTATTTTTCTTTCAACCTTTTTTGTTAAGAACTAAATTTTACTAACAATCTTTCTAACATTACAACAAGCAACAGACTAAGTTTAAGAGACAATTAGCTCAACACACCTAATGCTTAAAATTACAAAAAATGTGTCGGTAAGAAACATTACCCATTATACCGAAGGAGTGTATTATATTACTCAATATAGTAGGAGGAAATGTCCTTAGATTTTTCTTCTGTATCTATGTTTTTCAGAGTTTTTTAAAGTACCTCTTTTCGGATGTTAGCTTCAACAATCGTTGGAATAGGCCGGACGTTGCTAACTATTTCAGAACATTCAAAACAAAAAACTTAAGAGGAACAAAGAAGTGACTTGGACTTCACGCATGACAGATCATCCAGCCGTTTGTCGATGCAAACACAAAGGTGTTTTGTATTGTTTCATTAAACTCCTTCTTTACGGCGAACTTAAAAAAATACGTAAAAATTTTAGTTTAACCAGCACTGGCTACATGAATTTTGGTCATTATTTCTATAACAATTGTTTTAAAGAAGAAAAAGATTATCTATGCTTTTTCAGAATCATCCTCAGGGTATTATGAAACGATAACTTCACAATTAACCTACACTACCGAAGTCAACTGAAAAATGTTGACTCAAGCGGGATTTGAACTCGCACCTTCGAGATATCGGTCCGCCGCTCTACCTGTTGAGCTATCGAGTCCACAAGGATTGGGGGACTTTTATCCAATTTAAGTGCACGAGATATTCTCGCGACAACTTAACGCTATCCATAAGGATGGATGTGCAGTGTTTCAATTCTATTTCAGAATCATCCTCATGGTATTATCAAAAGATAACTTCACAATTAACCTACACTCCCAAAGTCAAATGGAAAATGTTGACTCAATCGGGATTTGAACTCGCACTTTCGGGATACCTGTCTGCCACTCTACCTGTTGAGCTATCTCGTGCACTTAAATTGGATAAAACTCGCCTCCAATACATGTGGACTCGATAGCTCAGCAGGTAGAGCGGCGAATCGATATTCCGAAGGTGCGAGTTCAAATCACACTCGAGGCAAGATTTTTCAGTTGACTTCGGCAGTGTAGGTTAACTGTGAAGTTATCTTTTCATATCACCTATGCTTATTATAAAGGTTCAGCTCCAATTGCAGTCATCAGTCAACACTTTTGTTGTTTCAATCAAAAGCTTTTGTCACATTCGGTATTAATCTTTTCAGAACCGCTGTACTTTTTCGTCGTCACTTTCAGTTATTTTCCTTTCTTAGGATTTTCCCAATCGATTTTTTTTTGCTGGCATTCTTTCTTTCGTTCTTTTTCGTAGCTGTGAGCGTTCTTTAGTCTCATGGTGACCTTACATGTCTAATGCACGCTAAGTGAGGGGAATATTGTTAAATTAGAGGTTGTTAGCTCGGTAGAGTCACACTTTGGTGAGGTGCTGGATCTTTATTGGATCACAAGACAACGTACAGTAACTAATGATTTATAAATGTTCAATAACTGTTCACTCCAGTGAAAAGTTCTTCTGAGTCTGAGTTCTCTTCTACTTGTTCTTCAGTTCTGCTTTGTTTGCTCTCTTTTACCAGCTCGTGTTGGCTCTCTTCGTTGGTTCTCTTTTTTCTGTTTCCTGCTGTTGTAAAAGGAGCATCTCTTTTTATGCTTTTGGTGGGCAACTTTTGGTTGACTGTTACTGACAGTAGAAGTTGACCAATCAGACACATTCTGACCAAGTCTTTCACTCTGGCTGGTGAAGGCGTTGTTTGGAATGTAACATAATTAACAAGGATGTTTGAAAAAGATTTTTCGATACTGAATGTATATAGTTCTTTGTAAAATTACAATAGTAAAATAAGAATGTACTAGTTCTTATCTTAGTTGTTATTTCACAGTTTCACATCTCATTTCGAGCTCAAATCTGATCTGAACAGGAATTACATCATATCTGGAATTCAGCAAAGTATCCAATCCATATAGGCTGGACTAATACAAACCAGAGCAAGCATTTAACAATACCAACTTGTACCTTGACCTTACATTCGATAATATAAACAAAAACCTTTTAAGCTTGATCGGTGACCATCGTTCATGGCATTTTCGAGAGGACCAATTATGATGCTAGTCGCAAAAATAAGATAACTTTGCATGTCTAAAACCAGACAAAACTCAAACAAACATCACAACTTTCGTGATACGATCGTCTACCTATAGTTTTACAGCTATTTTCACAATAGACTACGTTGACGTTTGATAAATTCCGTTTAGTTCATAATGACATAAATTGAAGACCACGAAGTTGATAGAATGTGTGTTTCATAACAATATAATTACTTGAGGAAAAAAGAAATTTTATTTAAACTCATTTGGATGAAATTTGTCAACTATAACTGTTATGAACCACGATGATCAACAGTAGTCAGAGATTGAAACGGATTGAACTCAAGTTAACCTTTATTTACTGCGAGACGTACCGCCATCTCAATGATCAACAACCGGTTCTCTCTCTAGGCCTGGGCCCTAACTATCAAACTAAGTTGGATGCACTACAATAACTAAGCTATCTTTTAACGTGGCTATTAGTTTTCTGGGCGGCAAACATAACCGGAAAAAAAATTATCAGAGCTCAGCTCAAAACTTTTAAACAAAGTGGCAGCTTCATGAAAACAAGCCAAGATAGAAATATTTGATGGATAATTTTACATAGTTTTTAAATACGTAGATACCATGGTGAATGGTAATTTAAGATTTTGTAGGAGAAGATGAAGAGTAATATACGCTTAAAGAGGTATACACAGTTACCAAAGACTGTTGGATAGTTTAGTTCTTAACAGAACTGTTTGAAACTTAAAGAGGTAATATTCTACGTAAAGAATACGCCTAAAGAATCAGAAAAAAGCACGATGCATTTCGGCAGACCACTTATCAAGTGCTATACGTCTGCTAGCTAAAGAGAAAGAAAGAAACATATCACCTGCTTATATAGTCTAAAGAAAACTCGTGACATCAACCCAACGGAATGTGGGAGGGTCAAAATAGCGATAGTTTGAAAACAAATTCCTTTTGCCGGCACAGATCAGGATCATTAAGTTTTATGTAAATGGCTTCCATCACCTTCAATTGAAAGGCGGAACGGCATTTGTAAAGAATTCTAAAATTATCATCTGAGTAGTTTTCGGCGCAAGATTTGTTGGACAAAAGATGTTTGCCAACAGCTGAGTCGCAACTGATCAATTGACCGGAGCGGCATAGTCGTCCTGGTTGTTGACGTGATGGCTGAGCTCCATTTCTAATCATGCTAGGAACGTGTTGTTTGATCCTATCACCCAGTCTCTGATTAGTTCTACCCACATAGCGAGATCCACATTCGCATTTAAATTCGTAAATAACACAGCTAGATGAAGAAGCAGGTAGAGACTCTTTGTGAGTGGGTGGAAGGATGGTTTTCGTCGAAAAGATGCCAACGAATCTAGCAACAAAAAATGTTTGCTAATTTTACTTACGTTTCTTTACCTCTCGCCACATCATCAGTGCACGGTATATAGAAATGGAGGTACTTGTTAGCAAGTAATCCTCGTCCACAATTCCATTATATCTTTTTAGAATTTGAATAAGATTGATAGATTTTCAAAATTGTCAGAACACTTATTTTCAAGCTTTGGTGGGTATATCGTTCTTAATATAGGTGGGAGAGTGAATGCATTCAACAACAATTTTCGCTTGATGGGAATTGTAAAGAAACTGTGAGAAGAAAGAAGCCCGCGTCACTGCACGGTTTTGGACCCCAAATACGACATAAAAAAGACAAAAGGCAGAAACGAACAAACTAAAAGGAAAGCCAGGAAATTGCACAACTATGCCACAACTTAAATGGAAATACTATGAGTAACAACGACATACAATATTCAATAAGTTCAAGTCGCTGCGTAAGTCTTATTGCCACATAGCTACATCACTGGTATACAAGTTTATTTTTTGTCGGCTTTGTATCCATAAGTAACGCTCGAGAACCCTTCAGTTAATTTATTCACTGAATTGGCTTGCTAAAATTAATGACTTCTTCTGGATAAGCCCACATTTCAACTAAACCGTGACGGTTTAATGACTTCATCAACGACGTAAACACTTGTACACTTGGCAAACTTTCAAGGAGACTGACGACGGTAGCATTATAGCCGAAACGTGTCCAGCTATTGGAGGGAAGTTACATTGATTTTTTGATCGGAAACTGAATGGAAATTCATCAAGGTAAATGATAGACGTTTACTATAGGTCCTATATATTTTATTTAAAGTACCTTTATTTGTACTCGATAACCCTATCAGCTATATAAGCTGTTCTCCCTAGAGGTCATGTGAGGGCTACCCCACATGGGTCCAATGTTACTGCAGGAGGAAACCAGAGTACTAGGAGAAAACCTACGATGCTTGGTAGAGACAAACTAGACAACACTCTTCTTACATGTGACCAGCGTAACCTTAATCAGATAACCGCACGAAGCCGAAATCGAACCCTACTCGCAAAGGTGAGAGACACGTACACTACCAGTGTGCCATCAGCTCTCCAAAATAGCCTTTTATAGATGGCGTGCCGTATATGATTCCGCGGAATAAAACGAACGTTTAGAGCAAGGTTTTGTATCGTTAAGAACAATAGGAGGGTATTAAATTAAGAAATTGGATGGAGTGTTCAAAATATGAACGACCAAAGACGCATCCTGGTGTATTTTTTAGAGTTCAGAAGTCAATATTCCTCACAACAGACCAATCGATATGTGTAATAATATCGATATCAGATATCTACTACACAAAACTCAATGCAAACTTTTACAAAGAATACAAAACTACCTAGTGCAAACGCTAAAAGTAGCCCTTAACTTCTGTCAGTCATCAGCAGCGTTTGAAAACCGAGGCTTAAAGTTTGTTTCTCTGATAAACTAGAGATCCAATGAGCTATTTGTCTTCCTTAATTTCCTGATTATGATTATCCTCAAGTTCCTTACTGTTTTCTCCCTACAGCTTAATTGTCAATTTTTGGGGCTATTTTTTGTTTGTTTTTTTTTCATCATTATTATTATTATGATTATTTGCGACGTGCACATTCACTACAAGTCCCCCAATTCGTTAATGCAATTACAGTGAAAATGGGAAGGAGTTGACGATGATACAAATCAATAACTCAATCAAAGTGGAAAAATCGATATTCTGTATAAAATCAACGTACGTACTCTCCATCCACGCCTGCTAAAGATCCGCTTCCAAGGACGCCATAACAAGTCTGTTTGACAACCAGTGCCTTCGATACTAAGAATTTTCTGCTGCAGTCTTGTTTGATCAATACCTTGATTTAGACACGTGATTTAACTCACTCAAAGTTTTAAATCGTCACGAGAACAATCAGCGACACTTAGCGTAGAATTAACGTACCTCCTTTTCATCAACACCATGTACAAGAATCTGTTCATATGGCACGGCAGCAAATTTGCGTTTCACAACTCTGTGCCATCTCTATTAAGTACTTTTCCGTCAAGCCTTGTTTGTTCAATACCCTAACCTAGACAGGAAATTTGCCCAAACATTTGAATTCAAGTCTCCATCACGTAGAAGACACTGAACCTCCATCGACCAAGTATTGTTGTGTGTAACAGTTTTTATGGGAATATTTATTAGTGCCAGTGTAGCCGATGGGGGGAAATGTTTTGATTGCGACAAGTTACGTGCGAATGCTTAGAACATTCTTAAAAAAGTAACACGGTTCACCCAGTAGTCTTTTTTTCCAAGCATTTCTCAATGGAATCTAGACGTAATTCAACACAAATAAGATGATTTTCTTAAAGAAACTGAAAGACGTTTCGTGATTCAGCCAATTTTTTCATAGGCGTAGAGCCGATGCATAGTGAGATGAATAGATTATTCAGAATATTTCAGAGATTCTCCACTACATTATCCTAGGGTCAATTAAGAATTTAACTTTACCCAACTAAATTGAATTTAGTAAAAGAGAAGACTCTCCGTCTCATATGGTGACGTTGCATAAGATCATTTTTCACAAGTCTCCTTAAGCACTATTCAATGTTAATGAAAAGCAAGTTGTCATTCAATCTGCACGCAATCAATGCACGCTATTTGGTCACCTGTATGGATGAAATCAAAACTGCTTCCAAAACAGCATCGGTCTGATTTCCGACATGCACAAGGACAAAAAAAGTTTTTGGCCTAAATGGCCCTTCCGCATATTTTCTTCTGCGAGTCTATGAGGGCACACGCACACATTCCAATATTCTGATGGCGTTAACAATAACCAGGATGCTTGAACGTTAAACAGATGACAAGGGTGCTTTGTTGTTGCCACGAGCATTTATCAAATACGGGGATTTCTAACGAAATGTATTGCTATGACAAATTCTGTTGATATAACGTTTACAAGTAGCATGTTACAAGCAATGTTTTTTTACAGAGCGAATACGTTACCTTGAAATTCATCGCAACCATCAACTTTAGATAAGTAGCAGAATATGCAACATGTTTTTCAACACTAATTGTATAAAATTCTTTGCCAAACCTTCTTGCGATTATTTCCCTCATCATCAAACTAAATTCGTATACAAACTAGTCATATCTTCGGTATTTCCGTCGTTACTTATGAACTCTAAAAGCTTTTTGCGTCTTTTCTACTTTGTATGGTAATTGCGCTTAAGATAATACAACAAACAAGATCGCTAAGTGTATCTTTCCTTATTAAGCGCTAAATTCTACTTGCAATCTTTTTAACATACCAAACAGCAACGTACTAAGATGAACAGACAAATGGCTCAACACACTAACAACTGAGCTAAAGCCTCACAAGAAGGTGGTGTCAGACGGAACACAAAGGAGACTACATTCCCCCCGTCGGGGAACTTTAGCCCAGTGTCAGCAACAATTAACAATTTGTCGAAGAATTCTCACTGATCATAACACTGTTATGAACAAAACATATTTTTTTTAAGAATCATGAGTATTTTTTATTGGTTTCTGCAAGGAAGGAAAATGCATTCTTCTCCACACATGATAAAACCAAAAATAAATGCTGTTTCTTGTCAGTTGTTGTGATTATTTCCTGCTAAAAGTAACCTAACGTTTTCTACAAGGAAATTATCAAAGGAGTGTAGTCCCTAACCTTCGCTTTTAGCTTATCCAAGCTGTCGGGCATCAGGGACTACCTGGCGTCACTGCTAGAATCACGCTCTCATCTTTAGCGTCGTCAGGAAGCTCCATCTACATCGTTCTTTGTGTTGGACAAGACATAAAACAAGTGCATAGAATTAGTGTCGGTACAGCCGATGGAGAAGAAATGTCTTGAGTGTGATAGCTTACGTGCGAATGTTTAGAATGTGCTTCAAAATAAGTAACACTGCTTTCCCAGTTTTGTTTTCTTTCGAGCATTTATCCATTGAATCTGGAAGTGATTTATCGCTAATAAGATGATTTTCTCGAACAAAGATTTTACGTGTCATTCGTGATTGTGCCTATTTATTCATATCCGTAGAGGCGCATATTGGAATGAATAGATTATTCGGAATATTAAAGAGATTAGCTACTACATTATCAAAAGGTCAATAAAGAATTTAACATCTACTCGACTAAATTGACGTAAGCAAAAGTTAGAGCATATTACCTACCCGGTACGGTGATGATGCATAAAATCATTGTTAACAAGTACATTTATAGGTTATTCAATCGTAAACAAAAAAACAACAAGCTGTCATTCAATCTTTTTGCACTCAATTTACTCACCTATTGGGCTAAAAGCAAAACAGCTTCCAAAACTCGGCGTCTGCGTTACCACGATACACCAAGCAAAATTTGGGTTAAGCAATATTTTTGCCTCGACAGAAGAGTATCCAGTCCACGATCGCATCGAATATATTAAAAAGCACAAATCCGCGTTTTTGACTCGTGATATTCCTTACCTAGTTCTATGCAGGTAGTACAGTTGAAAGTAGCTCTCAACTGTTGTCGGTCGCAACATTTGAAAACCTGGCTTAAAGTTTGTTTCTAAGACGAACAAGAGATCCGATGACCTATTTGTCCTGTTTAATTTCCTGATTATGATTATCCTCAAGTTCCTCGCTATTTTCTCCCTACTTAATTTTTTGGGGTTTTTTTGTTTGCTTTATTATTATTATTATTATTATTATTATTGTTTTTCTATTATCCAGTTCATATTCTGGCAATTATTCCCTCCCACCAAATACTGCTGGGAGATAACCGAGGTACACGTGTTCCTATTGGTTCACACTAAGGCTGGCGAGCTTCGGCTGTACATCCACTAATCTGGCTGTACCACTCCGCCAAGCACTTTCCTAATTATTGTTTCCCCCTCAGAAAGCACCGTTCGCTGCATTGTACTGATTATCCTAATCACACTGTCCTCATCTCCAATAATCTCACTGCTCTGGTTGCATCTTCGCCACCACCTCCCAGGTATCCAATTATTACCGGCACTACTTCCACTCTGCACCTTCTCCTCTTTTCTTTGGTTTCGAATGCCAGCTGCTGATACTTCTTCAAATTCGTTCTCGTCGCTTCCTCAATGTTCTGCTCTTGAGGGCATTACATGTCTACTAACCAGATCTTCCTTGCTTTCTCGTCCTCTAATGTCAAGTCTGCTCTGCGTGCAGACTTGGTCTTTCTCATCCTATGCTTGAAGTTCCAACACAACTTGAACCCATTCCCCTTTAGGGCATGGCTTTTCTCTCATCTAACAGTGTACCATGCCGTATTGGCAAGGAGAAGTTCTCTCTCAACGGCCCAGCTAACAGCCGGTACCATCAATGCTTTGTTATGCCTACCGAGATATTCGATTCCTGCCAGAATCGCACACACTGCAACCAGATGTTGAACGGTTTCATCAAACTTCTTGCACAATCTACATTTTTTGTCCCCGCTTCCTATTCCACGCAACACTTTCCACTTCCACGTCTCCACCATCTGCTCCTCCAAATCCATGATTCCAGCCGTCTTCTGCGGCGTGATATTTGTGTTCAATCACACAAGGTTCTCGTTCTCCTGCCCTGCAAACACTTGACTCTGCATACCCTTTCATTATAATCATTCTTCAATTTTCCTGTATACCCATTCTGCATTCCTTCCTTCACCTTCCCCCAGCATCCTGCCCATTCTTTCTCCATCTTCTTGCCATCTTTCCAAACTTCTTCCTCCCTAAATTCAACCTCCACTCCAACTTCATGCAGCGCTTGTTCTGTTTCCCTTTTTAAGATCTTGTATTTGCTTCTATACTCTCTCTTCCAAGCAATCCTTATCCAGCGGCTCGTGCTACAAACTATGTACGTTGTCACCCGCACTTTTGTTTCCTTATAAACCTGCCGCAGGCTCTTCAAGCCACACCCTCCATCATGTCTCTTCATGTAGAGTCTCTTATCACTTGCCTGTCGGCCCAGCATACCTCTCTTACGTAGAATATCCTTCACCAACATGTCGAGGTCATATAACTTCTTCTGGGTGAACTGACACACATTCATGGAGTAGGCTACAACCGGGATGACTCTGCAATTGATCGCTCTCACGAGATTCTTATCATACAGCTCAAGCTCTACGAGGCTCTCCAAACTCTTTCACATTTCTTCCTTGATTCTCTGCAATACTTTCTCTTTGTTTATCTGCTTCCCCTACTTTATTCTAAGGAATTTCTAGAAGTCATCCTTCTCTGGGTCCAACGCCTCTGCCATCTCTTCCAATATAGTCAGGCTCTCGCCTTTAGTCCTCTTACCCCTTCTAAACAATATCTCCGCACATTTCTCCACCTCTTACACTGCCCGTGTATCATCGCTAGCTTTCACGATTATCTCGTTAGCAGCTTCCATCTGTTTATGACTTTCCTGGTAGGTCATTAGGTCATCAATAAATAAGCTGTGCGTCCTCTTCGTGAGTCTTTCACGGAGGGTCCCATCCTGTATCCTGTTGTTTCCTCCAGTAGCATTGTAACTGGGACCTCAGTCAGACAGAATCCTACCGGGAAATAACTGTCCCTTTGTAAAAAACCACACCGTATTCTAATCCATCTACTCTGCACCTTGTGATTTCCAGCATTCAACTCTAACCGTGTCTTTCAAATGTTCATCAATTTCTGTAGCACCCTTATAAGTGGCTTAGGTACTCCCATCCAATCGTACACCATCACCATCCAGTCGTGGTGAACTTTGTCGTACGCCTTCCTGTTGTCGTAAAATGTGACTGCCAGGCCTCTCTTGTGTTCTGTTACCTCGGCCATTATACACTTATCAATAAGTAGTTGGTCAACCGTACCCAACACTCCCTCTGAGGCTCCTAGTTGTCCTTCATCCCATATCTCGTTCCGTCGAGCATGATCTCTCAAGTACTGTCGTATCATACTAGTGAATAACTTGTACGAAGTATTTAGACACGTTATCGGTCTTTACCCCTCCTCAAATAACAAGTGCTCGGTCTTCCTTAAAAGGACTGTCCTGCCTAAAGTCACCCATTCCAAAAATGCTCTCTGGATCTTCATTCCAGCTCTTTATTGTTCTTTCTAAAGCCTTCCAGGTTCCACTAAACTTTTTCCACCGGAAATTCTGGATTCCGTCAATACCAGGTGAGGTCCAATTCTTCCTCCTCTTTATGACTTTTCCAATATTGTCCTCACTTATCTCGGTATCCTATACATCCCTGATCGTCTTTCTCAACTCTTCCTTGATTTTCTTCATCCATGGTTGTTCAATAGTAATCTTCTCCTACTCATCTGCTTCCCCAAGATTCCACGAATCTCTCCATTGCTGGGGGCTCAGCCTTAAATTTCTTTGTACTATTCACTCTCTTGTAGAAAGTCCCTTCATCTGTTGCAAACATTGCTTTATTCTTTCTTCTCTTCCTCTTCTCCACTGCATTCAGCAATATCACTTTCTTCACCCTCAGCTCATCCAACCACTTCTCCAAGGCCTCCACAAACTCCCGCGTGCCTGCTGATTCTCTTTCTACATATTTCTTCAGTTCTTGTAACATCCTCACTTTTTTCCTCGTTGCTTTTCTTTGTGTCCTGCGATAGAGCTCATTTTTCACTCTTGCTATTCCCTGCTTTAGTGCCTTAATCTGGTTGCGTAACCTCCTCTCTCTTCCATTTCCTTCTTTGTTCAATCTCCTTCCTATGCCCTGGACTCTCGTCTTGGCATCCAGTAATCTTGCTATTACCCTTCCCATGGCATAAACTGCATCTGTGATATCCTCCAACTTATTGCTACTTTTGAGGTATTCACTAGGTATCTTATTAGCATACTTTGCTATTTTGGGAGGCAGTTTTTTAAGTTTCGGAAGTCTGTTTCTTTCTTCGATAGTGGTCGCATTTGTTGGTGTTAGCTGCGCAAACTGCGCTGTGAAAACCTCTCTTAATGCTTCTTCTCCCCCTGTCCCTGCTGTTTCATCTGCTTCTGTTCCTCTATCGGGCACCTACTCCACTTCCTTCTCTGACACTCTTACCACTCTTGCTGAGTCCACTAATTCCCCATCTTCAATTCCTGCCTCTGTTCCCTCCTCCTCACGCTCTTCATACCTTTTTCTCACCAAGACAAGGTTCGCAATCTGTTTCTACTTTTATATCTAGCAGTATTATCTCTCAGCTTTTGATCTTTAAACCTCTCTCCAAGCTTCTGCTTTCACCTATCACCTACCCTCTTCATGAAACCAAGTCCGCGTTCCCTTTCCTCAGTTTCAATCAGTCGAACCTTCTTGGCTGTCGTCCAGTGCATACTCTCTGGTGGCGCCTCAGACTCAGGCTTCTCAGACCGTCCTTCTAGCTGACCCATTACTTCGTCCTCTAATTTGAACCTCCTGGCATTATCCACTAGTTTCTGGGCTGAGAAAGTCTTCTTTGTCCGCCCTTTATTTGACCATCTTTTTTTAACACTCTTCATGAATCCTCTTCCTCTCTCTCTTTCCTCAGTTTCTACCTTGATGAGTAGTACTTTCTCCTCCAAAGTTTACTCGGCCTCTTCCCTCTCCCTCGGTTGTTTATGGGTGCTCTAGTAATATTCTCAGCTTACACTGCATTTGTTCGGTCAAGAGCATCTATTTCTAAAGCTAAAGGTCGACTCGTGATTCCATATCCCATCAGTTCATATATGGACAACCGGTAAGCTTTACATGCATGGGAATGGTCAGTCCGCCTGAAGTTGCCCGGCTCATCAAGTAAGGTATTTCTTACAACACTGGTTCGCCACCTCTGTGAGTTGTACGTATATTAACAGACCAAACTGGAAATTAGTTTATATTTAAACTGGTTGTCGTCATATTTACGTTTAAAATTTCGATTCTGTTTTATTAAAACAAAACGTTCGGTAAGAATGACCTTTAACGATTTAATAAGTGATAAGAGATCCATTCTGACAATTCTACTGCTAAACATGGATGTTCGTGTCAAGAATCTGTATTAGTTAAAATATTGAGGTATTTTGAGCCATTTTCCCATCAAACTTTTCACTCATTTTGCTTTAAAGAAAGATTTTTTATTAGATGACCAGGTTTTCTGTCTTAAAATTGGAGCATTCTCAAAGGTTGCCTGTCGGATACCAGCATTACGGACACCTCATGATTGAAAAATTGATTTTTGATATTTTTTTGTCTTAAAAATCTGGTAAATTCTTCATTATCTCCAAGTTGGTTGCAAATATCTAATAGAAGTGCTATGATGAAGATCTATGCTAAGTACTCATCTAGAGGTACAAGACTTTGGTGACGAAGATGAAACGAATTACGAAACCGACAAAATAAACAAAGAAAACATGAACAAATTCTGAATCTTTATTGCTGACCAAAAATTTATTTATTTATTTATTTATTCTTGTTTTTGTTTAATTTTTTATTTATTCATTTGTTTACTGATTCAATTTTATAAATTAGAATGAACTACAACGGAAGACATTTAAAGATTCTCTCACGCGGGAAAAGTGAGGACTATATACTTGCTCCAAATCAGGATCCAGAAAGAATTCAATCGCCACCGCATCGACTGAAATCTGTTGACGAAAATGATGAAATCGACAATCTGAATGAAAGACGAGAAGGTTTGAAAGAGAAGGGGAATAAAAGAGTTAGGATTAAAAGGGCTGCAAGAAAAGATGACGAGGCTGAGATTAAGGATATTCTAAGCAACGAAACAAACGAGGATTCAGGTTAGACAAAGTCTGTAAAGCGAAGTGAGAGAAAAGAATGGAAAAGGAAGAAATGTTGGTTACTCGAAGTTTAAAGAATTCAATATTACCCTTATATCTCAAACCAAGCTTACCTGTTCATTACTGTGCATCAAATAATTTGTTGATTGTTTCAAGTATGAAGAAGTATAGGAACTGTGAATGTTTCCCATTTGGAATCCCTTGGTCGATTTTATCGAGTAATCAGAAGTTCAGACCTTGTTAGATACATTCCGTTGCGCTGTTTTTTTGAGGAATCAAAAGTCCAGACCTTGTGAGGGGTCGGCTCTATCATTCCCTCAGCTCTGATAAAAACTAGAACAAACGAATTCAAAGATCTTGAGGAAGAACGATCGAAAGGGCAGGGAACATGGTTACACTTCCATTGGAAACATGCTGGGTGTGTCATGGTATTATCTGCATGTCGTAAACAAAAGCAAATGGGAAAGAAGACGAAACTAACGAGAAGCTAAAACTAACTTTTTTCCCAGTTAAATTTCAGTTCGAAATATGCTTCTATTCTCGAAATACCTTGGCAAGGGGTAACATGCTTCTCAAGAGTTTGTAATTTTGCAAGTGGAAGTTCATGTCTGCTTTGCACGTTTCCACCCTTTGGTATTCGGAGTGAATACATACCATGCGTCTTAATGAACGCATTGCTCAGCCCACTCTTACACCTTGAAAAGATGAATAGCTTCAATTGACAAAAACTTGGAGAAAAAATTGACAAAACGTAGCAAATAGATGAATACCATCTATTTAAGGAAAATTAACGAAAATGTATATGTATGCGTATTAAAATATGTACATATGTTTTTATGTATAGATGTGCATATTTACATACGTACATATGTATACAAGATTAATTTTTAAAAACTTGTTGAATTTAATTAAATAACTTTAAAACATAATATTTCGGGCACAGCCCCTTCTTCTAGTGAACCTACTATCAACAACGGGAGTCTTTATATATCTTTACAGAAGTCATTTGCATATTACAAGTCTCTCACATTAAGCCCCGAAGGAACAAAACTATTAGTTTTTCCTGCCCAAACACTATGCCTTTTCTTAGGGTCTCTCTTATCCGTAACATCTATTATTTGAACTTCCAAGGAGTTTAATGTTATTGTTAAAGAACGAAGCAAGGAATATAGAGAAAGATTTAGTGGAGGATTGCGAGGGTCGTATATTGCGATTAATGAGAGAGAGGGGAAAAACATCGGTAGATGGTTGGATGAGGTTATTAGATATTGAAGAAGGTTATTTATCTAAAGAATTGGAGAGAAGAAGAAGGAAAAAGCTGGATGGTTGGTTATCGAGTTTTGGACGGACGCCGAAGATGGGTTTGACGAATGAGACTAGGGGAAATTTGAGGGAACTAGTGAGAAATATGGTAAGGTATAATGAAGGAGATTTTGGTGCTGGAAAGGAAAGTGGTTTGGGTATTGGAAATGACGGTGAAGTGAATGAAGAAGATCAGAAGAATGAAGACAAGACGAGGAAAGAAGAGCACGTACAACACGGAGAAGAAGCTGAAGTAAATGAAGAAGAAGTCGAAGAAATCGAACAAGAACAAATCGTTGCATTTAATGAAGGGAGAGGAAATCAAGAAATTCGGCTAAGAAATTTGGCAGTAGAAGAAAGACGGTATTTTATTAGTGACAATGTAGTTAATTTTTCAGAAAGAAAGTTGACTGAGGAAGAGGTTTCTCTTTTATGTAAAGGAATTAAATTTTGCCCTACCCCACGGGAATTGGATTTTTCGGCGATAAAAAATGATTATAAAGAATGTTCTCGTAGATTGAAATGTAAGGCTTTCTTATGCTAGTGACAGGAATAATGAATTGTCTTATAGTAATACTCGGTTTCGACAGTTTAGAGAAAAGCCAGCCTGGGTTCCGAGGAATGTTGACCAAATAGGAGAGGTCTATTTGAAGTAATTAGAAGATCGAATTCTTTCTTTGAGTGAAGATGGTAGGAATTATGGTAATCTGACTATGGAAGAAGGGAATGCTCTAAGGAAACTTAAGAGCTATAGAGATATAGTTGTTAGGGAAGCGGATAAAGGCTCAGCAGTAGTTATATGGAGTAGAAAGGATTATTGCAGGGAGGCATATGCTCAGCTTGGGGAAGAGGCAGTTTATGAAAGTATTGATAATATTTGTCTTGGTAAGGTTACTGATCTTATTTCCCAAAGTCTTGATTCGTTGGTAGAAAGAGGACATATCGATTAAAATAATAAGAAATATTTGCCAGGTTGCTACCCTAAGTTGGGTAGATTTTATTTACTGCCCAAAATTCATAAAAGTTTTGAAAATGTAGCGGTTTGTCTAGTGATTTCGAATTGTGGTACAGCAACGGAGAGAATTTCAGAGCTTTTGGATTTTCATATTCAACCGCTTGTTATGAAAGTATCCTCGATAATTAGGGATACTACGGATTTACTTTGTAAATTGAAAGAGTTAGAGAGGACGGCTATTTTGTGTACGATCGATGTAGTAGGGTTATATCCTTATATACCATACGAGGTAGGCTTGGAAGCACTTAGAAAAGTAATGACTTCAGACGTTGGACAAGAATTAGCAGATGACTTGATGAAATTGGCGCAGTTGGTTTTGGAAAATAATTATTTTGAATTTGAATGGAAAATATATCGTCAGAAGTTAAGAAGAGCAATAGAAACTAAGTTTTCACCGGGTTTTGCTAACATATTTATAAATAATTAGGAAAAGAATTTTCTTTCTACATGTAGATTTGGCCCGTGGGTATAGTTTTGTGTTTTGGATGATATTTTTATGATATGGCTTCATGGTCCTCAGGAGCTTGAGAGTTTTTTGAGGACGATGAACTCCTATCATGAAACTATCAGGTTAACATGGGAAACTAGTAAAGAAAAGATTTTTTATCTCGATGTTATGGTGTCTCTGGAGGATGATAAATTGAATACGGATATGTATCATAAACCCACTGATGCACACCAGTATTTGAATTTTATATCTTGCCATCCATCACATGTTAAGAAAGGTATACCTTATGGTCAGGCTTTGAGATTGAAATGAATTTGTGATTCGGAGGATAAAATTGAAAAATGATTAATGGATTTGAAAGGTTTTCTTCTTAATAGAGACTATAAAGAGGATTTGGTTAATAGTCAATCCAGTGGGGTGAGGAAAGTTGGGCTGTCGGAGCTTTTATGTAGAAATCAAAAATGCAGTCGGGATAAAAAGGAAAGGATTGTTTTAGTTCTTAATTATCACCCTGCTCTGTTGAAAATTCACATTACAGGTATTGGTTGAATGGTCACCTTTGTTAAAAAATATATTACCTGAACCACCCATTGTAAGCTTTAGACGACCCAGAAATACTAAAGGTTTTTTGGTTAGGGCTAAATTAGAATCAGAGATTCAATCCGACAAGGGAATGTTTGGTTGTGGAACGGTTAGGTGTAAGATTTCTAAATTTGTTAAAACGGGTTCTATTTTTGAAAGTGTGGTTGAAAAGAAATCTTTCTATATCAACCATTCTATTCATTGTGATCCAAGTGGGGTAATTTATTTTACTACATGTAAGAGGTGTGCCAAACAGTATGTAGCAAGTACGATAACAGAATTTGGAAGAGATTTAATAACCATAAGAGCTCGATTAATCGATATGGTAAGGAACAGAGGGGTATTTGTGAAGAACATTTATATGCACATTTTTTTGAAGAAGGCCATTTGGGGTTAGAGGACTTGGAAGTTGAAATAATAGATGTTTCGGACTAAAAAGACCCTACGAAAAAGGAAAGCTTTTTGGCAGGAAAAATTAGTAGTTTTGTCCCTTCGGAGCTTAATGTGAGAGACTTGTAATATGCAAATGACTTCTGCAAAGATATATAAAGACTCCCGTTGTTGACAGCAGGTTCACCTGAAGAATGGGCTGTGCCCCAAAACATTATGTTTTAAAGTTTTTTAATTAAAGTCAACAAGTTTTTGAAAATTGATGCTGTATATGCGTTGACTATTTGAGGAGCTTGTTCTTAATATTTTTTGTATCTATGTATCTATGTATCTGTGTATCTATGTATCTATGTATCTATGTATCTGTGTATCTATGTATCTATGTATCTATGTATCTATGTATCTATGTATCTATGTATCTATGTATCTATGTATATATGTATATATGTGTATATGTGTATATGTGTATATGTATATATGTATATATGTATATATGTATATATGTATATATGTATATATACATGTATGTATCCATGTATCTATGTATCCATACATGTATATATCCATATATGCACGCACACATACATACATATGCATATATGTACACATGTATATGTGTATACGTGTATACGTGTATAGGTGTATACGTGATTACGTGAATACGTGTATATGTGTGTGTGTATATGTGCAAACGTGTATATCTCTATGTATGTATGTATCTATGTCTGTATGTATATATGTGTGTATGTATGTATGTATGTATGTATGAAATAAAAATGGAGAGATGCGTAGGCAGTGTGGAAATCGAAGCGAAATAATCAGAAAAATTTGAGTACTGCCGAAATGTGAGAGTAGTTATCTGAGATAACTACTCTCACATTTCGGCAGTACTCAAACTTTTCTGATTATTTTGCTATGTATGAATGTATATATGTATATATATATATATATGGTGAGCTGGTACAAGGCAAACGACCTCAACTGAAGTCGCGCAGGCGCTTCAAGAACAACCTTAAAGACACACTTAAAAAGGTGAAAATCGACACTAACATCTGAAAAAATCTTTCATCAAATAGGGTAGCTTGAAGAAATCTGATTACTACAGGTGTTAAGGAGTTTGAGAACAACTTGGTTGCATACACTGAGCTGAAACGCGCTGGTAAACATATGGAAGACGTAAAGCCTGTCCCTGAGAAACGAACAAAAGAGTCCCTTTCCTGTGATGAGTGTAGCCGCGTCAGCTTCTCGAAAGCAGACCTAGTCAACCACTAACATAGTCATGATGCCATCCCCGCCTATCATTATGATATCCAGATCGATTTTTCATGCTTTCTTTGCAACAAAGTGTGTAGGTCAGCCAGTGGACTCACACTGCATTACAAATCTAAACAGCATGATCACCAGGCTGCTGCCGGAAAACTTACTTGTAATAACTGTGGAACGCCTTGCAAGTCACTTGCAGGTCTCATGAGCCATTTGAGACGTCACCAACGACAGCAAAATCAACCATAATGTTTGTTAGGAGATTTAGAATCTAAGAAATGGTCTTATTCGGTCACGAGTTGACTTCCACCATGTATATGTCTATGTACGTATGTATATACAGAAGTGGGCCCAGGTATTTGTAAACAGGGGGCGCCAATAGAAGTTGTACTTAGGTGAAGGTACAGTGACGTCGTTAATAACTCCGGCCATAAGACGACAAGGAAAAGCTAGTATTGTGGAAAACACGGCTCAAGATACGCTCACCTTGAACAGTTTATTAGTTTGTTCAATCTACTTGGTAGAATTTACATCTGTTACGTTTGCCTAAGTAAAAACTACATGCCACCATGTACAGAGAACAATGGGATATAAACAGTGTGAATGGACGCAAGGTGGTGACGAAACCGGAAAACACAGACCGGAAACATTATCAGTATTTCGCGGATGGATTAAGCCCCTCTATACCCAATCGAAAAACGTCAAATTCGACAAATTTCAAGTAGGCGCGAGCAAGATTACTTTCCAAATGTTGGTCCGACATATGTCGGATATATCGAATCACTGACGACTCGGCTGCCTGGCACCGAATACCAAGTTACTAGAGCGAGGTTGCGGATGTGTAATTTTCTGGTTCGACCTTGTGTGGTTATACGCTTTTTTATATTGTCTAGTTTAATAACAAAAAAAAGCCATGCGATAACGGAAAAAGAACAATATATAAAAAAGGGGGCGCCTATATGTAGATCCGATATATATACAGGAATATGATTATTCCAAATTAACGTAGTGGAGTGCTCAATACCAGGGCTGGTAGAGCGTAATACAAATGTTAACTAAGAATGTCCTTTCCGTCGCTACTTAAAGTTTCACAATGCTAAGCGATCATTAGGCAACTGAGAATGAATTATAGGTACCCTTAATTATAGGTGCCGGTCATTACTTCGGTTTACGTCGTGCATTCCATAAGTAGTGCGTGTTGACATGTCGGCATTTGGAAATGATTTCCGATATTTTATTTAACAAATTTGCTTTGTTCGCATTGAGAATTTGAAGTTTTTCTTCCAATTAAAGGATGCAACGCTTCGTTCCTTCTTTGTGTGCGGGGACACATTTGAAAATAGACCACTTTATTTTATAATTTCGACAGGTTTTCTTAAGTTCACATCCATGCTTAGATAGTTCCGTTTTGTTGGCGTACTTTTGTTCCGGAAGCTTTTTGTGTGTTTTTCTATACCGTGTTTTGAGCTCACCAGATGTCATACCAATATACTGTTTTGTGTCTGCGTTGTCCGTTGTCGTTATTTCAGCTTTGTAAATGACGTTTGATACCAAACAATTTCCAGGAATAGGGCAGTTGTCTTTATCGCGGCAGTTGCATGTTGGAGGTGGTTGTGGCTGCTGTGGATGGTTTCTTGTTGATGTTTTGGAAAGGACGAGGTCGTTGTGCTTATGAATGATGATTTTCATGTTTGTCATGGAGCTGTAACTTACTTTTACCGTATTTCTATTAAATATTTTGTGGAGTTTACTGGTTGTTCGGAAATGCTTGACAATGAGATTGAGAAACTTTCTGCCTACGTTGGTCTTGACGTTTTTGCTGTATGCCGAGTTGAACCAGGTAACATTGCGGTGTCGCTGGTGTTGGTTAGGAGAGGGATTCTCTGACGTTTTGCCGTCCTCATACGAGAGGTGAGTGAGGAAATTTTTACGGTTAAGGGCTTGTTGGTATGGTGGAACTGCTTCTTGGAAAGTTGGGTCGTCGCAGGAGAGTTTTGATAGGCGTTTGTTGATTGATGTTGGTAGTTGTTTCAGAACTGATGGTGGGAGGTTAGTGTTGCTGTGTAAAGAAGTTCGTCATTTGGTTTCTTGTACGGTTTGTACGTTGAATGGCGCAAGTCCAAGGTGATGTTCAAGGGGTTCGTCACTTTCTGGTTGGTTTGGGCGGTAATTTTTAAGCCGAGGCTGTTAAATATCTCGTGTATTGCTTTTCTTGATCTGTCTGCTTGTCTGCCAGTTACGTTCTTTAATGTGGCCAGGCCATCGTCTCTATACAGTCCTCTTTTCCGAACCTTTCTCCCAATTTATCTAATATGAACAGTTCGACTAGCTCGCACACTTCTGCTCCATCGTACCTACCCATGGTCACGTCAAACGTTCCTTTAGTTTCTTTCGTCACCCATGGTTTTCCTTCGTTGAATAGTGGGGATCTTTGTGCGTGTTTGATGATTCCTATCTGTTGGTCTGTGATGGTGATTTGGTTGCTAGCTCAGGAAATTGCTTTGTTGAGGAGATCTTCTGTAATGGATGGATAGAAATCGGCGATATCAAATGAAAGGAACGTGTGATAGTGTTTTTCTTGAAAGTTGATCACTGCATCGGAGTTTCGCCATTGGTTTACTTGGGTGATGGATATGAGGTTTGAGTTAATCTCATCCAAGATGACTTTGTTGACTCTACCTAATTCGCTTTTAGCAGGATTGGTAAGTCTACATTTTGGGTTGTTCTCGAAATTTTTCTTGTGGTCCTTGAGCGAAATAAATGGCTTTTTGCCATTGGTTCTATCCTGCTTGCTATGCCTAGATCGCCTGCGATGACCTTGAGTTCTTGGTTAATATCATCTATTGTGCTGCTTCCTACCTTGTATGTTGTCGTGATGTCGTTGTTTAGGAGTTGCCTATACTTCTCAGATATCATTTCATATAGGTTCGTTGTTTTGTCAGCAAAAACAAAAATGTTAGGGGAAGCTTGTATTTGCTTGACGTCATTTTTTTAGTTCTTTAGGAATTCGTCATGCACGTTTCGGAATTCGAGGTTTTCGATCATTCATACCATATCTTCTTCGAATTCATTTAATTCTCTGACTTGTTTTTAGACTTCATGCCAAATCTGTTTGCTGTTGATTCCCCTTCCCCGTTCAGAAAGAAGTGTGCTTTCCACAGGTGTCATTAGAAGAATGAGATGGAAAGTACAATTTTTTTCTGAACGGGGAAGGCGAATCAACAGCAAACGCATTTGGCCTAAAGTCTAAAAACAACCCGCCAAAAGTCAGAGAATTAAATGAAGTAATATACCGTAAAAATAAAATAAAATACTGTAAAAGTAAGTTACAGCTCCATGACAAACATGAAAATCATCATTCATAAGCACAACGACCTCGTCCTTTCCAAAACATCAACAAGAAACCATCCACAGCAGCCACAACCACCTCCAACATGCAACTGCCGCGATAAAGACAACTGCCCTATTCCTGGAAATTGTTTGGTATCAAACGTCATTTACAAAGCTGAAATAACGACAACGGACAACGCAGACACAAAACAGTATATTGGTATGACATCTGGTGAGCTCAAAACACGGTATAGAAAAACACACAAAAAGCTTCCGGAACAAAAGTACGCCAACAAAACGGAACTATCTAAGCATGGATGTGAACTTAAGAAAACCTGTCGAAATTATAAAATAAAGTGGTCTATTTTCAAATGTGTCCCCGCACACAAAGAAGGAACGAAGCGTTGCATCCTTTAATTGGAAGAAAAACTTCAAATTCTCAATGCGAACAAAGCAAATTTGTTAAATAAAATATCGGAAATCATTTCCAAATGCCGACATGTCAACACGCACTACTTATGGAATGCACGACGTAAACCGAAGTAATGACCGGCACCTATAATTAAGGGTACCTATAATTCATTCTCAGTTGCCTAATGATCGCTTAGCATTGTGAAACTTTAAGTAGCGACGGAAAGGACATTCTTAGTTAACATTTGTATTACGCTCTACCAGCCCTGGTATTGAGCACTCCACTACGTTAATTTGGAATAATCATATTCCTGTATATATATCGGATCTACATATAGGCGCCCCCTTTTTTATATATTGTTCTTTTTCCGTTATCGCATGGCTTTTTTTTGTTATTAAACTAGACAATATAAAAAAGCGTATAACCACACAAGGTCGAACCAGAAAATTACACATCCGCAACCTCGCTCTAGTAACTTGGTATTCGGTGCCAGGCAGCCGAGTCGTCAGTGATTCGATATATCCGACATATGTCGGACCAACATTTGGAAAGTAATCTTGCTCGCGCCTACTTGAAATTTGTCGAATTTGACGTTTTTCGATTGGGTATAGAGGGGCTTAATCCATCCGCGAAATACTGATAATGTTTCCGGTCTGTGTTTTCCGGTTTCGTCACCACCTTGCGTCCATTCACACTGTTTATATCCCATTGTTCTCTGTACATGGTGGCATGTAGTTTTTACTTAGGCAAACGTAACAGATGTAAATTCTACCAAGTAGATTGAACAAACTAATAAACTGTTCAAGGTGAGCGTATCTTGAGCCGTGTTTTCCACAATACTAGCTTTTCCTTGTCGTCTTATGGCCGGAGTTATTAAAGTTGGTCAACAAACAAAGTATTTTTTGCAAAATTTAGTGCATTACTGAAGTTTTCAAAGGTAAGAACATAAAAGCGTAAGCCGGTTAAATACCTCTCAGAGAACGCGGGAAATGCAGTTTTGAGCCACTTAAAGAAACTTGTTCGTGGCCTGGCCCTTGAATATATCGAACCAACCTAAATTTTTAACGACGTCACTGTACCTTCACCTAAGTACAACTTCTATTGGCGCCCCTTGTTTACAAATACCTGGGCCCACTTCTGTATATACATACGTACATAGACATATACATGGTGGAAGTCAACTCCTGACCGAATAAGACCATTTCTTAGATTCTAAATCTTCTAACAAACATTATGGTTGGTTTTGCTGCCGTTGGTGACTTCTCAAATGGCTCATGAGACCTGCAAGTGACTTGCAAGGCATTCCACAATTATTACAAGTAAGTTTTCCGGCAGCAGCCTTGTGATCATGATGTTTAGATTTGTAATGCAGTGTGAGTCCACTGGCTGACCTACACACTTTGTTGCAAAGAGAGCATGAAAAATCGATCTGGATATCATAATGATAGGCGGGGATGGCATCATGACTATGTTTGTGGTTGACGAGGCCTGCTTTCGAGAAGCAGAGGCGGCCTCACACACAGGTAGTGTCTTGTTACGTGTCGGCACTTACTGAGAAGTTCTGATCTACTGTTTAGGAGATTTTTCCTACGTCACTTCATTATTATCAATTTTTTCTCCAGACATAAGTTACATCTCGTCGATCCAATTTTACACGACGGAATTTGCTTCATATGTATATATATAACTCACTTCCAATCCCTGTGGACTCGATAGCTCAACAGGTAGAGAAGCGGAGCGGTATCCTTAAGGCGCGAGTTCAAGTCCCGCACGAGTGAACATTTTTCAGTTGACTTCGGCAGTGTAGGTTAATTGTGAAGTTATCATTTCATAATACCCTGAGGAATTATAGTAAGGAATTATTGTATATAAGTTCGTTCCGAGCTGCACTGATGAGCTGTAGTGCAGCGAAACGTACGTCTGCAGATTGAACATATATACGCCCCCACATTTCGACGTTGTTGAGCTCTCCTTTTATCTATAAGGATAACCCGTAGCGTTAAGCAATGCCCACCGTTCGATTAGCGGTTTGAGCACTCTGGTCCCTTGTCAATCCAGGTTCGTTCCGAGCTGCACCGATCAGCTGTAGAACAGTATAAGGAAATAAATAAGCATGGGTAATGTCCCGGTGAGCAGAGTGCTTAATGGCGTCGTCTGATGATTGTGAAAGCATGAAACACGGTGTAACGACAAGCTGTCAACAGCTAAGCAACAATATATATATATAGACAAGTAGAGTTCGATAGCGTGGTAGAGCGGAATGGTACGACGAATGGACAAACTTGAATTAAAATCCCTTTAAAATTTTAATCACTACAAATTTGTTTCGTATGGTAAGCGGAGCTTACCACACTCGTCAGGTGATTGTCGCGTTTGGTGTTATTGCTCAGTTAACTTGAAACTATATGTATATGGAATTTGATCTATCGCGCGTATGACGTCATGAGGATGGAATGTGATTACAGTTTACAGCGGCGTTCTAGAGGTTGTACACTATCTAAAATATAGAAAATCAGCTTCTCGACGTTTCGAGCGAAGGCCCTACTTCCTGAGATTAGTAGCACTGGACCTCCCCACCTTGGAATTACAGTTTACAGGGTTATGAATAAATTAGATGCGTTAAAGATTAAACGGTTATTGACCGTCACTCAGAATGAATTGTCTACCAAGCTACAGTGACGAGAGAAGACAACCGGGAAGAAAAAACCCTACGTCGGAATCACTGAGGGCACATTCAAAACAAGATACCACAACCACACCAGCTACTTCAGAAATCCCAAACGTAAACACGCTATTGAACTTAGTAAATATATTTGGAACTTGAAAGAGTCAAGCGTCCAACGCTCGATCAAATGGAAAAGAATTAAACAGTGTAATCCCTATTGCAACAAAACCAAGAGATGTAACCTATGCCAATATAAAAAGTATATTATAATTTGCCATCCAGAATTAAGCTCGCTGAACACTAGAAACGGACTTATATCGATATGTAGGCATTGGAAAAAATACTTACTATGCAGTCAATAACTGTTCAACCTTTAACGCATCTAATTTATTCATAATGCTGTAAACTGTAATCACATTCCATGCTCATGATGTCATACGCCATATATATATATATATATATATATATATATATATATATATATATATTCAGGGGGTGTTCAAAAACAAGTGGCCACCTGCCTTTGAAGCTTCCATCATTCTTATCACAGGTGATTTTACATCTATACATTTATTTTCCTTAGTTCACTACAACATTATACATGTACATGCATCAGTATTCTCGTTTAATACTTTGTTGGCATTCCCTTTGATTTCATTATCACCTTGCATCGACTCTGCATGCTTTCAATGAGCTTATGCACGTATTCTAGTGTTAATGACTACCGTGCACTTTTGAGTATGTCAAACAGCTCATGTTCATTCTTTGGCTTACGGTCTTTCGTTGCCCGATTAAGCTCAGCACATAAATTGTCGATAGGGTTCAAATCTGGTAATTGCGCTGGCCATTGCATCACATTAATTTTCTTATTCTTCAGATACCTCGATACCACTCCACTAGTATGTTTTGGATCGTTATCTTGCTGAAATATAAAACCATCAGGGCGCAATCGACGAGCAGAGGGAACAAGATGATGAATTAAAATCTTGCGATACACTTCTCCAATCATTATTCCTTTAACTCGATGTAAAACTCCAACACCATTACAGGAAAAACAACCCCACACGTTAATTGATTTTGGGTGTTTTACCGTGCCTTGCATTGAATGAGTTGCCATTTTCCATCAGTCCGCCAAACATATTGAGAAGAATTGTTTTGCAGAGTAAATGGTGACTCATCACTCCAAACAACACTTTTCCACTGATCAATATCCCAATGGACATGTTCACGAGCGAATGCTAAACGCTCTTTGCGATTCTTCTCACTCACGAATGCTTTCTTAGACTTTTTTCTCCAGTGTATTCCCTTTTCTCTAAGACGTCGCTGAATAGTTGAGGTGGAAACTTTTACTGCAATATGAGCTTCTAATTCATAAGCCAGCTGTTTCTCGGTTGGGGTTCCTATTTTAGAATGCTTGACTATGCTACTGTCACTTCGATCACTGGTCTTCCGCTTTCGTCCTGAACCAGGAGTACGATGGCAATTCCCACTTGATTTTAACTTGGCACAAAGCTTCTTTGCTCCTGTGTAACTGAGACCAAATTCTTTTCCAATTTGGTGAGCACTGACTCCAGGCTTTAACATGCCAAGTATTTCATGGTTTCTTCCTACTTTTTTTTTTGCCATTTCGTCTTGAATTTGCTTTCTTGTCTTCATATTCGTTGTAATTCAGTGGCTCCGTAACTTGGAAATTTGCACAATGATCTAACTTTCTCATCTAACAACTGTTATACCGTAATTTAGCTTGCAATGCTTATGGTACAAGATTTTCATACTATACACGAAAAATTTATGCACACGAAGTGGTAATAAATGACAGGTATCGCATACCTCCTGTTATTCCAGGTTTTTGTCACTCATAATCTTTATGCATCAAAGAGACTTACATTTTGGTAGATGGCCAGTTTTTTTTGCCCACTCATTGTATGTATGTATATGTATATATATATATATATATATATATGTATATATACGCCATATATATATATATATATATAACTGCAGAATGGAGAAGGCTAGGATGGAGAAGCCTACATTATATAGGCAACACAAATGTTCCACACTTGTGGTACATCTAAGCCATGCCAGAGCGCTCTAACTAGAGACTAGTGAGCTTGTGCAAATACGCTTGCGGCATGACTCATCCTGTAGAGCGCTCAATATGAACCAAGGGGCCATATATATCTATACATATACAAATGTATATACATTTACATATACATAGGTGTTGATTTCTTGGCAAAAAAATGCTCAATACAGGTAGTAGAGCAATATTCATTTATTTAATAATCTATGATTTAACAACTACGTCGTTACACGGTGTTTCATGCCCCGTGGCAATCATCAGACGACTGGTTACAAACAATTATTGATGCCAAACACATCCAGCATTATAAAAGCACACAACAGGAAAATCCTAGAAGGTGAACCCAACAAAACAAGCCCGAAATGCAATTGCAGGAAGAGCAACCCTTTTCCACTCCGAGGAGAATGCCAAACAGAAAACGTTGTCTACCTGGCACAGGTGACAAACAACAAAAACAATGACCTGAAAAGTTACATCGGCGCAATAGAACGTTCATTTAAAGACAGACTCTACAAGCACAGAAACTCGCTACGCTACAAGACGAAGGCAACGAGCACGGAATTCTCAAAATACGTATGGACCCTGAAGGAGAAAAACACTGACGAAATCAACATCCAATGGTCGATTTTGGACAAAGCACCACCATACAGAAACGGATCAAAAACCTGCCACCTGTGCCTCACCGAAAAATTCCACATAATTTTCCGACAAGAATGCGACTTACTAAACAAACGTAGCGAAATCCTTTCAAACTGCCGACACAAAAACAAATTCCTTTTAGCGAACTTTAAAGCTATACCGGCGGAAAATTAAGAGATAATGCGCGAACACGTCATCGCGTGGTCACACTATTAATAGCGATCAATAATTGTTTGTAACCAGTCGTCTGATGATTGCCACGGGGCATGAAACACCGTGTAACGACGTAGTTGTTAAATCATAGATTATTAAATAAATGAATATATATATATATATATATATGTGTGTGTGTGTGTAAGTAAATTTCATCGATCTTACTAAGTGTAGATGTTTGTAAGCTTGGATATATGTATGATGAAATGTTTGTTCTCAAGCTTTTATCTCAGAAAACCTCTGAGCTCCCCAACGGTAATCGAACCCGTGTCTTCCGATTGCCGGTACGGTTGTTTTGCCACTACACTATAGGGTCTCAGACGGCAAGTATGATGTTAATTCGGGACCTTGTTCGAAATATTGATATGCCTATACATATATATATATATATATATATATATATATATATTTATATTTATCGAATTACAATAGCAAGACAAGTTTACCTTGTCTTGCTATTGTAATTTGCTCTACTTTGGTATTGAGCACTCTCCTCGTACGATTTTTAATAAAATCTCACTTATAGGAACAAGGACATATGCCCACTTCAGAAACAATGCTTGACTAAAGACATAGTATACAAAGCATCAGTCACAACATGCAACACGAACACCACAAAACACTACATAGGCACGACATCTAGGACATTCAAAGAATGATATCGTAACCACATTAAGTCTTTTCAACACAAAAAATTATTGTAATGAAATGGAGCTTTCTAAACTCATTTGGATATTGAAAAACAACAAACAAGATTTCACCATAAAATGGTCTATTTTAAAACACGCTATTTCGTATTCAGGAGGATCAAAACGATGTAATTTATGTTTAGAGGAAAAATCTTCTATTTTGAACGAAAAAGATAAAAATAATTTGCTGAACAAAAGATCAGAAATAGTTTCGGCCTCCCCACACAAGGTCAAATTCCGCGTAAATAACCTAAAACAAAAACAAAAAACCCCTATTGTTTCACGCCTACACGCCCACGTTTCGACCGACGCATAAAAACCTTCCTGTTTTCGAAATTCGTCAGTCACCTGAAGTTCTTTCTCAAGATGAAACAGGCTGTAGTGACTTTTGAGGTAAGCGATATAATTATATATGTATATACATATACATACATATATGTATGTATGTAAATGTAAGGGATGGCTTTGGCATTAAGAGTTCTCAATACTTCAAAAAATTGAGCAGTATCAAATAACATAAACTTAAAATGTCTTGTGTTGCTACTCCGAGTTTCACGCAACAATGCGATCATCAGGCAACAGGTTGATAATGATTCCGGTTTGATCTTATATAGACGCCGTGACGTAATAACTATGGAATGCTGTTTTTCTTCCTTGGGCGGCTGAAGTTTTTAATCTTGAATTTGGTCTTGTGTCGGCACGTTGATACAATTTCGTCTCTTTTGTTCAGTAAAGTCTTTTTGTCGGCTATTATCAATTGTAACTTCTCTACGCATAGCTTGCATTTTGAGGCACCACTCTGGCATGCTGATGCACGGCTCAAAATAGACCAACTTAAAGTAAAACGACGTTTTTTCAGTTTAAGTCCCCAAATAAATTTCGAAAGTTCCGTTTCATTTTTGAACTCCTTGTTAACCCTATTCTGGGCGGGGTCTGAATACCCCCTATTCTGGGCGGGGGTAGGTAAAACTACTTACCCCATCTATCTCCTGAACCGCTTGTTGGTTTTCATTAATATTTTGCATGCTGATTGTTCAAGGCAAGAGCTTTTATTCTGTGAAAAAAAAAAAAGAAGGCATTTATTGCATACGTCAGCAGATTTGATTTATTGAAGCGCCATAAGTGTCAAACATCCGCAAAAATCGCCTAATTTTTGTTGTCTCTCGTTTGACTTTATTACTCCTACTTATTCTCATCAACAATGATGCTAAGGTGCTTAGAGTGTGCGAAAGACTGTTTTTTATACAAATCTGCTGATGTAAGCTTATTTTGTTGCAATGGAAACAGTAACAACAAATAGCAGAACCTTAGACATTGTTACCGAAATGAAAAATATGGCTCGTTTTTCCATACACTATACTTTATGTAAGAAATCTTGTCAAATACCATTCATTTGCTTATCATGGCAACTTAGGCTTTCGTTGATGATAAGTTCAACATCATATAACCGTATACAGTGCTATGTGGGACTGTTTTATGGGTCTATGAGGCGCCAAAACGAACAAAATGTGAAAAAAGAAACGTCGAAATTTTTGTTATTTGTCGACAAAAATTTTTCAGTTTACATGTGAAAATAATAAACATGTATAAGATTTAGAGAAATCTTGCTAAGCATTCAGCTGAGTAGGAACAATAAAAGAATGATTATCAACTCCAATGCACACGTGCACACTGTTTCTTAGCAATTTCTAAAAGGGAATTTATGGGTGTTAGAGGGAATTCCCCTTCGATCCGTACATTCCCTTGTATGTAGGTAAATCCCATCAAGCATTCAAAAATAAATTTCATGCGACTTCAAGCAATATTTTCTACATACCATAAAGTTGACATTAAATTGACGTCATTTTGACGTCATTTCTGACGTAGGACGGTAATGACGTCACTAGCATATGAATGATGCAACTGAAAACTGACGCCATGTCAAACAGCTGATGAAAATTCAAAGTAAATATCATCTATCCTTCGTTGATTATAAAGTTACAGTTTCAGTAACAAATGCTATTGAAAAAGTGAAAAATTTGAATATCGGCCAACGAAAACGCAAGTCAATATCTCAGGTTCTGATCAAGGAAACACCTTGAAATTTTCAAGGCACTTTTTTTTTGGACATATAGCTATTCCAATGCGAAAAAATCAATCACTGTGCTTCATGCGAGCGTGAGATAATTGAAAAAACCGAACAGGTATTGAAAAAATTGGATAAAAAACAGGAAATGAAGCCATAATGACGTCATGACGTCATGACGTCATTGACGTAATTCTTTTGACGTCAAACACATCTAAGTTGAGTGGTTGAGTGGTTGAGTGGTCAAAGTTTGAAGTCGATATCATTAGCGGTTAGTTTTTCCAAATTTCATTTTTTTAGACACAGAAATTTGGTAGGGGTAGTTTCGAGCAATGGCCTATATCTCACAATAGAGTTGTAGATACCAACCCAAGCTTTCAGGAAAACTTTCTCATAAGAAAAATATTAAAAGTCATGGAACACCAGCCTCAAGTTCGATGCCGTTGAGAAAATATTTAAAAAACTCTTCAGGGGTAGGTAGTTTTACCTACCCCCGCCCAGAATAGGGTTAATGAAAGATTTCTGATAATTCCTGTATCTCTGTTTAAATCTATTAGATGTCATGCCGATGTAAATCTTTTTTTCGTTGTTATCGCTTGTCGAAATTTCTGCCTTATAGACTACGTTGGATGCTAAACAGTTTCCTTGCAATGGCAATTAGAATTGTTTCTACAATTAACACTTCCTTTCCGCTGCATTACTAGGCTGCTCCTTCTTTGATAAAATTCGCGTGTTACGTTGATTGATTGCTGACTTCATGTTACCCATGCACCTGTAACTCACTTTAACTGTATTGCGGTTGAAGACCTTGTGGAGTTTGTTTGATGCCGGAAAGTGTTTGTCGATTAGTGAAAGGAACGTTCGTCCGACGTTCGTTTTCACGTTCTTACTGAATGGAGGATTAAACCATATGATTTTTCGCTTCCGGGTTCGCTGGCTTGAAGAGTTGTCCTTAGGTGCTGTGTTTGGGAGATACTGGAGGTTTGGGTGGAAGTCGCTGCGTTTAAGCGCTTCTTTATAAGTCGGGATGGCGAATTTGTAAGTTTCTTGGTCAGAAGACAGTTGTGAGATACGTCTGTTGATAGAAGCAGGGATTTGGCGCAGTATTTAAGGTGGGTGGTTAGAAGGGCTGTGTACCTAGAGAGGTTCGTTGTCGGGTTTTCGGTACGGCTGGAATTTCTCTGTTGTGAGGTTAAGTGCGGTGTCAAGGAAGTTAGTGGTTCTCTGGTTGGTATGGGCCATAATTGTAAGGTCGAGGTCGCTGAAAATCTTTATAAGAGAGACGAAATTGTATCAACACGCCGACACAAGACCAAATTCAAGGTTAAAAACTTCAGCCGCCCGAGAAAGAAAAACAGTATTCCATAGTTATTACGTCACCGCGTCTATATAAGATCAAACCGGAATCATTATCAACCTGTTGCTTGATGATCGCATAGTTGCGTGAAACTCGGAGTAGCGACACAAGACATTTTAAGTTTATGTTATTTTATATATATATATGTGTGTGTGTGTCTGTGTGTGTCTGTGTGTGTCTGTGTGTGTCTGTGTGTGTCTGTGTGTGTCTGTGTGTGTCTGTGTGTGTCTGTGTGTGTCTGTGTGTGTCTGTGTGTGTCTGTGTGTGTCTGTGTGTGTCTGTGTGTGTCTGTGTGTGTCTGTGTGTGTCTGTGTGTGTCTGTGTGTGTCTGTGTGTGTCTGTGTGTGTCTGTGTGTGTCTGTGTGTGTCTGTGTGTGTCTGTGTGTGTCTGTGTGTGTCTGTGTGTGTCTGTGTGTGTCTGTGTGTGTCTGTGTGTGTCTGTGTGTGTCTGTGTGTGTCTGTGTGTGTCTGTGTGTGTCTGTGTGTGTCTGTGTGTGTCTGTGTGTGTCTGTGTGTGTCTGTGTGTGTCTGTGTGTGTCTGTGTGTGTCTGTGTGTGTCTGTGTGTGTCTGTGTGTGTCTGTGTGTGTCTGTGTGTGTCTGTGTGTGTCTGTGTGTGTCTGTGTGTGTCTGTGTGTGTCTGTGTGTGTCTGTGTGTGTCTGTGTGTGTCTGTGTGTGTCTGTGTATGTGTTCAATCTATAGACGTACGTTTCGCTGTACTACAGCTCATCAGTGCAGCTCGGAACGAGCTTAGATTGATAAGAGACCAGAGTGCTCAATCCGCTACTCGAGAGGTGGGCATTGCATAACGCTATCGGTTATCCTTATATATCCGTAGAGTGCTCAACAATATCGAGATGTGGGAGCGTATATATGTTCAATCTGCAGAAGTACGTTTCGCTGTACTACAGCTCATCAGTGCGGCTCGGAACGAACTTGGATTGATAAGGGACCATAGTGCTCAAACCGCTACTCGAGCGGTGGCCATTCCTTAGCGCTATCGGTTATCCTTATATATCCGTAGTGCTCAACAATAGTGTGCTCATGAAATATATATATATTTTTTATGATTGACGGCATTTTCTTTGTTATTCATGATCCTTATTTAGCTTACATACTCGTTAAGTAATCGAGAGACTGGTAGCCCCTAGGAGGGAATTTGATATTCAGCAGAGAAGAGTGGGGCTGATGAATTAAGTGTAATGTTGTATTATAAATTCAAGGGATGTATGTTGAGCTTCTCAGGGATGTATAAGTATACATCCCAAGGAAATCATATACATCCCTTGAATTTATAATTCGAAACTTTATTTAATTTACTAAACTCACTTTGACTAAACGTATAGTTCCTCTGAACACAATTTATGGTTTCAACATTAGATACACCAACTCTAACAACTTCGACATTTTCCTTCTGAAAATAAGTGAAAATCCTTCGAAACAAAAAATGTACACTTCTCAAAAATAACGGGAATTTCCTCTTAATATTATAAGTTTGATAAGATTTCTTAATCTCCCTGAAAGCGCTTCTTCCCATATGGATCGGTAAACTATTCTTAAACCGATTTAGATTTCACATTACATACGCCTGCCAATTCAGCCCAACAACAAACTCCCCAACCAGACATGATTTTAGTATTTGCAGCAATCCTCGACGCCTTCCATTTCTCCAGCTCTTCGTCCGTCACAATTGAAATGTTTCTTTCATCTTTGAAATTATTTATTGACAAACTGTCATCTTTTCCCTTCTGTAATTGACTTGTTTCCGATATCAGCAAAAAATTCTTTCATTTCAATGAAATTCAGAGCGAATATTTTGGTCCGAAATCATGATGTGATAAACTTTTTAATTCATAGCCTCCATACTTGCAACTCGACCAAATGCAAGTAACTCTGATCATTTATAAGACGCCCTCCAGTAAAAAAAACTGCGTTGATATTAAAAATCACTACTTGTAAAATCCTTTTAGCAAATTCATTAACCTTTTGTGAAATGCCAATCAACCATTTTATTTCAGTCCAATGTTTATACATTCACATGTCAAAAACATGTTTTCCCTAATGAAATCCTTTTGTTCGAAAATGCATCTTATCATGAAATAAGTTAGCTAAAGCCCTCGAACGTCGGCTTTACGCCTGATACAGCCTCGGGCTACGCCCTCGGGATGTATCTGGCGTAAAGCTTCCTTTCTCGGACTTTAGCTCTTACATATATATATATATATATGTAAGAGTTAAAGTCCGAGAAAGGAAGCTTTACGCCAGATGCAGACACTGGCTAACGCCAGACGATTTTACTCGTCAAGGGTGGTAGTACCGTCGGGAAAGGTTTAAATTTCTTGATCCCCCGCACGCTACTGTAGATTTCTCTTCAGAAGTATTTCAAACACCTCCCGACGCATGCAAGACAGGCGTAAAGCTTCCTTCCTTGTATATATATATATATAAGCGTACATGTGTACATATGTACATGTGTACACTGTACATTTGTATTTGTGTATATGTATGTATGTTTATGTCTCATCTCGTATATTTTCATATTACTTCTGTGGTTATTGTGCGCTTGCTACATCAGGTTACTGCAGTTCCAACGTCAATCTTTTCATATTTTTAAATTAAAAATAAAGTAAATAATCACTTTCGAGTCAGAACTGAATGCATGCGATTTTTCGATTCAAACAAATGCCCTCATCAACAAATAGACAAAAGTTTGCAACCTGCTTTCCAACATTTTTTATTCCTTTATTATAAACTTCTTTGTTTTCCAGTTTAGATTCTACTAATTTATGCCTTAGTCAAAAATTTTTCCGACTGACGACGTACTCTACTTTATGACACTGGCTAACGCCAGACGATTTTACTCGTCAAGGGTGGTAGTACCGTCGGGAAAGGTTTAAATTCCTTGATCCCCAGCACGCTACTATAGATTTCTCTTCAGAAGTATTTCAAATACCTCCCGACGCATGCAAGACAGGCAAAAGTGAGTCGATTAAGGCAAATTTCTGTTTACCAAGGTAAAAGCACCCTTGCAGTGAACAAGGTCATCAAATATGAGATTTTGTCATATGCGCCTCTACATTTCACGATTCAGACAGCAAGGATAAAAATACCTATATCTTTAGTCAGTAAAGGAAGCTTTAATGCCAGAAGTAAATTTGTACAGCTTTCTTGGCTAAATAAAGTTATAAGTTTTGTAAGAAGCTAGACTTTTGCTGGCATCTATAGAATTTTATGTATATATGGTTATTTCAGAATTAGAGATACATGAATTGAAATTTTTTCATGATAAGCTGACACTGCCGAAGTCAATTAAAAAATGTTAACTCGAGCGGGATTTGAACTCGCACCTTCGGAATACCGGTCCGCAGGTCTGTCTGTTGAACTATCGAATCCACAGCGACTAAAGCCGAGTTTTCATCCAACTTAAGTGCACGAGATATTCTCGCACAAACGTAACGCTCATCCATGAGAGGATGTATTTCAATTCTATTTCAGAATCATCCTCAGAGATACATGAACAGAATTTTTTCATGATAATCTGATAATCTGATTTGTGCCCGAATGCGGTACACCGGCACGGGAACTAATGTGAACACAGAATTTTCGTTGCGCCTAAACGATAATCTGGGCAGCGGTGTTTTAGCAAGGGCACTGCTTAAAACCTTGAACTTGAACTCTATGGCACGCGAAAATAATTTCGTTAGTGCTCGTATTTTATCAGATGTTTGCCTGCAAATTTCCCAATTATTCTTGCACATTTCGATAACAAAATGAAATACGAACTGTAAACAGTAATAATATTACGGCAGATATCTGGAATATTGACAATAATTTTTTATGTCCAGAATTAATACATCAGATAATTATGCGAAGGAAACAAATTCTGATAGCTCCTTCATGTTCTTGAAGTGATACCTAGCCACTTTAGTGCTTCGAAATATACATTTTAGGCACTTGTACAATTTTAACACGGTGACAAACTCAAACCTGAGACCGCAATAGCGGGTGAGATGCAGTCTGAACACTGCTATAGTTGGTGCTCGTACCTGGGCACCTTACCTAGGTACAAAGTCTGAACAGGCCGTTACTCTTTTTTCAGGCTTATAAGTGACCTGATTTGCAATGCCTCACTTTAAAACCTCAGTACTTAACAATTACATTAACTTAATTAACAAATTACATCATGGCAAATGATTGGTACGATTTTTACTGACTCGTGATTTATCATAAAACTCATTCTCTCATACCTCGCCTGTTTTATAACATGACACAACTTATAAAATATAAAATTAGTGCGTACGCATTTACCATGAAATAATCTGTGTAGTCCTAGGTGCAGACTATATGCCCCTCTTGGGATTCGATTTGGAAGTCGTGAGTCCCCACAACAAAATCCTTTTAAAATGTTTGCATGGCATAACTAGATAGGAAACTCGGAGGAAAATGAAACAGAAGGCATTAATCAAAAAATGCCAAGAGGTAAGGGAGGACAGAGACAGGAGAGAAGAAATCAAAGCTAAGAAGGTGATAAAAGAAAAGAAACAAAGAAAAGAAAGTGATAATGGTTCTAATTCATATGACTACTCACTTAGTCTTATCTTTGTATCTAGCTATTTTTACTGTTTCGCAATGAATTTCTTAATTATTTCTTTAAGTTCAAGAACTGCTTTCCGAGCAAGATGAACGTGGTCTGCCTTGCATCTTCCATGCATTAGAATCACGTAGTAGAAAAGTATTGGCACTTCTCTTACAACAAGTGAAGAAGTCAAATTGTATTATAGCCCTTAATGGTGAAACTCTTTTACACATGGCAACGAAAATGGACGACGTAGATATTATAAAAAGCCTCCTAGAGCATAAAGTTGTTTGTGAGTTGGTGAATCACCCAGAGTACTTAAAGAGGAGAACGCCTTTACATCTTGCGGCCAAATTTAACCATGTAAAAATTTCAAGAGAACTGCTACTTCATGGAGCAAAACTGGATCCAAAAGATATCACTGGGAAGACACCGGTATTTTTGGCAGCTATTCAAGGATATGCGTCACTGTTGAAAGATTTTCTGCAGTATGGTAAGGCTTTACTTAGCAATATCCCAGTTATTACCTTACTTCACTAAGAAGATTAATCATAATTTGTTTATTTATTCATTCATTAACTCACTCATTCATTCATTCACTCATTCATTCACTCATTCATTCATTTACTAAATTATTTATTGATTTATTCATTTACTTTTTACATTTTTTATTTTTTTATTTATTTATTTACCTACTTTGTCACTTACTTACTTACTTATCTATTTATTTTTACACTGATTCGTTTATTCACGAATTCTATTATGCGTTTATACGTTTATGCGTTTGTCCACTTGTTCACTTGTCCGCTTGTCCGTTTATTTGTTTATTTACTTTTAATACATGGGTTATTTTAAGGCAACCAGGGGACATGTGATTTATTCATTGAGGGCGTAGCCCGAGGTGAATAAATCACGTATCCCCGAGGGGCCTCAAAATAACTTACTTACATTTCACGTAGACGAGGTTGATTTGAGAGACAATCGCAAAGAGTTGCTTTTGTTCTGAGGATCTTTTGGAATACGTATCTAAAGCGCTGAAATAATACAAGGGAGGTACGAGCATCCGTAGTGGGATTTTGAAAAGGTATATTTAAATTGCTAAGTGACTAGTTTGGTTGGTTTAATATGCTAGAGCTTGGTAAACGTGAGTGGTGAGTCGGACGAGATATTTTGAACACAAAATTCAGTCTAATCCGGCTGAACAGGTCATAAATATGTGAGTTCTTTTCATACCTACCAAAGGGTTAGTTGAAAAGAAAGAGTCTGTTTAAGACGTTTTACAATGAAGCACGGATTGCTTCATGGATGGCCAGCAACAAAGGAATTTAAGGTAGACGATAGCGCTTCCCAAGCTAAGTCGTGTGCTTTCAATATAAGTAACTGCTCAGTCATTTAAATTTTGAGATGTTTTACACGTATTTGTAAGACTTGTTAAAATGTGCAGTGTTGAAGTGTACTAGGCGTTCATTATTTATTTTAAATTTGAAGAAAGGTAAGGAGTGGCGCGTTGAATACTACAGTGGCAAATATGGAGGGATGATCAGAGGGGAATATTAGAGGGGAATATGAATACATTGTCATACTATTGTTTTCCCTCGTTGTTTATGGCCCCGCAGTCCTCGTTTACTGATAGAAATTACCACCAGCCTTTCAGACAGTTAATTGACAGAGGTTATGGATATAAATTGATAATTTTAGAAGTATGAAAATCTCGAGTGTCTAGATATTTTCTGAGACCCAACCGGCACCTGCTGTGAAAAATGCAACATTGGACCATCCGGCTGGGAATCGAACCCGCGACGTCGCAAATCTAGTGCGATACTCAGCCAATTCAGCTATGGAGGCCGTTGCCGAGAGCATGGCCACAAGTTCAGTATATATAATGGTGGTAATGCCGATTGAGTGAAGGGTATATTTCATAGAACATTATGGCATTTACACTCGACCGCTAACTGACAAGTTGATAATTTTAGGAGGATGAAAATCTCGAACATCTAAATATTTTCTACGACCCAAAAGAAAGAGAGAGAGAGAGAGAGAGAGAGAGAGAGAGAGAGAGAGAGAGAGAGAGAGAGAATGATTTATTTAAATTCGGATATCCCTCAGCTAAAAAAACAAAACAAAAAAAAAAACCAAAAAAAACACAAACTGCTTTATAACAAACCGAATTTAAAAATATTTGCAATTAGTACATCTATATCTATATTTCTATATATCCTCTAATCCGATGGAGGAAGCAATGATTTTTGTTATCGTTTAAAGCCATTTAAATTTTTGGTAGATCTACAATTCTCTAGGATGTCATTCCAAATTTTTACTTCTTTATATGCAAAACTCTACTGAAGAAATTCAGTCCGTGTTTCTGGAAGAAGTGTCATTTCCCTCCTTCGTAATGATAACACGTGCGATAACACGGCCAGTGCGGTTTTTTAACTTTTGTAATCTACTTGTTTGCGCAGCTGACCTGTTATCCAAAACGATACCACAATAATCTAATAAAGGCTGAATTAAAGAGTTGAAAATTGAAAGAGCCACTTTATTGGATACAAATGATCGTACATGTTTAAGACCAGCTAATGCTTGGGAAACATTTTTGAGACAGAAAGAGACAGAGAGAGACAGAGAGATGTTGAGCGACGGGATAATGACACATGTAAGAGTGCTTGATATCTTTAATGGTAGAGCGCGGAATAGTTGTAGTAAACTTAGATTTATTTGTTTTTATAGCAAGTTTCACGTCCTTGGACCATATTCAGACAACTAAAATGGAAGATCATTCAAGGACGTGAAACTAGGAGTAACAACGAGCTAAACTAAGTTTATTACAAATATATAAATATAACTTTCTATTGTAACTTTTTGAACGCCTTTCAGACTTCAATAATATCTTTTCTAACAAGGCATACCACAAGACATATCTGTAAACAAGTTTTAAATTGGATAATATTTTTAAAGCTTAATTTATTAGTTTAAAGAAAAATTCACTAGTTTTAATTTGTGATTATCAGAATCGCCATATAACGCCATGTTATGACGTCATAAATGCGTCACTTCAGATCTTTGTTCCTTATGATGGAGCAATATAGACTGAAATCACTATTGTTGAAATAATCGTTTTAAGAACGAGATGAGTGCAAGCTTTCTTACAATAACTTTTTTGTCTGTCTTTAAGGACGTGAAGACACTGAAAATCTAATCCTCAACTCCAGTCTATATCCAGTAAACTTTGATAATCTACTTCAAGTTGCTGTTGCCAGCGGTGATGAAATGACGGTGCAAGTTTGTCTTGACCAGGATCAGGAAATTGTCCGTAAATGTTTGAGGAAAGAGATCGAACATCCGGAGGGTGGCTTCATCCACTCTGTTTCCAAGAATGGCATGAAGCAATGCCTATCAAAAATGGTTGATTGCATGAGCTGTTTTGAACAAGTACATTTAATTAGAGGCGACAGACTTGGATATACCCCAATGCACAAGTAAGTCACTTAGGTGTTTTCCATCTACAGGTTTCCCAGACGAGGCGCAAAAGAGAAAGTCAGAGGGGGCTGCACTTTCCCCGTCTGGGAACCATAGCCCTCTTGTCGGAGAAGAAATGACAGTTTGTCGGGAAATGAGAGTCTACTTGCAGCCCGAAATTTCGAAAAGCGGAAATTACGGTCTGCTAAACTGCAAACATAATCGTGTCCTGTGACGTAGGACCCACGTGCGTAAATTATAGCTTTGCCAAGTTAATTACCTTCAACAGCAGACAATGTTTAATTTTCTTGTTAATTAATTCGATTAGATTGTCAAAAAATAAAGCCGGTTTACACGAACGACATAAGCATAAGGACAAGATCAATACGAAAACAAAGTATTATATCTCCTCTGGGACTTGAGAAGATATAGTAACCAGAATTTTTTTTGTTTCGTCTTTTGTTCTGCTCTTGGCTTATGCTTGGATTATGATCTTACGCTCATGCTTATGTCGGTCCTTATGTTGAAGGTTTGACTTCATTCCCTTGTTTTGCCCTTTGTTTTATCCTTATCCTTATCCTTATGCTTGTGCTTATGCTCACGTGTAAACCAGGCTTAACTTAGAGGCAAGTATTCTACTTCAAGTGTTTGTCGAATGAAGGCACTCCGGTGAAGCGCAAACATGAGAATATTTACCTTGTATCATGTCTTGTTAGTCATGATCGTTCGCTTAAATGATACAAACAGACGGTACACCTAAATATTTTAGGTAGGTAACTTTCTTTTCCATCAGTGATTTCAAAGGTGAAATGGCAACGATTATGCTTTTACCCTTCGGTAGCAGTTTTAGTTCGTCAGATATACAGCCAACTCTCGCCTTGCGGATACTCCGTTATTACGGACACAATATACAAATATTACTGACATAATTTAGAAACTGTGACAGATTAATGCATCAAAGACGCTATTGCGCTTTGTGGACATACATACATCTTTTATATTGCTAAAAATTCCAAACACGAAACTACAGTCCTGAAGTCATCCGCCACAATGTGAATTTACTTTGATAAATTGAAGACTTTCCAACGTCTGTCGGTAGGATGACATACACATGTTGACCTGTTTCCAGTCAGTTGCTGACATTATTCTTGCAAAAAATAACATGTTATTAACCTTCAAATAAGGAAATTTAAAGAGGATGTGGTCTCGGCTCATTCTGATTTAGCATCTCTGTCGAGGACGTTAACCTATAGGTCGGAGAAATCCTGGTGACATCCCTGGTTTTACCAATAGTTCCAGCAGATTTCACGTAAGATTAATTTAAGTTAAATTTCATGGTTAGAATTGGAGGACACAATCACTTAATAGCGAGGACATTGGTCCCTTAATAGAAAATTTTAAAATAGCGCTTTATTGTAGATTTCATAAGGCAAAACCCGCAAGGCACGTTTTTTATAATATCACGCTTGAAATTCCTACAAGAGTATCTCCAACATTTACCATTGGAAATTCCATAACAACCTATCAAAGCTAAATAGGTTTAAGGTAGATGAATGATCTTCAAGTTCGATAGTCAGAAAATGATTTCTGAGCCCCAGACGTGGATCGAACCCGCAACCTTCTGATGACCTGTAAGACGCTCTAACCATTGACCTACCAAGACTCAGATGGTTAGCTAGGGTGCAAGTTCGATATATATGTGCGACCTAAACGAAAGCCACTATATATTAACAATGATTGATGCAGTTTAATGTTTGAGAAACGTGAGAGCTTTGATATATTGAGGTAGATAAACGATCTTCAAGCTCGATACTCAGAAAATGATTTCTGAGCCCCAGACGTGGATCGAACCCGCAACCTTCTGATGACCGGTAAGACCCTCTAACCATTGACCTACCGAGACTCAGATGGTGAGCTAGGGTGCAAGTTCGATATATCGAACTTAATATATCATCTACCTTAATATATCCAAGCTCTCATGTTTCTCAAACGTTAAACTGCATCAATCATTGTTAATATATAGTGCCTTCCGTTTAGGTCGCACATATATAACGAACTTGCACCCTAGCTCACCATCTGAGTCTTGGTAGCTCAGTGGTTAGAGGGTCTTACGGTCATCAGAAGGTTACGGGTTCGATCCCGGTCTGGGGCTCAGAAGTCATTTTCTGAGTATCGAGCTTGAAGATCGTTCATCTACCTCAATATATCAGAGCTCTCATGTTTCTCAAACATTAAATAGGTTTCCGAGAACCCTAGAATCACATTTCTTATTCAATGTATACATGTCTGCTAAATCCCTAAGGTTTGGTGAAGTATGCCTGAGCAGTCGAATTTGGCTATGACTGACTGGTATTTCGAAATTGTGCAGATCTGAATGTACTCGGCAGGAATGATGCTATGTTTTGTAATTGTTTTTACTACATTTCCACGTTCCTAAATAAGGTCCCAACCTCTTGAAAGGCATGCTTTTCATGCCTAAGGATATAAGTAAATTAAACCATCAGGCGACAATTAGGGTAAGTATCGATCTTGGCATAAACATGCAAAATATTCCTTAATAATTACGGTTTTCTATTTAAATGTTCCAAGAAAAAAGCTATTGCTAGGAAACTGTCTTTAATTTTTTTTCTTATAAAGTTCACTTTGTAATTTCATGATTTCTGTTGTTCCAACATCTTGATTATTGGAAATGGAAATTGCCTACTGAAAATTCACCATTAGCATATGCTTGTAAATGAAGCGCTCAGAAATGGCATCCCCAGGCAAACTGATGCCCGTCCTCAATTTCTGGTTTGTGCCCTTTAGCAAACGTATCAGAATTTTACCGAGAATTTCGACGTGACCTCTATAATCAGTGATAGTCAGTAAACTCCACAGCTGAAACTTTAATTAACCAATGGCATGTGAAACCAAAATGGCCACTCATGTAGAGGAATTTTTTACGTCAGCCTTGTACACCATGTGGTTTTGTACTTGAGCTTTAGTCTATCTCGCCACTCTTTCAACTTTTCTCAAAACACTTCCGTTAAAGGTCTACAAAATCTAAGCGCAGTACAAGGAATACTTTTCCAAAAAATAAATAATATAACTAAAAGAAAACTTCATACAATGGGCTTAAGAAATACTTCAGGAAAATGTTTAGCGAAGTTCTTGTTTTTATTTATTCATTCTAAATACAATTTATTTGGACTCCGTTTCGACCCGACGTCGGGTAATCTTCGGGTCTATAAGATGTAAAAACTAGTGCCTTAAATATTTTACAAAAATGTAAAAATGTCAAGTATAAGTAAATTGAAGTATTAATGGAAAATACTATTATTCTTCAATAATTAAGAAATCCACAAAGGTTAATTTACACTAATTTAAAATTCACTGCATATTAGTTTGTACAAAAACTATGTACTATATACACTAAAGCTTAATTTATGTAAAAAATATAAGCACATAAATTTAAACTGATAACGCCAGACTTTGATTCCATCCCTCCATCTTCTTATTTAAATTCGGTTTTTCACTTGTCAATAAAAAAACTTTCCAAAAGCAACCTATCAAAGTCACAATCCGTCTGCCTAATCACCGAAAACCCCCTTTCAGAAATAACTGCAGAATAACCTTAGCTTTACTATCTTTAGAGAATTTAGAACACGTCAATGCAACACCTTAATTCCGAAACCTTTTAAAATACTGGTTGATTAAAAAAGTTCCTAAAGGATCGTTCAGTATGAACCCTTTTTTTAAGAATATGAATGTTTTTTAATTCAAGCCAGATAGAAAATAAAATGCAAGATCATAAGAATAACGAGAACTTAGGGGCAAGACTTGCAGAAATTGGCAAACAAAATGTCCCTGAATGAGTGCCCGTAGATTTTACTTTTCTCCTATATGTAACTGAACGTTAGCGTTCCAGTTACCATAAATAGAGTTCACAGGTTATGGCAGAAATTGTTCGAATAGGTGGATTGAACGTGATATCATGGCATCCAAACCGATAACAACTTCAGATGCCTGGTAAGGTACTCATTCTATTCCACGATAATCCAGTCGACTGAAAGGCACAATTCTGTACTTAAGGAAAAGGTTCACGTGACTTTAGATCAAAATACATCTGATCTGCTATCGTAAGGTGCTCTCGACGAAATATACTCCAAGCAAAGATTGCACCATTGTTGAGCCGCTCCACTCCAATTTTCGGGCTTTAGTATTGGTGAAGATTGTCTGACGAATATTCACGAAATCAAGCGAAGCTGATTTGAAATTAAGCCGTATCGACGAGCTAAACCGTTTAGCTTATATGGCTCACTTCACCAGAAGATTGATGTTTCAAGCCACAATTTCGCTCAGCCACTTTCCAGTATACCTAAAGGTCATGTCATATTATAGTACCGTTGAACTACTGAAATAGTAATCTTTCTGTTTAGTTTAATTCTTCAGTTCGAACTGTTTCATTATGATTAATAGAGTTAGTTCGGCTGTGCTCAGTGTCACGATATAAAATTAGCCTCATATTATAATATGGGCTTTATTGCAAAGGGGCAGATTAAGCATGAGAGGGGCCTCTGCCACATTTGTCGTCGAACGAACCCCAAGAAAAAGAGGGTGAGTAGAAAGGAATGTTACGAATATGCATTACTCATGCAATGCGATGAAAGGACAATTTGAAATGACGGTAATGCGTTTCATATTCGACCATTAGATACCATATAATATATTGTATAAATTAAATGTGTAAGTACTAATTAATAATCAATCAGTTTCTAATGCATGGCCTTCATAATTCTAAGACTGGAATGTAGACCTCCATTAATCTGCCACTGTTAGTGCATTGCTATTTATCTAGTCCCATATCACAGACAAGCTTTCTAAATAATTAAAAAGATTACTTCAGATTATCAAAATTCTAATATTAAAAGCTAGAAGCACTGCTTGTATGTACGAATTCATGTCTGTTTGTATGTTAGTAAGTTTGTATGTATATATGTATGGCTGTATGTATTTATGTACATATTAATGTATTTATATTGCCTTTGAGTTTTTTCTTCTATGCTATTTAATTTACTTTTATGAAAGGCCACTTCAATAGATTTAACATATTTTCCCATTCTTTTTCGTTGAAATGTTTCCAAACGAACGCCATGAAGGGTAAAATAGTAAAATGCATATCGTCAACTTCATTCTTTCAATACCTATTTAAAAAACTGATTCGAGTAAAACTAACGTAATCTAAAGAAATGAAATTCTGGCTATGAAAGCATGACGCATTTGTGGGGCGTATGCAATTGGTCCATGCTTCCATTTGACATCCATTTTCTATATCATTGTTAGCTGCAAGTAGTGTTTTTTAGATATACATTGAAACTACTTAGATAAGCATTACCATAATACCATCACTATTCATAAGAAATCTAATGCAATTCCATACAAATGAGCATACGACTTAGTGGTGATCAGACAAAAAAGAGTGAGTTACATCATTGTCGAGTTCTATTGTTTTACTATTTAAATTACCAAAGTTATATAGGCATCCTCCGTTTCCAATATTCTGTTATCTAATATTAGTATCGATGACATGAACAATTCTTGCCGTTATTGAAAGCTTTTCAAAGTGAAGAAGAACAACTTTGGTTTATCTATATCTTATATAGTTCCAGAGATATATTCACAATTTAATATGACTACACTCTATAACCAAGAGGTTTCATAACTACGTACATATTGTATATTAGAGATTTCAATCATAAATTTTTAAAAAATGATAAATTCCAATGCTGTCTTTTAAGTTAAAAGATATCCAGGACTCAAATATCTTAATGACAATTCATCAATGTGAGCAGTGATGTATATTCTGTTTTTAACTATACATGTGCAAATTTTTAACACGCTTGAGCCCATTTCTTCCTGTAATAAACTTCTTTACGAGATTTTTTGCCAGTTTGAACATGTCAACGTACCTTAGTCATAACTCTTCCAATTGGTGTATTTTGGAATCTTGAATAATTCTTGAACTAGATAAGATATAGACAAGAAAACGCAATTTTTTTTTCGCTCTGAACACACTAGTAAATGATGGTAAATTTAGACTGACTATATTTTTATATCGTAGACCCTTTAGAAATCCCTATCATTATTATGTGTTTCTTTTTGTATACATCTATCTATCTATCTATCTATCTATCTATCTATCTATCTATCTATCTATCTATCTATCTATCTATATATATATATATATATATTTTGTTTTGTTTTTTTTAGAGCGGCAGTGAATAACCGCGTACAAATAGTAAAACTTCTTGGTTCCATCTCAAAAAACTTCGTGAATCATACAACTGTTCATTCGCAGACGGCGCTAGTCTTGGCGGCAGAGAAAGGACACATAAACGTTGTAAAGGAATTACTTAGCCAAAAAGCAGATTTTAAAATTGCTGATGACCGTGGCAAAACAGTATTGCATTACGGTATCCAATTTCCAGCCCTACTAAAGGTGTTGCTAGATGTAAGTTATCAACAGTTCTAAATTTCTAGTTTCTGACCATGAATTTCAAGGCCCAGCAAAAGACTTGCAGAAGAGGCATAATTACCAAAAAAAGTCTATTTTCTTTTTTTTTTTTCCCATCGCTTCGTTTATCAGATTTTTTCCCCGTTTAAGGACAGAGTCCCCTAGTGTCTTAGATATCGTGTAGTGTATCATGTTAAAACTTAAATGTTACTACTGTAGCGTCAGGTAAGCCGAAATCTTCTCTCACGGATCTCTGACCACTTAGGAATTTCTACCCTATCAGGAAAAAAGCGTATCAACCCTTCACCAAACAGCATTCTCAAGCATCATCACTATACTTGTCACCCTATTTCACCAGAAGATTTTCTTTTCCTTTCTTCTTCTTCCTCTGCCTGTAGCCATGACTTTTTCAGAAGAGAAAGCTTACTTATTTAGAAACTCAATCCCATCCTTAATTCTAATATCAGCTCTATCTCACTTTCTCTCTTTAGTCGACTTTACCTCCCCTCATCACCTCTGATTTCTTTTCACCCCTCACTTCCTCTCAAACGCTAAATTATGCTAATTAACCCGTAATAGTAACCTTATAATTAGTTTTTGCAAAATATTATCTTGTTTTCTGATGATGTTGTGTTAAATGTAACGAAATGTTAGATCTTAATAAACTTTTTCCCTAATAATGCCTGTTCTAAGAGTCTTTTGCAGGGCTTCGATATTCATACTTAGATTACAATTTCCGCCTGGTTTGTCCATTGTATAGTTTGTGATGATTTCTATCCAATATCCATGATTAAATTTAGTCTGATGTTTATGAAGAACAACTATTAAGGTGACTCCGAACAGTTCCTATCTCTTCATACTATAAATAGTACGGTCTTCATTTACAGGCATTTCTATCTTTAAAACCAATATGTTTCATACGGACTATTCCAAACCATAGAAAGATGAACATAAGCTCATGATATCCTATAAATGGTTCGGTCGTCCATCATTGGAATACTAGCAATAACATTTGAAAGTTAACAGATAACCCATTAATCACCATTTATAACTCACATAACCTCAGTATTCTTTGCTGAATTTTTCTGAAAATTGGGATCGGGGTAGGTATTATACAGAAAACTTACACTACAAAATATTCGAATACGTTGTCCAAACAGATTTTTGCAATAAAAGGAATAGATTTTAAAAATGGCTTAATATACTGCTTCGTGAAGACCTTTGAAAATTTTGTTTAGTTGTTAAAATTACACTAGTATCTTTATTTACTAAGTTTGAAAAAGATTCACTGAAGTACGCATCCAAAATTCTTACTGATGTGAACAGTCATGTCGTCGTCTATAACTGAACTGGTTTCGAGCCCCAAAACAGATTCCCAAAATGACAGTGATAATTAACGGACTCTTATCGTTTCCTTACGTTTGCATTTCTATCCTGAAATTAAATAAATTGCCAGACAGACAAACAAACACAGATGTAAGTGAATAGACAGACAGAAAGGCAGAAAGACAAACAGATAGCCAGCTCCCCCCCAAAAAACCCCCAGTTAAACTGATCATCGGGCAGAACATTGCTAGGTCGTTGGACCTCGGTCTCACCACCGGAGTAAGTCTGTGTGGGGCCGGGGCCAAATTTTGTAGGGAGGCCCTCGATTGTAATTTATTTTACTTTTTCGGTTACTTATATGATCAGTCAAATATTTTAATCTGTACATGTTATGTCAATGCCTTTTTATTCACCCAAAGGCCGCGGGCAGCCACTCAATGATACCTAAGGAGCATCATTCATTGCACTTCCATTATGAGGAATTCGCAGTATCCTGCATTACTTATAATCAGTTAGTTACCAGATATTAGGGCAAACATTTAAAATACATTGTTCTATTTCTTAATATTAAGAAAATAAACTCTGAAGCCCCTTAATGTGGGGGACCCGTGGCCCAGGTTCCGGTAGTCTTGCCCTTATTCCGCCGTTGGTCGGTCGTATACCATCGAATCGCAAACCAACCACTAATAAATTCGACAGTTAAATGATTTTCGGGGGTCCTCAGTTTCACTTCGGTGTAATTAACAACTAAGTATTGACATCTTTATCTTTTTCCAGAAAGAGGACCTCGCTCGACTTCTTATCAATAAAGTGGAAAATAATGGCTGCACACCAGTTCATAAGGCTGCCTTGAACGGTTTATGTGAGGTAAGTGGCAACCTGCCTTTGCCGTACAATGATACAAGACTGAGAAATAAGAAAATCAAAATTGACACAATAAATAGGTTAATAGACATCTAATTGCATTACTAAATACCAAGGCTGGCAACGCGGTATGCAAGCGTCGTTTCTTTCGGTTCCATTTTGCGTATTTAATCTTTCAACCACTAATACTTCAAAATAGGACTTTTAAGTCCTCTTGAACGGTCGGCGTTTCCACTAAGTTCCTACACAAATTTCTACTCAAAACAAAGTTTTTCGAAGTTTACATAAGAGTTTGAAAGATAAAGTGACTTTTTTTCGCTATACATCGAGTTGAGGTATAATAAAATAAAATACATTAATTACAAGCTTGGGAAAGTTTTGAGACCCCATCAATGCAGAGACAGTTGAAAGCAATCATAAATCTCAAACCTTTAACGTCTTAATTGGTGAACCGTACCCAATTTTCTCCTAGCCCACCTCAAAGACCTAGGTGGGAGAGCTTTTGGCGGAAGCGGGTAATGGAGCTAATCCTAATCTGTGCGGAGTCCATTTACATGCAACGTAATTAGGGAAGCAAAATGTTTTGGGTCTTCAGCTAATTGCCGCCAAGTTTTTATAATTCTTGTGTTAAAATCCTAGGACTAGAAATATAAGTATGCAACAAATTCTCACCCATCTTTCCATATTATCCCTCCAGAATTCCAGAATGATTGATAATTTTTCAAAATTGTCAAAAAGACAAATCCTCCTCACTGTTAGGATTATCTTCTGCATGAATGATAATTTCTACGCTAGGCAACCACTTAGTTAGTAGCACTTCTTTATTTACCAAAATCTCCTTACATTGTATACACATTCTACGTCTCAAGGGGTTTCCAGTATTGAACACACTTAAATTATTACTCACACGCGATTATATACAAACAATTTACATGCATTCATACACACTCAATTTATACTCATAAAAGTCAGAGTTCATTACATTATCAAAACTGGGAGAACGAATGAAATGAAAAGAAACTTACAAGAAAATTATTTTATATTTAAACTGCTGATTGTCATGTAAACGTTTACACTTTTCAAATCTTTAAAACAAAACATTTGGTAGCAATAACCTTTAACGATTTAACATATGCAAATAGATCCATTCCTTCAATTAAAAAGATGCTCGCATCAAGACCCTGTATTAGATGGGTGCTCGTGGTAATTCGTGTGGTTTTTCAATTACACTTCTCACTCATTTGTCTTAAAGTAAGATTTTTTATAAGATTGCTAGACAGTCCGTCTTAAAAGTGGAATCCGTCTAAAATAATGGAGCGTTCTTATAAGTTTGCCGGATAACATTTTTGTTATAAAAACTGAAGAATTCGACATTATCTCAAAATTGGTAGCAAATGTCTCAGAGGTGCTATGATGAAGATTTGTACTACTCATCCGGAGGTACAAGACTTTTTTGACTAAGATGAAGCGAATTACCTAACAGAGGAATGCATGAACTAGTTCTGGAATTTTATTGATGACCAAAAACCGAGAAATACAAAACAGAAAATCAAATACAACGAACAAACTTGGTAAAACTTTGGGGGAACAAGAGCAATAAAAAAGGGAAGTAAGAGAAGTACCTTTTCCACAATTCAACTGTCTTCTTTATTCATTGTCAAAGACGGAAAAAAGGAAATTACGAAGGTATCGAAACTCACAACTCTTACGTATTTTCACGGCAAGCATTCAGTGGCACCTCTACGTAAATGTTTAAATCTTTTGAAAGAAGACGAGTTTAAACTTTCCCGAAAAAGTTTTGAAATCCAGAAGAAAGCAGTTGCAAGCGAAATGTGGAAAAAGTAACTATGCATTAGTCATCCGAGGGTGACAAAAATCCACCTTACCCAACGGCTTTGCACGATGTTGCCTATTTGCTGCTTGCTTTTCCAAACCAAAGATATTCATAAATGCTAATATCTTCAGTAGGGCACGGAGAGAGGATCCAAAGTGCCACTCACGACCTGGACAAGTTTTGTGGACGTTGCTGTATCCCACTTTTCAAACAACTGGCAACAAACGGGGTACGGTTAAGTTCTACAACCTATTAAAAAGCGAACATCCTTAGGGGAGGAATGACCCAGAATCTCAATTCTACTTTGTCATTAAACATCAGCAAAATCCAGCAATAGTACTTGTGACCCTCCACGGAAAAACCGTTAACTTCGTAGACCGTCCGTTATCCGTTAAAATGCTACAAGGTACCGTTTCAACAGATCGATTAACCGTTTACAATTTATAATGCAGTGACGGATTTAGAATTTTTATCACCTAACTCAAACTTTTAAATTTTCTTTGCAGGGGTTAGTGCAAAACACGCATTATGTTTCTCGTATGGTAATTACATACATTTTACAATAAATCATAATTTTAATTTGAATTCACTGAGTTGAATTTAAATCGGTTAGGACCAATCAAAAGCGAGAACACTTATCTTTAAACGAAAATCAGAACCTTCTGTACCTGTGACAGGCCAAAGCAAGAGAATCAGCAGAGGAACCGGAGCAAACTTTTGACTTGACTTTTTGTTAACAGTTTTGTGACATCACAACACTTTCCTGGCAGATGGACTATGGTGCGCCAGAGTCTCCAATACATGTATCAGGCACAGTATACAATCTTGGCCCGGCAAGCTATTGCACCATTTAGGATTAAGGATTCAAATCATTACCGTTAGAATTGCGATTAAATAGATGAACGATCTTCAAGCTCGGTACTCAGAAAATGATTTCTGAGCCCCAGCCGGGGATCGAACCGGCAATCTTCTGATGACCGGTAAGACGCTCTAACCATTGAGCTACCAAGACTCAGATGGTGAGCTAGTAATGGTGAGAGTGCGATTCCACGGCATTTCACGCCGGTATCTCGAGAACGCAAGGCCTACCTCATTCGATTTTGTTACGGCTCCATTTCATACGGTATCGGGTTAACATAATCTAAATTACTATTTAGCATTCAACCAGTATTATAATATCCTCAGTCAATAATAAGTCTAATTTTCCTGTTTAAATTTTAAGAAAATCTGATCATGAAGACCATTTTATCTGAAAGGAATGCCTGTCTTCTCGCCCACTGCATAGTACTCGGCGCCAAAATTACTATTACTATCGAGCCGTTTACTAATATCAGCAGAACGACTGCGAACGCTTAATGTCGACAACAGTGTCTCAGATGAAAAAGGTCTTAACAGCAGAGTATATAACAATTTCTGGAGAGGGAGCGAGATTTGAAAGTTTTTCGACAAGAGTTAGCCTAAATCGTTTTACCTGAACAAACGGCAAACGCATTTTTAGTAGTCATTTAGAGTTGAAAAGTGGTAACAGCAGACTAGCTTCGGCTGTAGTACGCGGACACAGAGGCGCCAGCCAACTAGCATTGACTGGCTTCTTTTCAGAACACAAACTGTAACCAACAATTTTATAGGCTATTTTGATTACACGATCTTCCTATGTTTGTACTATCGCATTTGCAATTGACTGTGCACTGTGCGTTAAGTAACGCGTTGTTTCAAAATTAAAACGTTGAAGTTTCTTGGACGGAACTTTGACGTTGCTATGGGCGGACTTCACGTTGTTAGGCGCCTGTCAACACGAACCGTGAGGAATGAATTTCCTCACGCTAATTTGCAGGCAGACAGTTGCCATATTTCAAAACAAAACGTTCGGTTTTCTGCATTCGGTTTAGGTTAAATATGTTTAAATTAGTTTCAAATTTTCGTTTACAGTAATTTTGTATCATTTCTATGAACTACAAATGTCTAATTTTTGACGTTTCTAGTCCAGAAGGTTTTTTGACTTCTCAACAAACGAAGTATAGTAAGGTATCCTCCCACAAATTTTCCGACAAGCTTAAATTTTCCGACAGAAATGTCCGGGGGGCGGTCGCTTAACCTGCCCCCCTATATATACGCCACTTGGTCTTACCATCATCGCTGGAAAGCGCAGTAAGAAAGCGTTTCATAAAGCTCTTGGACAACATGTTGTAGGACCGTAAGAGTGTCACTGAAAACGATCTCCATAAGCTAGTTCAAGCGTTCAAGATCAACAAAACACTGTTTACGATAATATGATGTTACAGAAGACGACCAATGAAAGGTGATAGTTTCGGCAGAGTCACATATCTCAGCAAAGTCGGCATGATGACATCACAAATTCGGAAAAAAAACCCTTCAAAGTTTATACCGCTAAGCCAATAGCTGATGCAGTTAAGAAGCGTCTTAAAATTTTGAGCCAATCAGAGCAAATGAAACAAAATGAAGATTCGGCAAAAGAGGCAGCGAAATTGGTCAACACCAATCACGGCTCATGATAAACGGAGTTTCAACAAACCAGCCAATTGCAAAGAGGAATACGATCGAAAGATTTGGCAAACTGGTTGAGCTTGACCGAGAAACCGGCTAGAGAGTGATTCTGATGCTTGGCAATGTTAGTAGAGACGACAACGTACAAGATCTAAATACGACGCCGGGAATTAAGGTTCAGCGGTGTAAACAAAGCTATCTAACAACTTCACAGTGGCAAATATGCTATAGTCACCTTAATCGCCTGACCTATTTGACGAACCCTCAATCCGCCACTTTAATGCACGGTTTAAATGCTTTAGTTTTGTCATTTAAACGGCTTCTCCTAACCGCTTAAACGGCCTACATATAAAGAAGCTAGAAAAAACACGTTAAGAATCCAAATGTACTTTGAGTGCTTGGGGGCCTGAAATAGAATATGAAGAGAGAATACACGATTCCACAGTTGTACTTAGGGAGCGCGGGCTCTCATAACCACCCTGGCAATCGCGGTAGCAACTAAAAATTTCGAATAAAACTGATTTCTTTATACGCATGCAGTCAAGTTATTCTACTTATGAAAAACTTTCTGAGTCCCAGACGGACTCAGATGGTTAGAGCATCTCACACACAATCAGAAGGTTACAGGTTCGATTCCCGTCAGGGACTCGGAAATTTTTTCTGAGTAGAATAGCTTGAGAGCATGCGTATAAAGAAAATCACATAACTACTAAAATAAAACATATTCCGAAGAATAATGTCATCTTGAAAACTCAAGATATGAGTCAATACAAGATAAAAGTATTGTTGAAACTGTGATATTTCGACTTTATTTCAAAGTCATCCTCAGACAGAACGATATTACAGTAACATGCCAGAGTCTATATACAGGAGGTGTGATGACATCATCGAGATGGAATTAGGAAACACTACCGGTAATCACTATTTACATGCTGAGATGTTGAGACACTAAGATGCTAATTAATTAGAAATTCTCACCACCATGAATATAGCGGTTGAGCGTGAACAATAGAAGTATCGGGCTAACAGATAACAAGTGTGCATAATATCTAAATAAAAGGTTGAGTTCTTTGCTAGCTTTAAGCCCAGAATTAAGCTCAGGTTTATTAAACTTAATGTGGAGTGCTTCGATTATTAGAAGTTTATTGATGTTAGTAGACTTACTCGTATAAAGAATTTTATAGATATTAAATATTAAATTTTTAATGGAGGTAAATATGTTAGAAGACGAGGGAAGGTCATTTAGTCGGTGGTAGTGATCGTATAAGTCATTAATGAAGTGAGCGTGTTCACATTCGAGAAAGTGTTCGCCAAAATTTGGATGCGTATTCCTTTCCTTGGTAAACGAAGTGAAAATCTAGTTAAATCATGCATTTCGAAAATTCGGCGTCATCTCGATCAACCCGTTAAATTTATCGTTATTTATGACACGGAAAAAGTCTCCTATTTTATTTCTAACAAAGATAAGATTCCGGAAATGTCTCGCAATAATGTCGTCTACCAAATTACTTGTCCTGGCTGCAACAAAACATATATAGGTAAAACCGACCGTTGTCTTCACAAACGTCTTTCCTAACATTCTACTCAACATAACACCAGTGCAGTTGCCCAACACTTTCTCGAATGTGAACACGCTCACTTCATTAATGACTTATACGATCACTACCACCGACTAAATGACCTTCCCTCGTCTTCTAACATATTTACCTCCATTAAAAATTTAATATTTAATATCTATAAAATTCTTTATACGAGTAAGTCTACTAACACCAATAAACTTCTAATGATCGAAGCACTCCACATTAAGTTTAATAAACCTGAGCTTAATTCTGGGCTTAAAGCTAGCAAAGAACTCAACCTTTTATTTAGATATTATGCACACTTGTTATCTGTTAGCCCGATACTTCTATTGTTCACGCTCAACCGCTATATTCATGGTGGTGAGAATTTCTAATTAATTAGCATCTTAGTGTCTCAACATCTCAGCATGTAAATAGGGATTACCGGTAGTGTTTCCTAATTCCGTCTCGATGATGTCATCACACCTCCTGTATATAGACTCTGGCATGTTATTGTAACATCTTTCTGTCTGAAGATGACTTTGAAATAAAGTCGAAATATCACAGTCTCAGCAATAGTTTTATCTTGTATTGACTCATATCTTGAGTTTTCAAGATGACATTATTCTTCGGAATATGTTTTATTTTATACTTTTTGAAGTTGTCGGCTGGTCATGGTCTTTACATAACAACTAAGTTACCACATTTAATCAAACTGACTTGTCACCTAAAGCCGAACATTGCAAAAAGGCAGTCTTTGTAGCTTTGTTCGACATCTTACTTCAGTTAAAGTCTGAAAAGTCTAAAGTATAAACATACAGACTGTGAAGGGCGATTAAGTAGAAACTTCATGCGTCAAGGAAAGTAATTTGCAATTTTGGCCGCTATTTAATGGTGGCGTCAGGTTGATATGGCCGATCAATGTGCTTATCTTTATTGTGCTGATGTAAGTTACCTGGAAACAAGACTGTTGTGATCTTCATAAATACGAAGATGTTCAAATAAACATGGCTGTCCCTCCAGAATTCGATCAAGAAATCGAAACAGTGTATTTTTGGGCTATTTTGTAAGTCATGATGAATACTATGTGACTGTTTATGTTTAAAAAATGTGTCTTAAGAAAAAGACTTCAGCTTGATCTCATCTTTTGAATATTATTTCAACTTAAATTGGAATAAACACAGTAAGAATTGCCAGATACCAGCCATCAAGTTCGTCCAACGTGCTATCAACAGACTTCTTCCTCGCCGACAGGAACGACTTCAGAGCGTTTGTATTACAGAGTTAAAAATGATTTCAGAGTCATCTCCTCTTAATAAAACAATAATAATAGAATAGGCTTTAAGCGGGGAACTTCCTAGGATTTACGTCACTTCCGCAGAGTAAAGATACCATTTGGTTTCTTTCTTTCTCCAGAGCTAGTTTTCAAATTGCCAACTTAAGCAGTGAAACAAATGGGCCGTTAAGGGCAACTCACGGATACAAAGTGGACGGCAAATAGATTTTCCTAATTAGTCAGGCAATGTGGCAGTGAGAAACATCTTTCATGTCGGATGAACCTGTGACCTTACAGTTAGACACAAAGTTTCAAGCAACTCTTCCAAAAGACAACTGAGGCACAACTGATTTAAATCTGTATTTCATTGGATAACGAGTCACATTATCACGAGAAAACTTATATGACAGATGTTTCATTTTGTCATTGTGATGCACTGCGAATGCTTACACTAACAAAAAAGCCTTCCCGTTATCTGGTATTCTGCAAAGTGGCTTCCTCATTGTTAACATTACGGGAATTTTAGGAATGTGAGTGAGAGCCCGTATTGGCGTACAAATGCTCCCACGCAGGATTCGCGAGTAGTAAAATCTTTGGAATGGGCCCTGAGCCTCAGTTTGTCGTGATATTTCTTCGGTATTTATTATGCCCACAACACAGAGCAATCTGGTCAAAAATAGCTTTATAGGAATGTTTGGAATGAATGCGATTGCCTTCACATGAAACTGCGTAGCAGCATTCGTTACCAAAAAAGTCATGAACATAGAACTTTAGCTGAAGAGAATATTAGGTAATTATCACCAGAATACCTCGAAGACTATGTAAAATATGCAAAAACCTGATAGCATGAGGTCGGCACTTTAAGGATTAATACGAACAATAGTAGATTTTCCCTCTCGCGCACCGCGCGAAGCACGGGATGAGGGTACTAATCTTGAGGTACATTGAGTCCTTTTACATGCGTGGTGTCTAGGGAGAAAAATTCCATGTTGGTATATATAGGTATCTATCCACGGATTCCTGTCACTCAAGAATGCTATGTGCAAGCTCGGGGACTGGTATGTTGCTGACCAAACCTCACTTAGGTTACATGGATCAGTATTGAAGCAAACCAATTTAGTCTCGTTCCTTTTCCCGTTGTATGGATCTCTCGCTAGTTGTTTAAATCGTTTCAACACTGAAACCAGTATATTACTTAAGACCGGCTAACGAAATAGTTCTCTTGGTGCTTGGGGCGGGTTTCACTTTTGAGGGCCACCTTAATAACTGGACAATCTGTGACTTGAAAGAGCAGTTCTCAAACTTAGCTCCTTGGAAGATGCATTGGCCAACTGTTCACTTTATGCAGCCACAGTTGATCTTGGTTCTTTCTGATGAGTATGATCCAAGGATGTAAGGGAATTCGCTTGCTGTCAGGACATTTGCTAAGCGACTATGTGCAAACGAAATTCTTCGCTGATGTGTTTAAATCTCGAGACTTTTCACGTTCTAGCAACTACTTACCTTGGCTACACAATTATAGGTACGTCTGAATCGAGTAGCTCTCAAATACAAGTTCTGCGAACGGAATAGTTTTGAGCAGCATTCAAAGGTGGCTTCCCAACTTAATTCTTCCCTGAGGGAAACTTCTTAATTGTACCAAATATTATCGCCTGGATTTTGCTGGTGTTTATTGGTAAAGTAAAGTAAAGATTCGGGCTCATTCATCTCTGCAGGATGATGGCTTTTGAATATTTTGTAGTATTTAATCGGACAGCGTTATGGTTAATCTTTTGAGAAGCGAGATAAAACACTCATCGTCCAGAAGACTTGTCCAGACAATGACAGACTTAGGATGCTCTCTCCGCTTTTCCACACAAGGATTTCATTGCCTCATTCAGGATCGTTCTCCGTATGAAATGTGGCCCCACTAAAGACGTCGGGATTTATTTCTGGCTCAAAATAAAAATGCAAGATAAACAACCACCAGGTAACGCGCTGCAAAGCTACTTGTTTTTGGTCACCAAACTATCGTTTGGCGAAACAGTTGTTCACTTCAGTCTTTCGCACTTCGAGAGTGGCTTTACTGTATTCGACCAGTAATACTTTCATCAAAATTTTAAAACCTCTCAAGAAAGCTTAAAAGTTTAAAACAGCATTCTCTTTACACATTCACCGTTGAAACTTTTGCGTTGAGGTGCCGGTGTATACATAGCTGAAAATATGTAAGAGTTGCAGGTTTGTACGCTACGCCATTTTTCTTTTTTACGAAGATTTTACATAGTCAAAACGTACGTCTTTTACTTCTCTCTACTAGTTCCTCTTTCGACCAAAACTTGCACAAGGTTTGCTTATCGTTTTTTGTTGTATGTTATGTATTTTTCCAATTTTTGGCCAGTAATAAAGGTTCAGAACTAGTTCATATTTTCTTTGTTTTTATTTGTCGGTTTCGTGATTCGCTTCATCTTCGTCACCTAAGTCTTGTGCCTCAATATGAATACTTAGCATAAATCTTCATCATAGCAATTTTAATAGACAATTGCAACCAACTTTGAGATAATGTAGAATTTACTAGTTCTTTCAGACAAAAAATATCAAAAATAATTTTTTTTATTGTGAGCTGTCCGTAATGCTGGTATCCGACCAGTAATCTATCAGAATGCTCGAATTTTAAGACGAAAAGGCAAGTCATTTAATAAAAACTCTTCCTTTCAAGCAAAATGACTGAAAGTTTGTTTGGAAAATGAGTCGAAATACTTCAAGATTGCAAATAATACAGAGTCTTGGTACGAGCATTCACTGTTTAGCAGGAAAATTGTCAGAATGGATTTCTTATCATTTATTAAACCGTTAAAGTTTATTCTTACCGAACGTTTTGTTTTAATAAAACAGAATCAAAATTTTAAACATAAATATGACGACAAGCAGTTTAAATATAAAATAATTTCCAGTTTGGGTATTTAATATTTGTGGCCAAATTTTGTGTTTTCTTTATTGCATTCCCTCTTACATTTATAGTAAGCACGATTTGTCTTTTTTACAATTTGAAAAGTTATGCATCTTACTCGGATTCTCAATAACGATATTGGAAGGGTGGGTGAGGGTTTGTTGCGTACACGCATTTTTAGTCATTTAATTTTTGCATCCTTTTCCCTTTGAGTTAACTACCTGGGTACATGAGTCTAGACAGCATTGGAAAACAAGATTTTTGGTAATTTTTTAGTTAACTGTTTTTGATTTCGAACGAATTTGGGCTCATAATTTCTTTTCTCAGTTTCCAGTTATAATTAGGGTGATTTTACTTAAGTATATATTGTAGGCCCTTTCACAGCCCTTACAACCCGTTAAGTTTACTGATATTTCAAAGGGTGTGATAGAAAGGACGGTAAGGGGTGAATGCGCTTTCGTATTTCTTATTAACTGACAAGATCCAACCAATCAGACAAAAGTCATCTTTCCGGACACTTCTCTCTATATGGCATAAAAGAGTAAGATATTATTGAAAACAACTTATAAATCATCACTTGGCAAATTTAGGACCTTTTATCTAAGCTGTAATGTCCAAGCATTGATCATGAAAAAGAAACAAAGCAAGAAAGTTTGGAAATGTGAAGGACAAAAAATATATCACAGAAATTAAATGGCGGGGAAAAGGAAGTAGCTAGAGGGAAATGAGAGCCTGAGAGAAAGCTGAAGAATACAAAGTCAAATAAGAAACTTCTCTCTTAAGAATCAAAAACGAGCAAGAAGGTGACATTGGCCTACCTACAAATGACTTTCTCAGAATTCAATTCCACATACAAAAAGTAAAGAACTGCCTCAACCAGGAAAGTAAAAATTAGAAAATTTTGTTAGATCTGATATCGTGTACTGATAACTTGGTTCCAAGCTTTGTGATCAAGCCAGATTAATATTGGTGTACATTCAGTTATATTCCTACCAAAATTGTGGACGAGAAACATGGCGTACAAAGAATGGAGCTCAAGTGCTCGATGAGATCGTAACCGAGTCCAGATTTTTCCACGCCATGTTATAATATGCCATTTTTCCTTGTTAAATCAGTATAGAGTGCCATTCACATTAGGACTATACTTTCCAAATAAATGCAAACCAGATCAGTATTGATTTTGTCTCTGAGGTAAATTCCTGATTACATGAAACGAAATTGAACTGATCACCTGGCCAGCTCGCTGAACGGGCTAGTCCGCCAAGCAATGATTAATAATTCATTATATCTCACTAAAGAAAATAATATGATTACGTGGCAATGAACTAGTCCGTATACCGGGCAAACTCAGTAATAAACTAGCTTTTGTAATGATTTATGATACTTAATGCTTTGGAGTGGTTGATATCAAACTAATTAACGTAAAGCAAATGAACTGTAACATGAGACGACGAGTCAGTTGTCAATGGAGTTCATAAAAACTGGGATAAATAAAATAGCACAGATCATAACATGGTGTAAGGAGTGGGATAGTTTAACAAAGGCATAAAAGAAAGCAAGATGAACAAGTTAAATCCACCCAAGGAACTGCGATTCGATGGAAACCTTAGCCAGAATTGGGAGCGATGAAAAAAAGAATTCAAATTCTACATGACCGCCAGAATCGAACGATAAAGATAAAGATGTCAAAACGTCCAGACTTCTAACTACAATTGGAGAAAGAGTGCGAGAAATCTATTACACCTTTACCTTCGAAAACGAAGAAGATGGCATGAAATTGGAACCAGTACAAAGAAAATTTGATGAATACATGAATCCCAAAAACACTCATACCTAAGATACAAGTTCTTCTCATACAACCAAAGCGAAGGACAAAACATTGACGACTATGTCCCTGAACTGGAACTAAAAAGCGCGCATTGCGAATTTGGATTACTAAAAGAGAGCCTCATAAGGGACCGAATTGTCGCTGGAGTGAGGGATACGAGAGTGCAAGAAAGGTTACTGCGAGAACCTGACCTGACACTTCATAAAGCAATGACCATTTACAGAACAGCTGAAGAAACAAAGAAGCAGTTGGAAGAAATGCAGTCTAAAACGTCGCCAAATCAAGTCGACCAACTACGCCACCGAAAGGACAGCCCGCGAAACAGAGGTAAACAAGATAATCAAGGAAAACGAGATAACCAAAGGAAAATATGTCTATACTGTGTAAGTCAACATGACAAAGGACGCTGTCCCGCCTATGGGAAATTATGCAAGAAATGTGGAAATCGAAATCACTTTGCAAAAGTATGTTTATCAAACCAGATAAACGAAATGAATGCGAGAGATGACAATCACTCTAGTAAAGAAAGCATTGAAGGTGGAGACAACATATTGGCACCGTCAATAGCGAAGAGAAATCAACAAGCACTCCCTAACGCAAGAAGAAAACGCCCGCCATAAAGTCGGAATATATAGGAAGCAACATGATTCAAACACATGGACCGATTCAATTGATACATCTGGATTACTCGTCGAATACAAAATCGACACAGGAACACAAACCAACGTAATTCCACATAGCCTATTTAGACGTCTGCCAAAACAGAACAAATTACACCAAACGAAAGAGAAACTGCTCGCATATGACGAAACAGAAATACCAATCTCAGGTAAATGCATACTACGACTAAAAACGAAAGGAAAAAATGATTATCAGATACAGTTCTTCGTCGTCCCAATTAACTCGTCTTCGATCCTAGGACTGGCAACAAGTGAACGCTTCAATCTTATTAAACGTGTAATGCAAATAAAGCGAACTTCCGACATTACACAACATTATGCACAAGTGTTTGGAGATATTGGTTGCCTATCCGGAGAACATCACATCAATCTGAAAACAAATGCAAAGCCGGTGGTATACCCTCCTCGTGAAGTACCGTACCTATTGGAACACAAGCTAAAAGCCAAACTTGAACGCATGGAAAGAAACAAAATCATCGACAAAGTAGACGAATCGACCGATTGGGTGAATTCTCTAGTTATAGTCGAGAAGCCTAAATGGAAAACTGCGAATATGCCTTGATCCATACGATCTAAACAAGGCAATAAAGGGAGAACACTACCCAATGCATAATGCTGATTCAATCATGGCAGAAAATGGCAGATGTAAAATTCTTTTCGAAGTTAGGCGCCTCAAGTGGATATTGGCAAATAAAAGTCGATGAGGAGAGCTCAAAGATCCTAACGTATTACACCCCATTTGGCAGATATAAATTTAAGAGACTTTCCTTTGGAATCTTAAGTACAAGTGAAGTGTTTCAGAAGAATATAACCAAAGAAGAACACAATGTTCGCCTTTCGCAAGTCCTCGAAAGAATTGATAAATCCGGTTTGAAGTTAAACAAGGAAAATTGTGTTTTTGGAACCACAGAAATAATTTTCCTCGGTCACATATTCTCAGATCAAGGTGTAAAACCAGACCTAAAAAAGATCAGAGTGATCACGAATATGACCATACCAACCAACAAGTCGGACCTACAGAGACTTTTAGGGATGGTCACATATCTTGGAAAATTTATTCCAAATCTTTCATCCAAGACAACATGTCTACGACAACTATTAGAGTCAAGCGCTGAATGGCAATGGACCGAGCATCAAGATGAAGCCCTCAAACAGCTCAAGAAAGAAATATCATCAAGCCCCACTCTCAAGTACTACGACCCTAATTTACAAACCATGATATCAGTTGATGCATCAAAGTACGGCCTAGGAGCAGTTCTACTGCAAAAGCATGAATCATGGGCCCCAGTAGCATATGCCAGCAGATCTCTGACGAAGACAGAACAAAACCATGCACAGGTCGAAAAGGAGACTTTAGCAATCGTGTTTGGCACTCAACGATTCCACGACTACGTATACGGCAAGCCTTTCGTTGTAGAATCCGATCATAAGCCTCTCAAACCAATCTTCTCAAAACCAATTGCAAGTGCCCCTCCACGTACACAGAGATTCAGATTAAAACTCCAGAGATACGACATGACAATACAGTATACCCCCGGAACGAACTTGCCCGTTGCGGACACTGTATCAAAAGCATACCTACCTCGACTACCAGAAGATGAACTTAATTTAGAGAGCCAAGCTCACATGATAATATCTAATCTACCGATATCCGAAACGATGCTTAGTAAATTTCAACGTGAAACTGCGAAAGATCAAGTTCTACAGTTTTAAAAGATGGATGGCCAGACCACAAAGCACGGCTTCCAGTTGAACTTACACCATATTTTCCATTTAGACAGGAAATCACCGAAGCCAAAGGAATAATCATGAAAGGAGAACGAGTGATAGTTCCCTCGACCATGAGAATAGACATGAAAGAGAAAATACACGATGGACACCTGGGGATCGAGAAATGCAAATCTAAAGCTAGAGAAACATTGTTCTGGCCTAGGATGAACATGGAAGTAACGGAAATGATTAAAGGATGCAGCATATGCCAAGAATATAGAGAATACCAGCAGAAAGAGCATCTGATGCCGCACCATCTTCCTACGAAGCCTTTTGAGAAAGTAGCAACAGATTTATTCAAGTTTCAAAACAACGACTTTGTGATTGTCGTCTATTACTACTCCAATTACCCAGAAATAACAAAGTCGGACAACACCAGCAGCAAACAAGTCATCCAGAAAATGAAGTCAACGGACCACAATACAGCAGCAAAGAGTTTAAAGAATTTACCAAAAATGGGACTTTATCCACACAACATCGAGCCCAAAATACCCAAAATCAAATGGAATGGCAGAACGAGCTGTTCAAACTATCAAACAGCTCCTCACGAAAGCTACTAAGAAAGGAGAAAACCCGTACATAGCAGTTCAAGCACATCGAGCGTGGCCAGATCCCAACGGAGGACCGTCACCTGCTGAACTACTGTTTGGAAGAAAGATTCGAACAAGACTTCCATCATTTCAACAGTACACTCAGATACCTAATGAGAACAACAAGTACGTCCTGAAGATAACAACCTTGATGGACACGCAAAAAGAATACCACGACAGAACAGCAAAGAAACATCCATCACTTAAAGAAGGATCAACGGTTCAAGTAAATAAAGACGGCTCATGGCCAGTCAAAGCAAGAGTGATTCAACAAGACTAACATCCGAGATCCTATAAGATCCAAACAGAAGAAGGTAGAATGTTGAGACGAAACAGAAGAGATCTACGTCAAACAAATGAACCATTCATACAATCCAACGCAGAGATCGAGATACCATTTGCAAAATGTCACAATACCGAGAAAGAAATTCAAAAGAAACAAAACGATACTCCAACAACGAAAACAGATTCCGGAAAACAATCAACAACAGTAACCACACGTTATGGACGGGTTAGTAAACCGCCTGACTATTATTATTGATTCGCAGACGTTTACACACGATTAAACAGTATTGACTCTCTAATTCAAATTTTGTTAAACTTTAAGAAAAGGAAGATGTAATGATATATAATACTTAATACTTCGGAGTTGTTAATATCAAACTAATTAATTAATGTAAAACAAATGAACTGTAACATGAGACAACGAGTCAGTTGTTACTGGAGTTAATAAAAGCAGGGATAAATAAAATAGCGCATATCATAACAGCTTTTTCATGTAATAATAATCAAAATGAGCAACTTCGGCAACCGGGGATCGGCACTAGAACCTAACCATTGAGACCAGGTAAAAGTGTGGAGACTGGGGCTAGAAAATTAAGCATTTTATTTACCCGATAACTTTTTGGAAAAAAATCTTCGGGGTTTATATTAAAATATCACCGGGGGTAACGCGTCAACGGTTAGAATTAGGGTTAGGATTAGCGTTAGGGTTAGAATTAAGGTTACGATTACGATCCTATTCCTAATCCTGACTCTAACCCTAATCCTAATACGGACGATAACATTAAGGATAATTCTAAATTATAGGACCATTGACGTTTCAGGATTATCCTGAGTCTTAGGTGAGAGGATATCAGTTAAATAAAATACTTAATTTTCTAGTTCCAGTCTCTACGTGATTACTGGGTCTCAGTGGTTACGTTCTACTCCAATCAGGTAATATGAGCACATAGCAATTCGAAGTAAAAACCCAGCTCGGCAAGCTGGCCAGCTTACTTCATGCAATATCAAAACACAATTGTCCTGACCACAGGGCAAGCCCGTTAGCCGAACCCGCTTGCCTTCATATAATCAGGGCCTACTGAGAAAGATTTTTCCTTTGCAATTATATGTTTGTCATTGCCTTCAAAACCTTATTTTCTTTTAAAGAGTTTGAAGATTCTTCTGGAAAACGGAGGAGAATTGAATGTGTTCACCAACAAATTGTGGTCTCCACTTCACTGTGCTGTGAGCTCACAGTCTGTTGATGTTGTTCAGTTGGTTTTGTCCAATGAACCAGCGCTGCTCGATAAGGCAGAGAAAACTGGGAAAACACCCCTACATTTCGCTGCAAACCATGGTAATACTGAAGTAGTAAGATGTCTTCTTGAACATGGAGCGCACTGCACGAGGTAATTATATTCTTGGTCATGAAAGCTTTGGTTTCAACTATAGTATTCGTACTTTAGTGAAGGTGAATATGACGCCATCTTAAGATAAAATCGTACATGATAGATATGAAAGACACGCTTAAATCAGGGAATTTCTCTTTTCACACAATTGCAAACATGATAATTTTTTCCGTTAAAATTGATCCCTAGTGATATTAGAATTTGTTTTCTTTAAGAAGTAAGCTTGGTGAAAAATCTTCGTGGCCAACTTAATTCTGAACGAGTGGCGTTTTCTTTTTAGGGATTTTTTGGGGTTTTTTTCTTTTTTTTTTTCAATAGTAATAAAATAATGATTTAGTAACACAATATGATAAATACATTTTGAATTGTGAGTAAAATAGAAAATGTCAATATTCCATGCTTTATTTGATCCCTTTCTCATTTGAGAAAGTAGATCTTATCTAAATCAACTTCCTTTAATAAAAACTTATCTTTATGATAGAAAAACGACTAGTACAGGTAAAATATTGACCAGAGATTTACCAGCGGGAATCGTAGTCGTAGGATGAATATTAAGACCCAGCTTAAGACTCTAATATGAATAGCCATGAAGGGAAAAATCATGACAAATAACAAAACATGTTAGTTTATAAGCTTTACTGACGTTTCGTTGCTGACGCTTAACATTTTCAAAGTGAAGTGCATGATGGATAAGGTAAGGATATAAAAATAATATTTACAAGGTGCTGAAAAATTATTAGCCAATGAGAGGGAAGGAAAGGTGAGAGAACAGTAGAAGAAGAGCGGAAGGAGAGAAGACTAAGTAAAATTAGGCAAGTGGAACAGAACTGATGTTTTCGTTAAGGACAGGCCTAATTTAAATTTGCCGATGAGTAAACTCTCCCGAATGAGTAAATCAAAGGGTGAATTACAGGACGAGATAATAGAAAAGTCATCGGCGGAGATTGCGTGATGAGAAGCTCTAGTGTGAGATGAGAGAGAGAATACCAGATAGGCTAGTGTAAGATCTTTTCTTCCCAGTTGAAGGCGAGATTCCTAGGTGTTCCGAGATGCTTGTGTGTAGAAGGCGTCGAGTTTGCCCTATATACGATGCTCCGCAGCATCGACAAGAGTGTTGATAAACGACATGCGATCTCACTAATTTAGGAATAGTGTTCTTGAACCGGAAGAAACTAGACGGACGTTTTCCAGATTTAAAGATAACCCGCAGCTCAACTTGAGGAAAACAGGAGGAGAGAAAAAAATGCCCAGTCAGCATTCTACTTTCTTTTATATTACAGTAACCTTTGATTTCCTTTGCAGACAGTTCCAAAATTTTGAATAACTCTAAAATGTTTCCTGTTTCGCTCTGACGTTTCTAAGGCATACCATTTTTAGCTGGGATTTAAAAACGAATGATCTCATAAAATTTTAAAGGCCTGTAGAATACAGTTGATTTACAAAAGATCTTCGCGAGAGTGATTGAATGAAAGAACTATCTCAACTATTTTCTCATTTGGAATATTTTCTTGAGAAATTTTTACTTAAATTAAGGAATTAATTTTTTCTTTAAAGAGAAATATAATTCTTAAAATAAGAGGTTTTTTTATAATAAGAAATGTCTATGCGCAGTGATAGAGAAATAAATGTTTAGTCATTCATGTTTAGAGACACTTAAGCAATTTTCTATTTGTCAAATATAAGTACTTACATAAACGTACACACATAAATGGATTTAGCAGCATAGACTTGTATACTTAACCATTGTTCCTGGCCACTGTTAACAATGGTAGTTAATCGAATTTAAGAATTTTAAGAATTTGAGAAAACCAGTGTGGAGTTATTTACCAAATTTTCGAACACATAGAGGACTAATTCCTTCTGAGTCTGTTCCAAAACTAATGAGACTTTTAACTTTCTCTGCCAAAATCTCGACTTATGCATTTGCTGATTCCTTCCAACCACTTCAACCACCTTGTAAACTAAGATACATACATTAATTTAATTGATTGGTTTATCAAAGGTTAAACTATATTTGAATGTCTAATGATACATAGGCATTTGGAGGAATCAATCAAATAATCTTCTAGTAATTGATCAGTTTACCTTTGAGAATGGCACTAACTTTCCTTCATGTCTGCGCTGATCACTTGAAACAACCATTTCCTTCGCAAATCCATCGACAACTGTAACTTCTGAGAACTTGTAAAAATCAACTAGAAATACGCGAACGCAACAAACCCTTGCCCACCGTTCTTATTATTTCTCTTGAGAATTCGAGTAAAATTGAAAGTTTTCCAAAATTGTCAAAAAGATCTACAGTCTTGGGTAATAATGTTGTAACACCACCGCCCTCAAGTAAAAGTTGGAATAAAGTTTCAAACAACAACATTGAATCAAGGGTGAAAGGGTTTGACAGTTACAATTACTCAGGCTTGGACTGGCCATTGTAGAACAATAGTATGCCATTGTTCTGTAGTGTGATAGCACGTTTGCCAGCCCAAGCCTGCAACTACTTTTGTCCAAGATTTTCTGCGACAAAATCTGAATAATTTTCGTCATAGAACTAACATTTTCTTTTTTGTTTCAAGTTACTGCAATCATAAAACCTAAGTGACATTTTTGGAAAAAAGTTTAAATTTTTTTGGTGACAAGTGTAAAAGTGCGAAGGCTTCTAATTGACGGTCTATTACTCATCCCATGTTGTTAGAGTACATCCCTTTGTTAGAGTATATCATATCCGGAAACCCTTGGAAATTACATTACCCGTCTGGATGCTTGATACAAGGAGATTCTAATCATTTTGAGAGTAAACCTTTCTTTGGTCATTTCGTGGAACAAAGTGTGTATAAAAAGAATATCGTATATAAACATTTTAATTGCTCGGGTACCCTTTTCCTTTGCATATTTATTTTCGAATTATTTCAAACTATTTTTGATTTTAAAAACAAAAAAAATAAATAGATAAGTTACATTTGAATTAAGTTACGAGTATTATTCATAACATTATTGGTAAAATAGTAAAAAGGAAAAGTGGTGTCCTTAAGGTCAAACGTCAACTTCGTTTTCTCTTGGAATTTGGGCAAAGAGCTCAAAATATAACTGTCGTGCGTTCCTAATGCCAGTTTACCTGTGGTCTGACCATCCTTCGAATCATACCAGCAAATAGCGTTCGCTACTTCGAAGTTTTCAATTACTGCATCAGTAAATCTTTATCGTGTTAGAACAAGGACCACTTGAGCTTGGCTTGAAGTTATCAGATAAACCCATCAATCTGTTCTTTTCAAAATTTGAGATGAATCATCCATCTATTCTGACAGTGGTAATCTTCACTCTGATTGCATTGGCAGAGAAACTTCAAGATCACGACAAAAATGTTTTTATACTTCTATGAAAGTTGGAAGGGGGGTAATTTATTTTCCTAATTTTAAACACCTGGCTATGTGTCTGATGATAAGTGAAGAACATGCAAAAAGTATTTCATGCGATAATGGGACATTTCAAATTAAACATTCTTTCCCAGCTTTTTCTATCTATGATTCGTTAATGATACGGTTGGGGAGGCTTATTAATCAGTGTATTTGGATGAATAGTTTGTAAAAGAATACCATACACTTACGAAGCTGTTCTCCAAAACGTGCATCGTTTCGATGGTATACTCCATGTTTAGATGAAGCCGTGCCTTAATAGGAATGAAAGTATCGGGAAAATAATTGCTAAGGCTCTTCTAGAATGTCAATTCAACGAGCTTAATTTTGTAACAGAGGTTTTAACCTCTCTCGCGCAGTTATTTACCATATATAATGATAACTACCACGGTCGACCACGGTTTCCACGGTCTACAACGACATGTATTTGTAGACCGTAGTAGTACAATGGTAGTGCAGAAAATTCATTTTTGTATGCATTATAAAACCATGGGAAATGCAGATGAAATTTTCAGATATATTTTAATTTTCAATCATCTTAGTTCTATTATACATATCCGATTTCAATCTTCGGTCTTTGCCTTCATTAACATTTTTTTATTATTTAACCCATCGAGGAGCTTTTAGGTTTAATACCTTGAATATCAACCGGTTATTCAACACTTGATTTTCAAGATCCTCAGTTTCCAAAAATAATTTTACGTGCAATCGCATCTTCATTAAGATTTTTTATTAAATAAGTGAATACGATTTTCAATACGATTAAGGTCCAGCGCCCGCAATAAATACACAAACATGAATTCCATTGTTACGTTCATGTTTTTGAGTAACCAAAGGATCCTAGACAGTGTATATGTCGTTGAAGAAGCTAAACCAAGTTTCTTGCGTCCACAATATTTCTGTTTATTCTTAAATCAAAATTATGCCTCTTTTCACTTGAAAAAATGGTCTCAAATTGAACAATTTGTTTATTAAGTTTAATTTATGAATAGAAATCTTGTTTTACCATTATTTTATACAATAATAAAGAAAAGCAACTGTAGACAATCTTTGACAAAAATGTTGTGACTCCCTGTCCCAAAAATCAATGTTAAAATAAAGTTTCATATAACAATATTGAATCAAAGAAGGAGAGGATTTATTGTTAAACTACTTTTGTCTAAGATTGTAGAGCTTTTTCGAGTACTGTTTAATAAATAAATACTGTTCATCATTTGAAAAATCTGGCCGTTTTAAGATAAATGTCGACAAAAGACGTGAGGTCAGTCTTCAAACAACTTGTGGAACTCATGGAACCTCATCTAAATCTGATTTATCGAAACTTTAACTGAACCTGTATTATTGGGAAAAAATGGTCTGAATCGTTTCCCTCATGACAGGAAAATCACTTGTCAGTCTAGTATGCAAAAAAAATATATTGGACCCTATACAGGGTCCTGTTTATTTGACTCGGGGGGGTTATCTATTAGTGAACCAACCAAATAAATGAACGATGTCATTCAAAGTTCTTATGTAGTGCCATTAAGGGCAGACTGAGAAATGTACAAAGCTATATATAATGATAAATTACAGCAATGTATCCCAGTGGACGAGTTGAACCAAACAACACAGGAGGATCGATTAGCTATCAAGAATTCAATTTAGCTGCATGAGGGGAAAAAAAAAGAAAAATGACAACGAAGTTTGACACAAAGAAAACGAAATCATAAGTGATCAGACTAAATTGGACGTCTCGCCTATTTGACATTAGTAGTGGGGCTTCTGTCAGAAGCATTCTGTTTTATTTTCGGAAAGCGTTTGATCGAAAATATAATAGTTTGTTGGTGAATAAACTACGAAGGCGGGATCTACCTCATAGAATTGTATATTTGATTCACTTTCTATAAAAAGTCGATTACGAATGGTTAGAGTAATTGAAGGTTGCTACGCAGAATGCCTGGGGTCCAGTTGCTCCTGATGTGTACCACAGAGTGCGGAATTGAGTCCTTAACTATTTAAAATAGGAAATGGCCTTCGATTATTTGCATCATATTGATTACTTCGATTCTGATTTTTGCATTCGATTGAAATATTGAATAGTCACAGAACTTTTTTTAAATAGAAACGTTTCACCTAGTTCTTCAGGCGCACTATACTTTATTCTCCGTCGTTCCCTCAACTTTTCTGGATAAGTCAGGAATTTCTACTTTCAGTTTCAATAGTTATCAGACCTTTGGCTTCTTGCGCGTCATTTAAACTGTCGACGTAATATTCAATTTTTTTTATCAAATCTTCTATTTTATTGTTGGTTACGATTTCATTTTATTTTGTACTTTACCCCTGCTAATTATTAACAGCAGCATCTAATACACCTGTAAAAATCAGTAACCAGCTTAAATTTAATTAAATCGTTTAACAGTAATCCTGGAAAAATTTTCATTTGTCTTCGTCATGATAATTAAACTCACAGTATTCTTCCAGGGATCAGAATGGTAATAATGCGCTACACCTTGCGGCTTACAATGGTCATCTACTCGTTGTTGAGTTGTTACTAAAATTTTACAAAGATATTATTGATTGGAAAGACAAAAGTCAGTGGACGGCATTGATAGCAGCAGCAGTAAAAGGCAAAAGCAAGGTAGTGAAATTTCTCCTGGATGAAGGTGCTGCTATAACTAAAGATTTCGAATCCTTAAACTGTTTGGACTGGTGTCTTAAAACTGATGACAAGGAAACTGCCATGACTATGATGCTTCATCGAAAGTGGAATAAGGTGAGTTGTTGCAGACTCATCGTTAATAAGCCGCTCTCATAACTTACATATACGCCACAGTTTTTCAGAGCAATAAATGGGCTGTAATATGGCTGTACACAGGAGCAGTAGGACATATGCTCAGAAATGAATTTTGGTGTATGGGAGCATTTGCTGATCGTTCGTTGCTATTCATATGAAATTATACAAGAATAAATTGATATCCAAATGTGCATTTAGGTGCAAAATATTCTTATTATAACTCATGGCTGTGCTAATTAATTTTTTGAATTTCGGCAAGAAAGTATTAGTCTATAAGATAAAAATATACATATTTAAAACTTTTCCGAGGGGTTTGATGTCCACTCCTCCCTCCCCTGCTTTATAAGGCCATAGGCTTTCGTTTTCTCATTAGCATTTCATTATGGCATCACCTAGTAATGGAAAAGTTGATGGAAAATACATACTTGCCCGAAATGTTTGAAGATTGAAAGTCCACCATACACCTTGGCGCTTAAGTGAAATTTTGGTTGCATTTGGTAAAAGTCTTACAAGATTGAATTGAACTGTATCGTATAAGGTAGACTGTTTTGTTAATTTCTGTTGGATGCCATACAACTCACTTTTTTTAACGTCTTTCAGTAAGTTAAGGAGGTCGTTATGTTCACATCAGATTGGGAAAGGAAGCCTTGACACCCATTTGAAGTGTCTTTCTTGGACAATAAGTACCTTATGACTGTTTCCTTATTTGTTCTTTAAAGATTATAGAGGGGACAGAACATGGTGCTGAAAAGACAATGGCCAAACTAGTTCAGAAAATGCCAGAGGTAGCCTATTGTGTTTTATCGAAAAGTGTGTCATGCGAAGGACATTGTGACGACAAGGGCTTTGTAAAGCGCTACGACTTCCTTTGCTTACAAAGCCGCTTACCAGGTATGTGTCATGCTATAAGCTTGCTGTTAATGACATTTATTATGAGTTGTAATTTAATGGTTTCATTCGACAGTAAAGGTGCGAGCTGACGTAGCTGAGGAGGAAAGTGATGGAAAGGGAGGTGCAAGGGAGAAACCGACCTCTTATACCCAGAAGGAGCTAGGAAGATTTATTTCAAACAGTATTTTCATCAAAACCAGGACAGATTTCTAAGACCCGTTTTAGATAGCATAGTGCATCGTCAGTTAAACTAGGTGTGTACAAAGCTACATGGATATTAGTAGGATGGTACATGAATTATGAAAAATTATAGACGAGAATGGTTAAGCTAGAAAGAATAAAATAATATGTCTAGCATGGAAAACCAAAAGGAATGGACTTAGTACAAAAATATGAGAATAGTATAAAAAATTAATTTAAATAAGACTTTTCCGACTCTATATGCTGGGATCTTTTAGCATCAATTGGCAAGCATTATTAACTGTTTCCAATGTGGAGAAACAATTCTTGCTTACAAGATTCCCACAAAGCTCACAATCCTTCATATGTTTGAAGCTACTTAAGTTTGGATCACTAGATTAATGTTCATGAACACGAGAAGAAAATTGCACCAAGGCTGCTTTGACCAAAATAAACGAAGTTACATCCGGCGCATGTAAGTTTATAAACCAATTGTAATCTAAAGATTTAGGGAAAACATCCTTCACAATGAATGTGTTGCCAACCATAAACGATGTAAAAACCAATTTCAATATCAATACCCGACAATATCTTTTGAGACATACCTTATTCCCTGTGCTTAGTAAAATTAGATGACTAAATATAAGGCATTTTAAAGTAAAAAATGTTAGTTTGGACGAACTGATCAGAGTACAAAGTATATATTAAACGCTTTTAATTACCCGATCGATCTGGCATGATAAATGTTTATATCGATGACTTTTTCATGACTATGAAATACATCTTTCTTTATAATACAATCGGATTTTCAATCTCATAATTAAAACGCCATCAGGTATTTTCAATCTTATAAGTTCGATTTACCAAGGGGACGAATTCAACTAATTATTTTCAATAAGCTAATCTTACAAAGGAAGTATTTTAAATTTAGGAAAGTCAAAAAGAGGTAGTATAAAGTGTAAGTAAGGAGAAACCGTGAAAATCGTAATATGGACAGCCCACATGAACACACCCGTTTTTGGGAAAAGTAGACAACAAGCTACACAAACTTCTTGCAACGATACAAATGCATTGGGTAGGATTTTGTTGTGGTGGCCGTGGAGTTTTGGCCTAGGGAATACCATGTATTTGGTCTTTGGCAAATAAATCCATCATAGTTTCGGAGCGTGGATGCACTGATCGGTCACCTTACTGCAATATTTTGCATTGCTTATTAAAGTAAAAGGCTACTAAATTAAGAGAACTGTTACAGCACACAATCAGTGAATTAAAAATTCCAAAGAAAAATACGAGAAATTTTTTAAAGGAAAAAAACGCTTTACCACCAATTTTTGAAAAGATAAACCGTTAATGCATACAGACTTTCTTCACCGAAATCTTAAAGTGTAATTTATGACAATTTAAATTATTAACTCTAAAGAATCTACAAAAGGATAGCTACCACGTATATAGCCCAAACGAAGGATGCACCTGAACGTTGATTACAACGAACCGAAGTTGTAAGCTTTTGGCGAGAGTCCTCAGCAGGACAAACGTATCATAGTTCAGTCAGAATTTTAATCATATTTGCCAAGAACCACTATCGACACTGAATTCATTCATCGGTTCTCTTAGGAAAGCAAGTGTAAAATGCCTTCGAACAATTAAAGAGGCTGTTGCGATATACAGCTTGTCTTGTAACATGTCTCGCAATTTTGTTGCAAGACAAGTTGCATTAGAAATTGCATCGTGAAATACGATCGACAACCACCAAGTCTCGCAATATTTTTGTTGCTGTAAGCTTATCACGAAGTTGAGGACGTTCTACTTATTACAGCATTTGAGGCAATGCTGCAACACGTTTTTGAGGCATTCCCCAGTGTAACGCCCTCTCGGTAACTTATCTCACAACGGTAATCATCATCAGCCAGTGAATGTGAATGACCAGTTTAGCCTTAGTTCTTTCCAGTCAACCTACGAATTAAAGAAGCTGCACACATTAAGCGAAAAAGACTACAAGTTAACTCTCGAGAGGAATGCAGTGAGTTGGGCGAACTTTTATTTTGAATTTCTCTAATATATGATCCTTAATCCCTCATTTACACATACTAACATTTATACTTTACATTCATCTTCACATTTGTAACATTTTTAAAACATTTTAAAAATTTTTTAAGATTTTTCAAAATGTTTGGAATATCTTAAATTATAAAATTATAATCCTGCATTTCTATCTTATCGGTAAAAATTCTCCTTAAACATTCGATAACTATTTTATCGTTACGATTCATAAAATTCTCGCTTCTGTGTATACAGCAATTAGGTCACTTCTCTCCTAGTTTCTGATGATGTCGTAGACGACGAAAACTTATTTTACTTCTTACTTTAACAGCTGTAGACAATATCGCCTACTGCCACACCCCTTTATCGTGCCTCTGCAATGTGACCGGCTAAACTGTCGTGATACACGTTATAATACAAGTTGCATAGTGTAACAGCACCCTAAGCATTGCATCGTTGTAACATCTGTCATATATCTTTGATAAGTTCAACTTCTCATGCATTTTGGACGAATTACAACGCAGAGCTACAAAGTCCAATATATGCCACAGACCAGATGTCCTGTCACCACACGTGGGGCATTTGGCTAGATTTTTTAACGTGATTTAATTCTTTTATTCATTTATATATATGTATTTGTTTGATTTTTTTAATAATGTATATTTACGCTATTGAAAATTTCACATATCATGAAACACAAAAAAACATATTCAATTTGAACATTTTCACATTTGAAATTTTCATTTCACATAGGACATAGGAAAGTGTTCACAAAGAAATACCTAATTCAGATGTGAAATAAACTGGTTCAAAATTTCAAAACATACAGATAGAATTGAAACAACACATGAAATACTATCTTCATATGTAAAATTGCATGTGAAATTTCTGTAAGGGTAAATAACTCAGGTCATCTTGTTAACGAAATGAGTAAGTCTAGTCAATGGTCAGAAAGCTATAACTTGACAATTACATATTTCCTCACATAATCTTTCAATGAAACAAATTCACGGTGCCATGCATATTTTTCCCATTTGAAGATGACCAGAAATCTGGAGAAGTTAAACCGATGATCGCCATTAAAACTATGGTAAAAACAGAGAATTACCGCTGTCTTAGTCATCCTGTTTGTTGCAAGTTTTTGAAGGCAAAATGGATGGAATTTGGATGGAAACTTCACACGTTCAATTTGTCGTTGTACATCATCTTCCTAGTGGCTTTGAGTACATACGCATTTCAAATACCATCGTACAAAGATACGCGAGGAAACGCAGGTAACAAAAACATTGTAGATAAATAAAGACTGATTTCCACTTAGTGCAAAATGCTGCGAGTGAGACATCTGCATTGTTAAAATTGAGTAGATATCTGCTTGGTTCCATTTGAGAGCTCCCACGACAGTAAAAAAAAACCCCAAAAGATGTAGCGCGCGCGATATTTTGCACCAGACAAAAATCCCCCTAAAGGTGTATGTGAGTGAAGGAAATTGTTATCTGGTAATAAACATGTATACCACCTAACAGATGAACAATTGCCATAAAGAAGCAATAAGTATTTAATCTAACTTTTCCTTATTATCTTGAAATATCTTCATGGATTTGATTTGTCTTTTAAATCAATCAAGTGATTGTAATATATGATTACGAACAGAGTAATAAGTTCCTGTACGGACTAATTCTGAGAAGGAAATAACTATAGAGATTAAAGATACATGACGTAAAGCGATAATGCAACAAGCAAAAAATTTTACAATGAGCAGTTCAACCATCATGTGATTCTGCAAAATCTTTTAACAGCTAAATGTACTGTGTGGTAAGTTCCTCCAGAATAGACCCAGTCTAACCAAGAAGATATGTTATACTAATCCGGGAACAAATTTTGGAAGTTTATGTCTTCTAAGCCAAAAAAAAAGGAAATGAACTTCTTCTTCACATAATTTTATAAAATCACATGTCTTTATCACGTATAAAGACTCGACACGGTTCTCCTTTTATATCTTTCTCATAAGTTCTTAAAATATATGTATTCAAACTTGTTAAAATGTATATACAGGTTATAAATTTAAAAAACACGAGAGTAGCACGACACAACAACAAAGGTCGGGAAAGAGATTGGTCGATACGTTAAAGAGAATTGGTTGAGAAATCTAGACGACTGATGCATCAACTGTATATTTGAGGAAGAAAGTCTCAAACAATTCCACGTCCTTCTAAACCACTTAAAGCCAAACATCAAATTCACTATTGAACATAGCACGAAATTTCTAACCTTCATTGACATATTGGTAAAGAAGGACAATGTAATACTAACCACTGACATAATCTATACAGCTACAGATACCAGGCAATACCTGGATTTTACATCGAACCATCCGCGCCGCATAAAAAAGAATAATCCCATACAACTTAGCCTGTCGTATATTCACAATAATGGACGATGAGAAAACAAGAGATAAGAGACTCCAAGAACTGAGTCAGATACTAGTCAAACGAGGTTATCCAGAAAAAATAATTCAAATCGGCTTCACAAAAGCTCTTGATCTAAACCAAAACGAATTGAGAAACTGTCTGACATTAGTAACCACATTTAATCCCAATAACTCGAACATATTTCCAGTGATAAAGAGAGGCCTACAAATGCTAATGAGCAGCCCGAGAATAAAATCTGCCTTCTCCACAATAAAAAATAATCCATAGTAGAAGATAGCTACTCAATTTAAAAGAATTGTCTATAAAGTCGAAATTTACCGACAAAACAGAAGAAATTGTGTCGAATTGTGGGGGATATAAATGCTTCTAAGCCTTCCTTGGGTGGTGGAAACCGATATTGACACCATGTTCACTTAGCATCTCAGCTTTTATTTGCGGTGCAGTCTTGCAGCAATTTGATTTGCTTTTCCTTACCACGAGCCTGTCCTCTCTCTCAGATGTCTTTTTTTTTCTGTCCAGGGATCTTGGCATCTTTCACACTGCTAGTGAGTCTATTCTCCTTGAGGATTTCACTGACACTGACACTTTCAGTACAACCCATAGAAGCAGCAATTTCTAGTTGCGTGTAGCCTTCTTCGGATAGTGACAGCACTTTTCCTCAATCTTCCAAACTGATTCTTCTCCTTGGTCCAATTAGTCCGTATCTTCCAATTTGTGACAGGCCAATAACCTTTTTTTGTATGACTTGAAATTAATTTGGCGTATGCTATAAATACTTTAAAAACAGAATATCTCTACAAATATTATTGGACAAATCTCAATCTATCTAAAACATTCATTACTGTAACCTTGAAGGCTATTGCTGTACTATGTGCTTCTTGTCTGCTTGTATAAGCAGAAAGCAACATAAATCTTAACATGATCAACTCTTTTTGACCGCCAGTGTATAATTCTACTCGTGTTAGATAATCAAAACCCTCTCCCTCTCTCTCTCTCTCTCTCTCTCTCTCTCTCTCTCTCTCTCTCTCTCTCTCTCTCTCTCTCTCTCTCTCTCTCTATATATATATATATATATATATATATATATATATAACTACAGACGGAACCGTTTCGGCCTATTGGGCCTCATCAGTGTAGTGCTGATGAGCAGGATGGAGAAGCCTACATTATATAGGCAACTCAAATGTGCCACACATGTGGTACATCTAAGCCATGCCAGAGCGCTCTAACTAGAGACTAGTGAGCGTGCGCAAATCCGCTAGCGGCATGACTCATCCTGTAGAGCGCTCAATATGAACCAAGAGGCCATAGAGCGATATCTAACTACAGACGGAACCGTTTCGGCCTATTGGGCCTCATCAGTGTAGTGCTGATGAGCAGGATGGAGAAGCCTACATTATATAGGCAACTCAAATGTGCCACACATGTGGTACATCTAAGCCATGCCAGAGCGCTCTAACTAGAGACTAGTGAGCGTGCGCAAATCCGCTAGCGGCATGACATCCTGTAGAGGGTTGTATTAGATTGTATATATATATATATATATATATATATATATACAATCTAATTTGAACGACATGTTTCGGAAGTACTTCTTGCGTCGTCAGGTGGTAAAAAAGTTAGACGAAAACACATAAGAAAATGCAGACGCAAAATATTGAATCGCATAATCGCACCATCAAACACGACAGTAATAACAAAACTAACGTTTTATCCACCCTGACGAAGGAAAACGTTCGTCAGAAACATGTTCAAATTAAAAGAAGAAATAATAAACGTTGTGATATGTATAAGGATTGTACGCCACCTAATACAAGATCTTTTGAAAATATACATATGTATGATATGTAAAAGTTAATTGTTGGTCACTAGTGTGATAAAGGATTTAGCTTCGCAAGTGAAGCTTAACGTTTTATAGAATTTTTAAACTTTTTGAAGATCGAGCTCTTGATTTATATATTGGTGAAGAAATAGCATACCAATCTACTTTGGGCAATAAGCGAAAATAAAAGTTGTCCAATAACAAAACCAAATAGTTTGGTCCAATTAATTACTTCAACACTTTACCACGAATTTTGGTGTATTTATAGACAACGTAGATGCATCAGTTGCCGTCAAAGTCTCGATGGCAATTTGTTTGATCTTTGCTGGTGTCAATGCTATCAAGGAAATAATTCAGGTAAGATTTAAGCAATTTGATCCAGTAAAGTAAATGGTTTGAGCCTGGGTGAATCATCACATGTTTGAGGAAGTTGATCGTCCAGGTTAGTGTAGTCTTGAGAAAGACTGTTGGTTGAATTGACTGACGTTTTGACAGCCTTAGCGGCGGTCATCTTCAGAGTCAAAAGGAGAGTAAATGTCAGGTTCGCCTGATACAGATACAAATACAGGCGAACCTGACATTTACTCTCCTTTTGACTCTGAAGATGACCGCCGCTAAGGCTGTCGAAACGTCAGTCACTTCAACCAACCGTCTTTCTCAAGACTACACTAACCTGGACGATCAACTTCCTCAAGCATGTCAATTTGATCCAGATTGGACTCTGTACTTAGCGCGTTTCAAGAAATGATTTGGAGGAGGAAGTTGAATTTTACTTTTAGGTTTGTTTTCCTGGATACTTTTTAATAAAAGTTGCAAATAATCAAGTAACTTAAACATCTCCCTCGAAAGACTGAACACCGTTCTGGAAGATACTAGGATATCACGTAGTAACGCGGGCATTGACACTCAATCACATATAACACGCGGCCAAGCTCTGGGGAAAGCTTTGCTATTAGCTCAGTTGGTAGAGCACTGCACTAGATTCTCGGGGCCACAGTTTCGATTCCCAGCGAGAGGCCTCAAGTAGCATTAATTACAGAAGGTCCCGGTTGGATCTTAATATGTAAAATTCTGACGTTCGAAAATTTCCTTCATAGTGTATAAACAGTATTTTAGCCTGGTAATACCTAAAGCAGTTTAACACATTCTGTTCCAAAACTTCAAGTAATTTTGTTGAATTATATCAAAGATACTTTATTTCCCAATAAGTTAACATGTTGTGTCATCAAAATGACATCAAAGAGTATTTCATTATTACATTCTCTATCATCAAGTCCTGTACAATATGTCATTTGTCGAGTTGTTTTAAGTTTCGCACAAAATAGTATGATTGATAAACTCTTGTGACAATCGTAGTGGCGTTTGATCTCTTCACTACCAAGGCGAGGGAGGTTACCCAGAGTTTTAATCGAGAATCAAACGGTGGTTCAAATCGGGATCCGAATCACGGCCACAATTTTTGGCCATCTTAACTATCCTACCAAACAAATATTGAGATGATTGTGATATTAGCGTCCCAGTTCCAACTTGTGAACCTTTAAGTAATCAGATCAGAACTCTTCCAAATAATAATCCATAAGAAGGGCAGGTGATAGAAAATTAAACAGATGCTTTGAAAGTCTTTTTACACTAAAAATACTCTGAGATAGATCTCACGTGAAAAAAACAAAACAAGAAATATTTTACAGCAAAAACCGAATGTGCAAAAAGTATTGTTGGGTCAAAGCTCTCCCTTAAGATACGTTCACATAAGCAACCTACCACTTTATTTGGGCTAAAATTGGACGGAGAGTTCACTGGTGTGAACATAGTCGGACTGATGATGATGATGATGATGAAAACTTTATTTACCCACGCTGGTATCGTCAGCAGAGCTGGTTTCCACGATAGGCGTGTAAAAAGTATAATTACAATAACATACATATAAATATATAAAAGATATAGTACAAATAGAGAATCTAAGCTAAGACTAATAGTAATATGCCGCACGATTGTTTACAAAATGCGCGGTGTATATTTACAGGTTTTGTGTAAATTTTGTGTGACTAAATTCCGACTGGATTTGGGCTCATTTTTAGTACTCGCTTTTAAGTGGCTTGAGAAACGACTGAAGTCGGATTCGATTAATGATGCATTCAGTCACATTAGCTTGGACTCGAAATGGTCAAGCCAAATTTGACTCGAATTTGGTGATGTGAACGCACTTTTTGCTGATGATGGAGTGACTGTTATACTCCTGCTACTGCTAACTAAATATTCTCTTCTTAGTTGATATTTATCCAGCTCCACTATTTTTTGGACCTTGTCAATTATTTGGAATGGGTTATGTACGTGTGTGTGTTTATATTTGCAACACCAAAGGATGGTAAGATCGCTGTAAAAACAAGTCTTCAGTGGAAAGCATGTTCGATAGCCCTTCTCTTAGCATGGATTAACTTGGTGCTGTACTTAAGGAGATTTGCTTTGTGTGGGATCTACGTTCTAATGATGAAAAAAATCTGCAGTACACTAATCAAGGCCAGTACTAACTATTAATATTTTGATGGATAACATTTTGCCTGTCCTATCTCAGGGAAAACGAAGCTCTAGATCTTTCTGGGTCTGGTTGAATATGACCCTTATTCCTGACCTAATCTTTCATCACGGGGTTAAACCTTTAAATTTAATTACATGATTAACTTTTTCCCGGCGACATAAGATTTGTATTATTTTACTCTGGCTAACGCCAGACGATTTTACTCCTTGGGCAAATTTCGTCTTTTTATCTCCAAGTTTGTTGTTCGAGGCGTAAGAAATGATTAAATTTCAAGCAATTAATGCCACGTGATTGAACAGTGGTATTTATAAATCAAGTTAACCACGCCGTTATTGCAGATTGCAGAGAATCACGTTTACTTCAGCAACTAATTGTTAATTATCATCAAAAATTTTGTTTACTATGCTGCCAACTACGAAAGGTGTACGGAATTGATGCAAGGATGAGCTTGTATCCGAATGGCATATAATCTGAGGGTATTTTCAGTTCACAAACAAATGCGTTATAACAGGGGGTTAAGTAAACAGGTTCTTAACTCTTTACCGCCAAGAGCTCCCCCGTTGTCGAGTAAGAACGTCTGGTGTTAGCCATAGTAAAATTATAAATTAAAAGTCCTATCCTGTCTCGATAGAGTTAAAAGAAACATTGTACAGTAATTTAATTTTCCTGGCAATTTGGCATATTTATCCACTCAAATTTGTCGAGTAGCTCTCTTAGTCTGAACTCGCCCTGGCTTAATATATGGTTTCATTCGCGCGTATTTCCCTCAAATCTTACTTTAAATCTCTTGCCTAAGAACACAAATGTGCAGTATAGCTTAACATAAATTAGCTTAAAATAAAAAAGCTATCGGAATGAACATCCATCCTCAATACTTAAGAAATCTGTAATCAAACGACTGGCTCGTTTACTGGAGCAGTTTTAGTCTAATGTTTGGGAGTATTTTTATTGATGTCAAAAAAATTTTGGAAAATGTCAAAGGATTAATTCATGGTTTGACTGTACTTTAACCATTTTAAAACTCCGATATTTTATGAGTTTTTGTCGCTTTGAAACTTTCGAGATAAGGTTCGAAGTGTGAAAATTGAAAACAAATAATATCTTATTATCATCATTAATTTATTTAATTCATGAAACTGAAGAGCTCCAACAGAATAGTATCAGAATCTTACTTCCAGCCTTCAAACATCTGTAAAGTGTTATTTTTTGTTTCTAGCTGGTTGATATTCAATCTTTGGCAAAGTGACAGATTTAACACTTTGCCTTCATCACTTTATACACTACGCATAAAAAAAAAAAACAACAATACCTTGCTTTATCATGGAAGGATAAAAATAATATCTGCTTTATGGAGAGAGATGTCTAAAAACAGCTAAAATGTTTCCATGACAGTTGTGTATTTGGTGATGTGATCTTTAGCCTGACGTTTGAACAACCCTTCCAAGTAGTCTGTAATGTCCGGATTCTGTCACAGGTTTTCAACACATTTTCAAATTTGGTCAAAATTTTTCAAAGTGTCGTGGGGGGTTTCCCTTTTTATTGACGGCGCTACTTTCGGTTTTGTTTACACCACTTCCGGGCACATTTTATACATTTTAAATACATTTTATACATTTTAAATACATTTTAAATACATTTTATACATTTTAAATACATTTTATACATTTTATACATTTTAAATACATTTTATACATTTTAAATACATTTTATACATTTTAAATACATTTTATACATTTTAAATACATTTTATACATTTTAAATACATTTTATACATTTTAAATACATTTTATACATTTTAAATACATTTTATACATTTTAAATACATTTTATACATTTTAAATACATTTTATACATTTTAAATACATTTTATACATTTTAAATACATTTTATACATTTTAAAATTGTTGGGGGTTTACCCTTTTTATTCTGATAACGTAACTTCCGGTTTCGATTCTCATTTCTAGAACATTCTAAAATTTTAAAATTGTTGGGGGTTTCCCTTTTTATTCTTATAACGTAACTTTCGGTTTTGCCTCCTTTTTCAACACATTTTCAAATTTGGTCAAAATTTTTCAAAGTGTCGGTGGGGAAAACCCTTTTTATTGACGGCGTCACTTTCGGTTTCGCTTACTTAACTTCCGGTCGCTTTCATGAATTTAATTACGTTACCAAGAATTTCAACACATTTTAAAAAACGGGTCAAAATTTTTCAAAGTGTCTTGGGGGAATAACCTTAACATTCCAAACATTCCATACATTCCATACATGCCTAATCTCCCTAACAACCAGCCTAACTTGATGTCAACAAAAAAACTATTTTTAGTTTGCTCAGTTGTTAGGGAGATTGAGCATGTATGGAATGTATGGAATGTGGGGAAAACCCCTCAACGACAGGCGGGGGAATTACCTTTTTTGACAGAATTTTAAGGAAACAACCTAGCTGATAAAGTATTTTACGGTTTAAATCCAAATATATTCTCATAAGTGTCAATCATTTCATTCATGTAATGACCATATGCCAATGTATCTATTTTATTTTCAAGTATTACTCTTTTATCATCTTTTGCTGACAATTCAATTTTTTCAACACTCTCAGTATACAATTCATGATTTCGGTGTCTTATTAAATTCATTTTTCTAATTTGTTCTTCTTCAGTAAATAAGCAATCTTTATAATTTTGAAATGTTATATTTTTTTCAATAACATTTTTCTTAACACCTTTACATCTTTTTGACGCCTTTCCACTTTCACACATTTTATAAGAATATAATTTTGCTCTCAGCCCTACAAATTCTTCTATTTGTTTACCACCGCACTCATCTTTCATCATTCCAATTACTTTTTTGTTTAAACCGGTTTTAATTCCGCTTTCATATTCTTTTGGATAATTACTTGTGTCAAACATTTTTTCAACATCTGGGGTTATATCTTTATAAAAATCTTCAGTTTTAATTTCATACATTAAACTTTCAGTATCTGTAAATAACAACCGTGCATTTTCACCATATTTTAATTTAATATAATTGTAATGAAAATCATACATTAAAGTCTTACTCAGATCCAATATGCTCATTCCTAGATATATAGGTTTATCTAGCTTAATTTTTTTCTTATGCATATGCACAGCAATTAAATTTTCAGAAAATATTGTTCTTTTGTTAAAATTGGTTTTTGAAAATAATTTTAATGCTTTTTCTTCTCTGTTAGCTAATTGTATATCAACTCTGTTTCTAACATTCTCCATAGTTTTTCCAAACACAGAATTATTCATAAGTTTGAAAAAGTCTTTTTCAAATTCATTTTTTGCTTCTGTTCTCAGTTTTGTGTTTAAATCAATATATTTTTTCATAAAATCTTCTTCATAAAATTTAATACCTTTATAAATTCCACTAATTTTTAATCCTAATTTTTCATATAATTTCAAGTTTTCACTATGTAAAACATATTTTTCTTTATTATTCAAATTTGGTATTAATTTTTCAACACCTCCTGCTCCGCAGGTGTCAACTTTTAATCTTTCTGGTGCTAGCGGGTATTCATTATGTAAATCATGCAACTCTTCAGGATATTCCAAGTTAACTTCTAATATACAAGGAAATTTTTCCCAATTTTGTAATTCTCTTTCATTCATCCATTTAAAATCTCTCACAGGAAGTTTTTTACTCATAGCCCATCCGTATAAATTATTCGCGTCTAAATAAGCAAGATATACATTATATTCTTCAGGATTATACTTTGAGCCCATATAAGGATTATTAGCTTTTGCATATCTCTTTGTAATAGTGGAAATTCCCCCTCTAATTCCATTTTCAATCATAAGGTACATTTGTGGATCGGATAATAAGTCCAATTCAACTCCAGTCATTTTTAACATTGCATCCCAAGCAAGCCCTGGAGAAGTATAATACCAAGCGGGGTCTAATTTATAATTTTCTTTACAAACTTTTCTAAAATTTTCAAAAACATCTGCCAAAAGTATCACATCAGTTTTCAAATATAAGTCATGATATTCTTTCATATTTTTAATATTAAATTTTTTCCAAACATTTTGCGCATGTTCATAATCTGCTTCGTTTATATTTTCATCATTTAATTTTGAATAAAATTCCTTAATATCAGGTAATTTTATTTCTTTTAATTTTTCAATATTATCAAACCAATCATATGGAAACACACCTTTTCTAGTTAATAATTCTCTTTCCTCTTCATTTTTGTAAATTCTTTTCATAATATTTAGTTCATTTTTATCTAAATTTTTGACCAAGTTTCCTAAACTACTTTGCATAAACTTAAAACTGTCAATAAATCTAATTTGTTTTTTAACATTAATCATTTCTTTGATTTTATACTCTATTTCACCTTTTTCATTATTAAATTCCTCATATTCAATAATGTTTTCTTTACATTTACTTTGAAATTGTTTTTCTGTAATTATTTTTTTAGATTCAAATTTATCAACAATAATCTCTTTTGTGAATGAAATATATTTCTCCTCAGTGTTGGGTATACAATTAATTTCACCTTCTGAAACACCTAGATTTTTTATAAACAAATGACTATCATAATTTTGTAAATTATGAAATATAACTGGAACAAATTTAGGTTTTTTCATTTTTGAATTACAACTAATACAAGCAGCACCTCGATATTTTCCAGTATAATGGCAATGGTCTTTAACTTTATCATCTTTTTCAAATTTTTTATCACATGCATAACATTTCTTAGCTTTTTCAAAATCTTTTTTATCCTTTTCTCTTAATATTATCTTTTTTTGAAATTTAAATTGCTCATGTATTTTTTTAATATTATTTTCTAAACTCTCTACAAATTTTAAAGAAACGTCTTCATCAGAATTGTCCTTTTTACTGTGTATTACTAATTTTGGTTTAAATAAATTATCATCAAAACATTTTATCAAATAACAATATCCAGACGGTTCATGTTTTTGAAATTGTTTTGTATTATCACTAATATTTTTATCCTCATATTTTAAATTACATTCAAAATCTGCATAAACTACAAATGGCGCATTGTGCATTCTTTCATAATTTTTAAACTTTAATTTTTCTCCTTTATTAGGATAAACAGTTTTTCCACATTTATATTTTGAACAATATTCTAAATGATTTTTAAGAGTTTTTTCATTTCTAAAATTTTGTAAACAATAATTACAAATATGTATTTTTTCTTTGCTTTTATTGACTTGGTTTGAAAATAATCTGCTCACATTTTTAATTAAACAATAATGTTTATCACCATTTTCATTAGTTATTAACAATATGTTCACATGTGTATTCACATGTGTATTCACATGTGTGTTCACATGCGTGTCCTCATGTGTATCCACATGTGTGTTAATTTGTCCCAAGTCTAATTTACTCACCCTCAAAGGAAAAATTTCGTGCTTTTTATTTCCAAACCTTTTTTCTTCATTATATCCAAATAAATTAATTGCAATGTTATTATTTTTTTCAAATTTATCAATATCTGTAAATCCACACGGGAATTCCATACCTTTTGTATTAAAACTCTCAGCTTTCTTTTTTAAAATTTTTGTAATTCTTCCAGGATTTTTCAAATTAGGATTAGTTTTCAAAAGTTCACTTATTGCAACACACCACAATAAACATTTTTGGTCATCATTTTGTGGATTAATAATTGCATTTTTATTTTTTAAAAATTTTGGAGTAGGAATATAAGATGATGCAAGTAATCGTTTAATTTTATTAATATTAAGAATTATTTTTAAACTTTTATAAAATTTCCATAAACTTGAATTTCTTAAATATTCTTCAAAACTTTGAATAATTTTATCTTTCATTTTTTCATATATTTCATCAAAATTGTTTCCATCAAAAATTTCTTCATAATAACTATGAAAATGTGCTTTATCTGTAGTTTCTTCTCCAGTTGCTGGATTTGCTTTTTTCATTAAACATACAAGAGTTATTTGTTGTTTTGTACTTGGATATTTTTTAAATTTTTTTATTACCAATGGTTTTATTTTTTCCAACAGGCTCAAAGGGTCATATAAAGATAATCCGGCTTCTTCCAAATCCATTTCATATCTTTTTGTTACTTTCAAAGCTTCTTTATCCAATTTAAACTTTGGTTCAACCATTTGCAGTTTTTCCTGTGAACCTGAGGTTCTGAGAGCTTCACTCGATATTTTGTTAAATATATTTAAAACATTTTCTTTTAAATGATTATACCAATTTGTTATTTTTTTCTCTTCCTTTGTTTACATTATTTCTATATTTATCAAATAAATTAAGTACTTCTTCTTTAGACTTGTTAAATAAATTATTTGCTTTTTCTTTAGACCTTTCAATCAAACTTTTAATTTTTGAAACATATTTTGTTGGTTGTAATATATTTTTAAAATCATAACCAGGATTTGGTGTATCAAGTAAATTTCCTCTTTTAAAAACATTTTTTGGTTTTAATAAAGTTGTATTAATATTAGGGACATCTGTGTCCAATAAATTTTTTGTTGTATTCATTCTTTATTTATATGTTTATTTTTTCTTTAAATGCAATATGATGCAAAAAAAAAAAATAAAAATCATCTGATTTTTATTCTTAACCACACACCAAAGGTCTTCAATAATTAAATATAAAAATATTAATAAATAAATTTAATCTTTTTGGTCTTGGCTTCAAAATAATTTTATAATTTGTATAAATTTTTTCTTCGGCTTCATAATCAATATCAAAATCACTAAAAATACAAAATTTTTCATCATAATTTATTGTAAATTCATGATGTGGTAATAATTCTCCTTCACCTGAGAGTTTAGAAATTTCTTCAGTGAAAATATAATATAAATGGTCTTTATCATTATTTTCATAATCTTCATAATCTAAAAATATTTCAACAACTTTTTCTGAGACTACTTGATTCATTGTTTTTTATTATATACAAATTTTTCCTTAAGAGCAAAATGCTTATTCAGCAAAAACCAAAAATGCTTGGTCATTAATTTTCAAATCTTTTTTTGCTTTAATTCTGTACTTGATGCTTTCTGCATTTAGGTTAAAATTTTTTGCGGCAGAATAAAGACTTTTAAAATTGAAAATTTCACCTGTTTCTTTGTTTATAATAATTATTGGTGTTGGTTTTTTCATTTTTTCTCTGCAATATTTTTCAAACTTTTCATTAGGTTTACTAATTTCCAAACCCAGTATTTTTTCAAGCTCATTTTTTTTGTAAGTTTTATAATATTTTATTTTTTTTTCTTTTGCAATATCTCTCAATTGCTTAATAGTATAATGACTTGCTTTGCTGCGCTCTTGGCGCTGAGGACTTTGTCCGATGAGAACTTTGTTCGATTGATTGTTCATTTTTATTATATATTATTTTTTTATTTAAGAACAAATTTTTTTTCCTTAAAAAACAAAAATAAATAAGTTAAAAGTTGGTATTTTTCTTTTCTGAATCTTGTAAATCTTGTATAATTTAATCTCCAAATTTATTAGATTTTTAAAGTTTTCCATACAATTACAATTAAAACCATTTAAATTTAAATAATCAAATAGAAAATTATAATATTTAATGGCAATTTTAAATAAATTATAAACATTTTCATCTTTTAACCAATTATTATATTTTTTATCAATTTTTCCGTTTTTAAAGTAATCTAAAATAAATTCAAAAATGTTCATTTATTTTATTTATACCGTTATATAAATTTGTAAACTATGTAGCCTCCTGAGATTCCAACCAGAAAAAAAGCAACATTTTGATATTCTCTCATCTCATCTGAAGGTTTATAGTAATCCTCCAATTTTGGTTCATTTCCCGCAGATTCACTGTATTCTTTCTCTAAACTTTTCACACGCACAAGAGTTTTAAATGCTGTGTTTGTTCGATTTATATCTGCATTTGCATCAGATAATTGTTGTCTTAACCTTTCAATTTCTTCTTTTCTTTTCACTTGCTCTTCATACCATTTTTCCTTTGCTTCGCTCAGTTTTTCCATTGCTTCATTATGCCTTTTTATCTCTTTTTCATATCCAGAATGATTTAATTTTGAAAATAAAAATCCAGCACCTGCAAAAGCAACTGCATTAAATAATCCACCAACTACTGTTTCCATTTATTTTTCTTTAATTTTTTTTATTTTGCCCACTTTTTCGCTTTCTAAGATTTGAAAGGATCCGTAGGAAGCCACTTTTTGTCTTGTGCATATTTCATTCCAAGTGTTGATAATCCTACAGCTGCTGTAAGTTTTAAAGTAGGCACTAAACTAGCCGGAGTTGACAAACCATCACTAAATACTCTTCTTGTTATCATTCCAATTCCCACAGCACCCAATGTAATTAGTGTAGAATCATATAATTCATTCATAGCTTCTTTTCTATTCATTTCAGTCATTTATTTATATACATAAAAAAATTTTTATTAAAAACCTGTAAGGTCCGTTTCACGGTTTGCTTCCTTACAGGTTTTCAATAGAACACCTTGGTGGGCCGCTTTGAGGTTTTTTTTCTCTACCTTGAGAGGTGCTGCCGTCATTCTTTTCTTTTACATTATTTATGAACTTGTAAGCTTGGCTGTCTTTTTCTTCTTTGATTTCTCTTTTGTCTCTTTTATATGAATAATATAACCCCCCAAGTGTGGCAACAAGTGTCACACCGCCAATAAAACATCTAAAATCTATGTAATCAGTTATTTCTTTTGCAAAACGAACTCTTGTGCGGTTTCCTTCGGGCGATTGTTTATTTTCTACTTCGCTTCGTTGTCTTGCTTTTCTTTCTTTTACTTCTCTTGAAATTTTTGCCAATCTTTTTCCCAATTCTACTTTTCTTGGATCTTTTACTTCAGCAGTTTTTTCAACTGCTGTTACTTTATCAACCTTTGGTTGTTTATCAGTCAAAGGCTGTTTATCAGAAGTGTTCACTTCGTCCGGCTTCACCATTTGTTTACTTTGGTCACTCTGTTCACTCATTTATTCATCTTTTTATAATTTTATTTAAAATTTATTGTAAGTGTATTTAAAATTTATTACAAGTTGTCAAAAGTGTATTTAAAATTTATTCAGTTATTACAAGTTGTCACAAGTGTATTTAAAATTAACTTACAATCTACTTCAAACAAATTTTAAACAAATTCAAGTAAAATTTATAAATCATTGATAATAGATTCATCAAAATCTACATTAAATTTTTGGCACAATACAATATGATTCATTAAAATTTCTTTATCTGTTATTTTTTTATGTAATTGTATAGCAATAAATGCAATTTTTCCTTTGAAACAATCTGTCACTTTACCATTTTTTACAGTTTTATTACTTCCTCCAAAAACCAAAGAAGTTAAACCACTTGTAACTTGTGCAGATGCAAATGTTTTAATTAATTTTCCATTGCAAAAAATTCTTGAATTAGCAATTTTAAAGGGATATGATTCCCTATCATAATGAACAGAAATGCATTTCATTTTGTTATATTCTGTAGGGTCAGCTTTCAATGGAAATACATTTGTATTTATATCTAAATAATTGTTTCCTACTCCATAAACAATTAATCTTTTTGTAGAAGCATTGTCAAGATTTTGGAATCCTATCATTCTGTAAATTCTATTGCTACTACCTTTATTTCCAAAAATTGCAGTAAAATCATTTGTTCTTTTAATATTTTGTCTTTCCATTTCATAAACTATAAATTTTTTCATTATAAATTCCATTTGATAATTTAACCCCTTTTGTGTCTTCGGAGGAAGGATAAATTCTAGAAACACTACCTTTTAGTGTTTGTTGTGTTGTTATCAGAATTTGTATAAGAATGTCACTTCTTTTTCCATTTACAAAATTTTTACTTTTGTCAATCATGTTACAACTTATGTTTACATATTCCAAACTATTGTTGATATTTACTTCGTTGTCACTTTCAGTTAATGTATTTGGAGATATAACTTTATTAACAGGAAATCCTAGTATGGGTGCAAATGTTTGTAAATTTAATTCTTTATCGGATTTTATTGTACATTTCCCACTATAATCCACTTGTTCCAATTCTATTTTTCCAACATTTTTAAATTCAGTTTTTAAAGTATTAAATGTATAATACCCATCTTTGAAATTAATTTTTGTATTTGCACCTTTCGTGTCATAAGTATAATGAAAATTTTTATTCAAATTATCATAATTCCAAAAAATACTTATAGATTTTACAAACATCTCTGAACAACTGTTTAATATGATTGGATCGTCTAATGTGATTGTTTTTTCAGAATTTTCATTTTTTGATATAAAAATTTTTAAAGATATTGTCATTTATTTTATAATAAATATTTTGAAATTAAAATTCCACCAATCATCGATAAAGATAAAATAATAAAATTTTCTGTAGACATGGGTGTTTTGGTAAGATTTTTTGTTTCATTTGATTTCACAGATTTTTCATCATCTTTTTTGTATACTTTAGATTGTTGTTTATCACCCAATTTTTCTAATTTTTTCACTGACAAGTTGTATTGTTTTTTCACAGGAGATGATGGTGTTTTTCCATAATAATTTAAATTTTCGTTAATTCCAAAAACCATATTTTCATCAGAAACTTTTAATTTATTATTATAACCATCAATAGGATTTTTTAAAATAATTAAAGATGATGGAATTAACCATAAAGTTGGACTTATAGCAGTATTTAAAACTACATTAGTTGATGAAATTGCTTGATTCATATTATTAATCCATGTTGTCGTATCATAATTTATAATAGAATCTTCAAAAATTTGTCTAAAAACTTTTTGTGTTTCCAATGCTGAAGCTCTATTTGAAACAATACTTTGTCTAGTTCTAGCTTGCGAACCAAGAATTGCATAAAGATATGCTTCAATGCTTTGATTCAATAATTCAGTTCCCTTTTTTATTAATCCATCTGAAATTTTTGGAATGAATTTTTTATAATCATTTTGAGTATCTCTAATTTGTCCTGGACTTTGTTTATATCTTTCCCATGGTCTTACTCCAACAACGTCTTGTCCTAAATGTTCATTTTTATGTTCATAATTTCTTGATATGTCCATTTTGGATAGTGATCTTTTAAAAAACCAGCATTAAATTTATAAAAGTTTTCATCATCACCATTTCTCAGTTGGCACATAATTCTTCTAACTGTAAAATATGGATGAAATCTCATAAATGATGTAATTTGTTTTGGCACATCTGGACTAAATAATAAATGTTGTATTGAAATTCCACATCCATAAGTTGCAATCCATGTTCCTATAATGCTTTGAAAATATGGCTCATTAAGTGACCATTTTGAATTATCATCTGTAGTTATATTTAATCCAGGTAAATTGCTTTGAAAATAATCTGTATTGTTTACATAAATTCTAAACTGGTTAATAGGATAACTTAAAACATATTGTGTTGGAAAATTATCCCAATAATAATTTTTTCCTGTATAATCAACATGTCTTTTACCTTTTGGTAATTCTTGCACAGTTCCTCCAATTTTCCAAATTTTTGGAAAGTGCTCAATAGGTTTATTTATTGTTAAATATTTTGTCATATTTGGATCATTTTTAAATGTATCTGAATTTATATCTGTTGACAAAAACGAATTATTTTTAAACCAAATATGATAACCTTGAAAAACAGCATTTTTATCAAAATCAGCCTCGAAGGTAAACCTTGACATGTCTGCATAGGGATATTTTTTTTTAAAATATTTTTTCTCCAATTCAACATCTTTAATATTTTTCATAACATAATCATAATTTTTCCCATAATATTTTCTTTCCATTTCTTCAGTTGAATTCATTGTTTATTTTAATAAAAATAAATGAAAGATAAAGACAGCTTTGCTGACATGATTGTTATTGAACAAGAGTTAAGAGACATTTACTACAACCCAGAAACAGGTTATCAATCTGCGGAAAGACTTTGTCAAAAAGCAAAAGAAAAGGGATTAAACGTTAGTAGAAAAATTGTGCAAGACTGGTTAAAAATACAAGATACTTTTACAAGATACAAACCAATTGTTAGAAGACATAAATTCCAAAGAACATTTGTCAAAGATTTAGCTGATCAAATACAAATGGATTTGGTTGATATGGGAAAATATAAAAACCAGAACAAAGGATATTATTGGATATTGTCTGCTGTTGAAATTTTAAGTAGATATGCATTCGCTATTCCTGTTTACAGAAAAGATACTAAAAACATGACAAAAGTTGTGGATGAATTATTAAAACAATTTAAGGAAAGATTTGGTAAATACCCAAAAGTCGCTCAATTTGATGAAGGAAAAGAATTTTACAATGTAGGTGTAAAAGAACTATTGAAAAAACATAATGTTGAATATTTTTCCACAAACTCTGATAGAAAAGCAGCTATAGTTGAAAGATTTAACAGAACTCTAAAAACATCCATGTGGAAATATTTCTATAGCAAGGGAACTTACAATTGGATTAACCACGTAGATGAACTTGTAGATAATTATAACCATACTAAACACAGTAGTATATTAATGAAACCTGCTGATGTAAGCAAGTCTAACAAAGACCAAGTGTGGATTACACTATATGGTTACCCATTAGGAGATTTACCTTTACCTAAATTCAGAATTGGTGATACTGTTAGGATTTCTAAATATAAGAATATCTTTACTAAAGGTTATGAAGCTAATTTTACAGAAGAAATTTTTAAAATTGTAAAAGTATTCAGAGGTGATCCAAACATGTATGAAGTGGAAGATTTAGAAGGAGAACCAATCATTGGGAAATTTTATGAACAGGAACTATCTAATGTGGATAAAAAGGATGATATATATAAAGTAGAGAAAATATTAAAAAGAAAAAAAGTGAAAGGAAAAAATATGGTGTTGGTAAAGTGATTAGGTTATGATAATAAACATAACTCTTGGATACCAGAAGAAAATATTCAAAACATATAAAATAAATGGATGAAGGTTTTGATGATATAGAAATGAGAAATAGAAACATAGAAGAAGAAGAAGAGGAAGACCGTGAGGACGAAGAGGGGGAAACAAGTTTTGAGGGAGATGATAATAATAGAAGTATAAATATAATAAACACAGAAAATCCAAGAACAACAAGGGTTAACCTTTCAAGAGAAACACCTGTAAATATATTAAGAAGAATGAGAAATGTAAAATCAATAATAACTACTGATAAAAAATCTAGTTTTAAAAAAATATTTAAAATTCAACTTGAAAAGAAAAATGGACCAAATAATAGTATATTGTGGGATAAAACTTCGTTTGTAAGAGACCAAAAAGGAAATGTTTCAATTATTTTCAAAGGCCAAAAAATTGGTAATGTCAATTCAAAAAATGAACCAGAGTTATTTACCAGAAAAAACAAGAAATATGTTGATGAATTTAATGATTATATGAGAAAGGCAATCAAAGAATATGAAAAAACTCCAAGGGCGGTAATAGAAAAAAGAATTGGTGACCTTGGTGGGCCGCTTCGCGATTTTGATAATAGTGTAGCTGAAGGTGAAAATCAAATGAGTGAAGTTATTAATTCTATCACTGATGATTCTATTTTAGAAATTCAAACCAAAATTGATAATATAATTGGTGAAAATAACTTTAAAAAATTCATTAATAATGAACAAGATCCAAGACGAACATTATTGGAAAGAAATGAATTAAGAGAATTTAGAGGACTAGTATATTTGGAGGGTATTGACTCCAATTTATCAGAAAATGAAAAAAAAGAAGTTATACGTGGAAAAATTGATGGATTTGATAGAGAGCATCAACATTGGAAAAATAAATCTGATTTAGAAACGGCTGAACCCCCAAAAAGTATATATAAAAGTTTTTCAGAAATTGCAAATCCATCAATTGCAAATCAATCATCAAAACTTCAAGCAGATAAAATGAGACTTGAAAATAATGAAAGACCAATCAGTGAAGAAGGAATACAGATTTTAAATGAAAATGCTGAAGAATCTGACATTGGAAGATTAGAAAGATTTAAAAAATGGGCAAAAGAAAATTTATTAGGTTTATCAGCAGTTGCTATTTCTGTAGCAGGTATAATTACAGCAATAGTTATAAGGGCAAGAAACGCATTAAAACAAGGTGCAAAAGCGGTTGGAAATTTAGGAAAAGCAATTGCAAATATAGGTAACAATTTTGGTGCAGTCATTTCAGCAGTTTTAAATTTAATTTCTCAAATATTATCATGGGGTGCAAAAGGTATTGCCTTTCTTGCTAAAAATTTATGGATATTAGTTATTGCAATTACTTACTTTTTATATAAAGAATATAAAGAATACCGAAAGGGCAATAAAAAAACAGCATAGTGAGTGAAGCGAGCGCTTCTGATAAATTAAATAAAATTTTTTTATAAAACAAAAATTTTTAATTTTTGTGTAATAAAAAATGAATAGAGTAAACGAATTATATCCAGGATATAAAAGATCAAAAATGAGTGAAATTAAAGGAAACAGAACAAGGCATGTTGTAACTTTGAATCCGAATTCAGCAAATCCAGAAGAAGAACTTTATATAGATATTCCAAAATTAAATCCTAATTTGTGTCTTGTTCCTGATTCATTAAAATTGTTATTTAATTTTAAAAATGCAAATACTAAATCGTGGTTTTTAAATAATTTATCAAAATTGTTAAAGAAAAGATTGGTTGTTAAATTTGCTGGAGAAATTGTTTACGATAATAGTGGAGAATCTTTACTAGAAATTTACAAGGATCTCTGGAAGCCTGAATTTGAAAGAGCAGATATGGTTGAATACGGCATCGCCCGAGAAAACCTCAGAAAATTAATTTCAAAAGATGACTCTGGAACAACAAGTGGCAATGCAGAAAAAGCTTCTGATAAATTAATGTATAATATTTATGGGACAAAACAGTGTTTAAAATTGGAAAAAATACTTTCAGATCATGGACTATATGCCCCTTACGGAATGATTAATAATTTTCAATACATTTTAACTTTTCCAAAAGCTAGTGAAATTATGGTAGCACAAAGTGGACAAAGTGTTGGTGGATATACATTGGAAAATTTAGAACTAGAGTATGAAACAATTGAAAATCCTGACTTGGCAATTGATGTTTTATCAAATTACACCACAGGAAGGTCATTATCATATAATTATGTAACTTTGATGAAAACAGTAGAATGGAATAAAGATGCAACTTTACATAATGAAATCATAAATATTCCGCGGAAGAGTATGAAAGCAGTTGTGTTGTTATTTAGAAATAAAACTGTCACAGATAGCGAACTATTTGTTTATCCAAATATAACAGAAGTTAAAATTTCTGTTGAAGGAGTGCCAAATAGTATATATTCTCAAGGTATGCCAAAAAGAAGATTTTTTGAAGAGGCATTTAGAATATTTCACGGAGGATATGGCGGCAGTGATGCAGTTATGAGTATTGAAAAATTTTATAAAGATTCATTTGCATTATGTGTGGATTTAAGAACATTAGATGATAACTTTGTTTATGGAACCGGTAAAAAATTAGTAAACACACAGTCTGGATTGTTGCTAGAAATTAAAAAAACTGCCATTTCTGCAAATGTAATGTGTCATATATTTGTGATAAGTGATGGATTGTTAAACGTTGTAAATAAAGATTTGTCTTCAATTCAATTTTAAAAACAAAAATCAAGGATTTTTGAAAAATAAAAAATGAATGACAGCAAAGCTGAACACGAAGTGGGTAACAAAAAACCATTTAATATGATAATTGTTGGAATGACTGCTTGTGGAAAAACAAAATATCTTTTAGATTTTATAGAAAATAAATATAAAAATTATTTTGATTATATTTTTTTAATTTTTCAGACATTTGAATGGAATAAAACTTATGAAAATTGGAAATATGATAAAGATGAAGATTTTATTGCTATTCCTTGTGATCAAGATAACGTTGAAGATTGGTTAAAATTTATAGTTGAATTTTCAAAAGGAACTAAAAGTCTTATTATTCTTGATGATTGTGCAAGTGGTAAAAATGTTAAAAATAGAACAAGTGAATTGGTTAAATTAGGATTTTCTGCAAGACATTATAATCTTTCTGTTGTTGTTATCACTCAACAACTCACGTCAATTGCTAAACCATTTAGAGAAAATATTTCAAAGTTGGTTACATTTTATAACCCGAATAAAAAAGATATGACAACAATAATTCAAGAATGTTTAGATGTAGGCAACCGCACAGAATTGGATAAAATTTTAGAAACGTTAAAAACAAAAAAATATTCATGCTTGGAAATTAATTTAATTTTTCCATTTGGTTATAAAATATATGAGTGAAAATAATGAACATGTAGAAGTTCCTCTAATATCTTCAACAACCGCAAACAGCGAATCTAGCGTGAATCATGAACCGCATAAAAAAGAAGAAATAATGAAAAAACGTGAAGAATTGATAAGATTGTCTGAAGATGGTGAAATTAGTCAATCGGTGCAAAATTTGAAAAAAGCAAGTGATAAAGTTATATTAAAAATTCATGCTGAATATGAAGTAAAACAAGCGGAAAAAGCAAATGCATTTTTAACAGATTTACTAATTAGTAAATTTGCAGATTTATTAGGCGGATTAGACGCAATTGAAAGTAGTGAAGAATTGGAAAAAGAACTGGCGAAAGATAAATTATTAAAAAGAGATGTAAAATCTGTAGTTGAAAAACTAAGTCCATATTTACCATATCTTGGAATATTATCTGGCGGAGTTACAGTTGGAAAACATGTTATTAAAAAACAGAGCACAGCAACGACATGTGAAAAACCTACGGACCGCAAGCGGAATAAAAAAGACGATAATGAAGCATCAACAAGCCAAACATGAATAATTTTATAATATATAAGGTATTATAAAATTTATAAAATAATTTATCACTCAAGAGTTGATTTTACAAACTCGTTTACTTCTTCTTTAATTCCTTTATCATCTTTAATTTCATCTGTCATTTCTTTATCGTCTTTATCGTCTTTATCGTTTTTATCGTTTGTGTCTAAAGATTTGTTTAAAATTTCAGGGACCTCTTTAACAAGATTTGATTCCTTTTCTTTTGCTTTTTGTTGAATACTTTTTATAACATTTCTACCAACTAATTTTAAATTTTCATCCATATTATCAAAAATAAATTGTTTTGCTGAAGCGGTTCCAAATTGAATATTACATTCAATATCATATGCTTGCCCTGCTCCTACTGAAAAACCAAACTTGAATGCTTTTTTCTTAAATATTTTATGATTTTTTTCAATAATTTTTTCAGGTTTTAAAGTTGATTGTTTGTTCCCCATTTATTTATATTTTTATTGAATTTATTTTATTTTCAAAATATGTAAATTTCCAAACCAAATGTTGAGGGACTTTAGCTGCGACGCTGTTCCCCACATTCCATACATTCCATACATGCTCAATCTCCCTAACAACGGAGCAAACTAAAAATAGTTTTTTTGTTGACATCAAGTTAGGCTGGTTGTTAGGGAGATTAGGCATGTATGGAATGTATGGAATGTTTGGAATGTTAAGGTTATTCCCCCAAGACACTTTGAAAAATTTTGACCCGTTTTTTAAAATGTGTTGAAATTCTTGGTAACGTAATTAAATTCATGAAAGCGACCGGAAGTTAAGTAAGCGAAACCGAAAGTGACGCCGTCAATAAAAAGGGTTTTCCCCACCGACACTTTGAAAAATTTTGACCAAATTTGAAAATGTGTTGAAAAAGGAGGCAAAACCGAAAGTTACGTTATAAGAATAAAAAGGGAAACCCCCAACAATTTTAAAATTTTAGAATGTTCTAGAAATAAGAATCGAAACCGGAAGTTACGTTATCAGAATAAAAAGGGTAAACCCCCAACAATTTTAAAATGTATAAAATGTATTTAAAATGTATAAAATGTGCCCGGAAGTGGTGTAAACAAAACCGAAAGTAGCGCCGTCAATAAAAAGGGAAACCCCCCACGACACTTTGAAAAATTTTGACCAAATTTGAAAATGTGTTGAAAACCTGTGACAGAATCCGGACATTACAGACTACTCTTCCAGTTTCAAGAAATTTTAGTCATTTGTTCAGAAGATATAAATGATTTATTGATAAGTCAATTTGCTGTGTAAAACTTATTCAGTCACGTACACTCTCATTTTCATGTCAAAAAAACTGAAATATCTCCAGAATGAAATAAGCATTGAAACATCTGTAGGTGTTGCTTTATCTTTTCTGGAGTTCTTTCAAATAAGACACTCTTCATTTTCTCTTCATTTGCATTGTCAATAAATATCTTCATATAAGTTTAATAAACTTTTCTTTTCATAGGTCCTTTTATTGTTTATTTTTTTCTTTTTTGCCTTTGCTGCGGCCTTTACATCTATCATGAACGACAAGGAAGGCTTTGAAAACTTTGGCCGGTCAGTGTTAACGAGTGCTGTAATGACTACGGGCGAAATTGATTTTAAAGCGACGTTTCTCGACGAAACCAACGAACACTATAAAACATTCTACTGGCTAAGACTTACCCTTCTGCTAGCATTTCTTGTCTTAATGCCCATTATCCTGATGAACCTGTTGTTGGCTTTGGCCATTGATGACACAAGCAACATAATGCAACAAGCAAAGTTAAATAAACACATTGAGACGGTAGGTTTAAAACAACTGTTTTAAATGAAATGACTGGAGAGAACCATAAAGTTCTGAAAGTTACAATTTACCTTAAGAAAAAACTATTAAACCAAAAGCGACCCCTCCTTTGAATAAAATCTGCATAGAACGATTACTTATTAACCTTATGCTAGGTCTGGCCGGGAAAGTATTTGCCTGAGGTATCATACAGACCGAGGGACGAAGGGATGATGTATGCGAGGAAAAAGCCGAGGGCAAATATTCTCCAGTACACACTGGACAAACTAGGTTAATGAAGAATTTATTATGTCGCTTTTGGTTCCTTCCTCGCTTTTAATAAATTTTTTTTGTGAGTGAGTGAGCGGCTTATGTTTATTTGCTCGTTTTTACCTGTTACTTTGTGTTTATATCAATTCATCTAGTCTTCAGCTTAAAATTATTGCTGAGAGATTTAATGACTGTTTTGGTAGTTTTATTACAAACTCTTTGTAAAATGTAGCTGAATCTGATTTGTCTTCAAATCAACTTGGAAATTTTTCCCGCCATAACTTGCCGGTCTGTACGAAAAACTTATTGCACGGCTAGATAACCAATTAGCGTGCGTCATTTTGCGCACAGACCGGATAGTGAACTCAGCCATATAACAATTCTCCTTTAAGATATAGTATCAACTATGTTGACCGCATGATCTGTCATTTGCTCAGGCCAACATGATCATAAAACTTGAACGGAAGCGATCTTTATTTCCATGGCTTACCAAGTCTAAAATAGTGCCACCCGTGGAGGAATACCCCAACAAGCCAGTCGACTTTAGAAGTACCATGTGGGAATTTCTATTCTACGGCCCAGATTTTACGTCCGATGGTGAAACAATGGAGCCATGTGATAAACCATCCGCAAACCACCACATGGAACAAAATTTAGTGGACATGATAAAGGAAATGCAAGAACAAATTTCAGCGATATCACAAAAGATGAACGGGATGCAAAAAGGAGTCACTATGCAGGAGGACCACGCTCACTGTTCAAGAGAAACACTTAGGCGACATGCAGGAACGCAATTTCATGGGTACAGTGAAAGTTTTGACGATATGTCCGATGCGCACAGCGCTGAATGTCACAGAGAACGAAGTGCCCGGCGCCAGTGTTTGAATGAAAATGGCACGAAGAAAGGTACAAGGGTGTTCTACTCCAGTGATGATGTTTTTTCGGAAGACCAAGACATGAAGGACGAAAAGGAAAGAGAAAAAGAAGAAATATACCCGAAGTCGATTCAGCTGAAAGAATTACACAAGAAAACGTCGATGCACTGTAGTGACGATAGTCTGACAGTGGACGTATAAGATGAAGAGGGAGAGAATACAGTGTGACTTTTCCGAAAAATATGATTCGAAACCGCTTTTAATATGCATGAAATATTATAGGACCGTCACTCTGTAATCAAAAGCTCTCCAGTAACGACTTGACAATTACTCTACTAAATAATAAAATTCCCGAAGTAGCCTGGTTAAGAATTAGACATGGCTTGACGCTGTTTAGGCCAAAAGCGTTTTTGAAGGTACCTTGAAGAATTACTGAGTATGATCCTTGGCCACACTGATCTGTTGCGTCATGGTTGATGGACACGAAGATAAGATCTCAATTTATAAGCGCACAGAACCACCAGTCTGATCGATGATAATTTCAATACATATTCATCTTGGTGGTACATGGTGTCTACAGTTGGAATTTCATCCTCAACGTGCATCCCTGATGAGGATTCTAAATTCTTAGTGTGTTGGGTCACGAGCAGTAAATTTTCCAGGTACGCTCTAAACCTTTTTCAGTAGCGGATCTACATATAGGCGCCTCTGACGCAACGCCCCCTCATTTAAACCTGATTTTTCTTTTGTTCTTATTGCATGGCATAAGTAAATTAAACAATATATTGACGTAAAAACCATGCAAATGAAACCAGAAAATTACTTATCTCCATTCCCCCTCAAAAAACAAGGGACTCGGTACAAGCAGCTGGGCACCATGACAAAGGCAGATATATTATTGGTTCCCCTCCTTGTAAACATTCCTGGATCTGGCCCTGTTTTTAATCCAGAGTAGCGACAAACTCTCTCACTACTCCAATGGTCTAGACAGACAATTTGAATGTGAATGTTAGCTTTTGGAAACTGAAGACGAACTAGTGATACCAATTATAAAATCAATTTAGAAAAGATAAAGGCCATGTAACTGCTGCTAACCAAACTACAACTAAAATAACGGGAGTGATATATCGAACTTGTTTCAGAGTTGGAGAAGGTCTCTCCCTGATAAAAAAGAAGACTTTCACGTAAAAGGTGTTTTCCAGAGGAGCATGATTCGTAGAAATGCTTCGAAGTTTTCTAAAGAAACAGAGTGTCCTAAATCACCTCTGATTCTCTGTTCTTTGAGCCTAACCTAGAGTTGATGGGCGTAGCGAAATTTCGGATTTTATCGTTACTTCAGAATCTGGAACGTTGGCGTACCTTCTTATAAAGCAGTTAATGTCCTTTGTCTGAATTACACAAATATCAGGAACATGGGCAGAAATTACTCTTATCCAAGTGGAAGGATGCATCAGCAAAGTTTAGTCTTGTCTTTTTTTTATAAAATGTTTGGCTTAAGTATGAATAAGCGAGCAACTGTGAAACAACATAATGAATTATTGCTTCTATTTTTACTCTTAAACATTGTAGTGAACTAGTATTAAAAGTACATGTAATCATACATCAACATAATGAATTCAATATTTCAACAGTTTAACATGCTTTTTCCGTTTTTAGCGTGCATTTTAAGAAATCATACTCATCAACCTACAATTATGTAAAAATTGGTTTCAGTGTTTGATCCAAAATAAAATACTCAAGGGTTGTTGTTTTTCATTTACCTTTAATAATAACTTACTATAGTAGCTGATTAATACAGATTATTTCTCTGCTGATGAGAATTTAAACTTTTTGCGTCATAGAAAAGAAAACTGAAACAAAAAATATTTTTTGGAATATGATTGCAACAAAAAGTACAAAAGCAGTAAAATTATGAGAAAAAAACAAAACCGCCGGCAGGTATAGAACGCTGGAATTTAGAATCTGTATACCAATAACATGAGAGCCTTAGACTCCTTGGCCAGTAGGCACTGCGTATTCATTTCACAATTTTTTGTGGTTTTTATCTGTTGGTTACCGTATTTACGTCATAATTTATTCTTTCTTAATTTCCAAACCTTAAGCAAAACTTTTGATCAAAAATTTCACATAACGAATGGAAAAATACGAACAAATCTATCCTCATGATTAAAATGGGAGCGTGACGAAACCTTGTATTTGTTGTGTTGTTTCGTATAATATTATGTGTTCTTCTATATCATGTATTGTTTCACAGTAACGCTAATCGCTGGTAGGTCTTCACTCAAAATTGCATTAAAACAGGTCCACAGGAAAACTAAAGGGGGTCCAGAGTCCGTACACTATTGGTCCATAAAAATTCCATGACGTTTCCATGACTTTCTATGACCATATTTACAAAACTCCATGACCTGGAAAAGCTAGAAACAACAAAATGAGCTGAACAGGGACTCCTTCAAAGCACAGGGGTAGCTGGAATCCAGTCTCTGGATTGAAATGCACGGCCAAGCTATAATAAATTAAGGTTTCGAGTATCGTAGATACAATTTTTAAGATATTTTTCATGTTTATTGGTGGCCCCAAGAAACTTGAAAATGTGAGCAAAGAAAATTGAGATAGAATTATTCACTGATCCAGAAGAAATCTAATTTTCCTTGACTTTCCATGACCAACACTAATTTTTCAGGTTTTCCAGGCCTGGATTTTGAAATTTTTATTTTTCCATGACTTTCCAGATTTTCCATGACAAGTACGAACCTTGCTTTTGGCTTACACTTCTGTGTTTTTTCCTAGCTTTTTACCTTTTGCGAGGTGTAATACCTGTCCCAAATATTAAGGTCTTAAGCAAGACAGTTCATACAATTGTTCGTCAAAAAAACATGTTTAAAAACGTTACCTGAAACGTTTTCTGGCCTTAAAAAAGGTTCACGATAGTTTTGTGCCACAGCTGTAATAGTTAACTTATGAGCTCTGTCAAGTGGTGTTTCAGATTCTGATACTTTTTACGACTTCTCATTTGCCCTACAAGATACTAGTCCTCGAGTTTGCACACGACATACTTGAGTGAGCCGGAATCCTTGGATATATATCTACGTATACAAAAATAAACATAAATACGCGTTGCAGAATTTTTCACCCTAGTCACCACGCTTGTAAATGGACTCCACGCAAGTCGAGATTCGTACCCTCGCCCGCTAGTGAGAGAATTACTTGCTGATACCAGTAGCGTAACTGATTGGGGCAGGGGGGCAAGTACCACCACAACAAACCATTTTGTCGGGAAAACTCCGAAATTTGTCGAATCTCGAATCAACGGTCTTTACTTGCCACTCTCGGCTAGGCTATTTTCCCTTTCGTATACGGTCTTTGCTATCCTAACGTTTTCGGGTTGCCCAAGTATACTCTGAGGACTCTCACTGAATGGTATGTTTTTTGAATTCCCAATTTTGGCAAGGTTCGACTTTGCCTGCAAGCCTACTGTAGCTGTTTGTGTGACCAATAGCGGCCGGTGACAAGAGGGTTCGAATTCGTGGTGAATCTGAGTTTTCTATTTATTTCCTTTCAACTCAATGTGTTATTTTTTACGCTACAGTGTTTGATTTTCTTCGAGTATTCGTATAGCGAACATGTTTAAATTACACCTTTTGCTGTTCATTACCAGGAAATATACTATCGTCAACGTCAACCTCAAACTCGTTAACGCAAAAAGACATTCATTTTTTCCAATCGACATTCATCAACGCTTCTGTCGCTTTCAATTACCATTTTTGCATATAAAGTGACATTAATTAGCCTACGCTATCAAGAGGCATTCTATAGCGGCAACAGACGACCATTAACACCATTCTACTATACATTAGGGATAATAAAATTTCAGTTACGGAAGATACTTCTTCGGTCTGTTGCAAGGTCAATTTATTAAGGTTATATGGAATTCCGAAACTTATAAAAGATAATGGAATAAAACTATCATAATTCGTACATAAACTGGATTCGTTTAGACAGTTTGAACCTCTTTCATTTCGCCAATATTTCGATGACTGTTTGGCTATGTAAAATGTTCTACTGACCAACATTGAATATGGTACTGAAGACAGTTCTCCAGTCTTTTGCAGGGTCAAAATGGAATCTTAACATGCATTTTAGTTCACAGCGCTTTGTTAACACATCGATTTCCGTGTCTCAGGGAAAAAAACAAACTGTTGGGCGGCAAAATAAAGCTTCGCGATCAATGCTTTCATGCAGTCCAGTACTGCCGTGTATCGTAAGCTCTGATTGCAAAATATGTTTTCTCTAAGATGTAAACGTTGATGTGTGATAGCAAAGTGCGGTGAACTATAGTTGGTTAACTGCTTGAAATTATACTTGTCAGTAAAAATGTGGTATGATGAGAAAGTTTCATAACATCATTAAGTGAAGGTGCAACCAAGGGACAACTACATTTTTCACAATTTTTTCCGATCAGTTTAAAACTTTCGGGATATTCTCCAAATGTTTAAATTTAGGAAAGAAATAATCAACAATAGGACTGATTTAAGTCTTTTTACATCAAAATTTCGGAGGCTTTTGAGGTTCACAAAAGTTCACTAAAAAGCCAAAGTGTTAAGCCATAGTTTTTGACTATTTTTCAGTCGCGTTTCCTTTGATATGAGAACGCATGTTATTTATTTTGTTAATGGTGTCGTACTTTGCATGCACAGTGTTAATGCAGTGGCATTTTGCATGTAATGCCAATCATACTGATATTTAAGCTCGCGCATTTCAGACCGGATAGGAATATTTACTTTGACTGGTAAAATGTTAAACTATAGATTAAAGTAAAAACTCACTTTTCCTAATTTTTTTTTCATCAACTTAGCAAAACTGGTCACTTCATTACTCCATCTATATCTCTTCGTCAGTTAATATTAAACACATCCTCACAAAGCGTCCTGATTAGCAAACTTTCGCTTAACATCGCCATAACGTCCCATCCACTTTCCTTGTATTAAAAATCTAATTTTAAATCATTTGTAATACTATACTCTATCTTTTTGTATGAAATATAAACTTAATTCTTATTATACACCAAATAATATTGCGACATGCAGCGAAGCCCTAGAAATATCACATCTGTTTTTGGTATTTTTCCTGGGCCTTAATTTTCATGATTAAGCTATGACAGTTTTGTTGTCGAGTTTCGAGGATGCGGTTATGTTTTTAGGAGTGATAGAGAGTGCAAATTCTTGTTTAAGCTTGTTATGAGGAAAAGTGAACATAGGGGAGCAGACAGTGGCAAAGCCACGGAGAATGGGGGTCCGGGCACCCCACTTTTCATTAAGACCTATTTTGTAATTTTTCTAAATCCGATGGAAAACTGCGAAATGAATATTTTGAAAGCAGAGAAAATTCAGACAAGATTAAATAATTTGATGTACTAAACCTGACGTGTTATGTGCCATGCTTTGGTTTAATAATAATAATAATAATAAAAAAACCCAAAACCTATAAAGTGATTTTTGGTTTTCAGACCATCACAAACACATCTCAAAATGCATTTTCCCAAACCCCCATAGGTCCCTCACGCTTTCGGCGCTTCGCTACTAATACCGATCCTCCCACTCTTTTTGCTCTGGCCTCGCCGCTGGGAGGAGAGGTCATGTGGCATCTCCAAAAAAGGGATATACATTGGTTTAAAAATATGGAAAACACACCAGCGTGGTTGGAGGTAAAATTTACTTGCCATTGTTAAATCAAATCTCACGGAAGCGATGGGGGGGAGTGAGCTACGAATTAAAGTCAAGAAAACTTGAAAACATCAATGAAATGCGTCTTAGAGTCGGAAAAATTACAGACGAAAAAACGAAAAAGAAAAATAAAAGACCACATGTTTAGCGTAGTTGGTATTGAGACTGGTGACTTCGAAACAGACTTGAACGACTCAATAAGGAACAGGAAAGAATAACAAATAAATACAGCACTACGAATAAAAGCTGCACGAAACAATGATGTACTTTCACACGGAGTTGAACACTTTTGAGACAGGTGACATTCGTCAAAAGTTGGTCACACTCTACGTCAAATGCAAGGAGGTAAGATGGCAAAGTTACTGAAGCTTGTATTCTCTAAATTGAATGGTAGTTGATAAATCTGGCAAAAAGCATTGGGTTTTGTAGGGGAAAAATCCATAAAACTGGCATCGCAACGACGAAATTTATATACTTTTCATGTTCGAGCGGAATTCAACGCTAAACCGTGCATGCAACGCACGTTGTGGTATTCACAGAATTGACCTATTGACTATTTTTATACAGACTATACTCATATTAAATAAATATACATATCTCAGTTTGTTCTTAACATACCTACACCATGTGTTAAAAAAAAACAAACTATATATATATTGACTAAAACCTAACTATGGCTGCGTTAAAACCTTCGCATGTGGTTTCCCCCTTGTTGTTGAGAAATAAACTGAGCGGGTGAGCTGTACAAAGCACCAGAATTTTGTCGTTGTTGGCTTGAGGAAATCATCGGTCGGTTTTGTTGGTTTGCAACAGCTTGTTGATGTTGCTGAGTTATCTGATGGTTGTTCGAACCTTGGTAGGAATACGTATGGCTTTTTTGCGTTTGATTTGCTCCAGACACGCGTAGTCTCTTGTTTGGTGGATGGTCACTGTTTCCCCCAGTGTCTTGTTTACTACCGGTAGTCTGAAACAAGATATATTTAGTTGTTTTGTTAGACTTTTGAGTGAAAAGAAACTGTTCATATTTCACAGCGTCCGTTAAAATGCAACTCTTATGTGACATTTTAAAACCCAGCTGGATCGTGAAGATACCCTTTCCGAAAACAAACAAACCAAAATAAAGCAACCAAACAAATGAACCTTGTAATGAGAGGAATTAGTAATTATTAACACCTAAATTTCGAGTACTGACAAAATTGTTGTCCTAGAAGATGAGAAGTTTATTTCCATCATATGATAAGTACGCAATTGGCCGAGGATGACTTGGAGAACAATTGAAAATTAACTTTTACTTCCCCTCCTAATCAGATATCTTTTGTCACCACTCAGAACTTCAGTGTTGACGCACGCAATTCTAACGAAAACATTTTCTCACGTTTAGAGGAATATCTGCGTGTGTGAGACTGAAAAAGAAACCTGTGCAAGCATTTTGCTTCTCGTTGTCTTCGTCATCATCGCTGAAAATACAAGTGATGGTTTGATTGATTGTTGTTATGCCTGTTGCTGCTGCCACACGGTGTTGTTCTTTTGTTTTGGGAGAGGAAATCCTCATGAAACAAGTCAAGCTCCTTCGTCAGAATGAAGTGAAATGTTTTGTATCACGTGAAGTGATACAAAAACCAGATGATGTTTTTATCGGTTAAAAAATCATTTGACACAAAAATGACCAACAAAAAAGCCATTAAAAACTATGCAATGGTATGTACATGATGGAAAGTCATTAATCATTAATTAAGACATTAATCTGTAAACCGAAAAGCGGAAGAACAGAGATGACTATAGAGAGTGGTAGCGCGTATTTACTAAAATGAATAAATACTTAAATAATAAATAAATACATAAATAAATACTTAAATAATAAATAAATACATAAATAAATATATAAATAAATAAACAATAGACAGACAGACAGACAGAAAGACGGACGGACGGACGGTTGGATGAATAGATAGAGAAACAAATAAATAAATAAATATTTTGATCAACCCATGCCAAACAAAGTTATTGACTTGTAAAAAGTAAATAAATGACTAAATCCAAGGGAATAAAGAATTCACGCCAAAATTTTCTTCGCCTGTGCTCGACAAAATCGTTAACTTGTAAAGGAATGAACGCCACAAACTAAAACAGAATCCAAGAGTTTAATCAGAAGGACGACTTGTTTTAAATCATGCATGTTTCGGATTACCTAGTCCATCATTAGTCACAAAGGGATAACATACAAGATTTATATCGCTATAAAATACATAAATTACAATATGAAATAAGGTATGTATAACACAGGTGAATGACTTACAAGAATTTTAAAAAAATTAATAATAATAATAATAAAATTTTAATAAATAACAATAGAATTAATAATATCTGGATTGGTGTTCATTTTGATATTCAGAAACTAATCAACATTTTAAAGAAAAATTCCTATCCTGGTCCCTTTATTGAAAGGATCATTGATCGATATCTTTAAAACACGTACAATCCTTCGTCCATGATACACCAAACTAGTATTGAAGCTTCTACGATTTATTTTAAATTACCTTATACGCATTCATCAAACTTTTCGAAACGTAAAATTACTTCTCTGGCTAAGCAGTATTGTAGTGATTTAAACATCAAGCTTATCTTTACTTCGCTCAAGATTGGGCGTCTGTTCATGGTGAAAGATCATGACCCCAAATCCCTAAAGGAACGTGCATGTAATCTGTAAATTTACTTGTACTGGATGTAATTCCGAGTATATTGGCGAAACTAGCCGACATTTCTCCACCCGTGTTCGCGACGAATTATTTAGGGATAGGAACTCACATGTATACAAGCATTTGCAAAATTCAGATAACTGCAAAATTCAGATAACTGCAAAAATCTTGTAGATGAAGGTGCCTTTGTGATTATAAATAGGGCCAATAACAACTATTGGGTATCAGCTATCAACCTTAAGCTTGTATTTTAAACTTGTTGTAAATCACCACCTGTGTTACGCATATCTTATTACATATTGTAATTTATGTATTTTATAACTATATAAATCTTGTATCTTATCTTATCCCCTCTTTATGACTGATGATGGACCAGGTAGTCTTAACATGTATAATTTAAAACAGGTCGTTCGTTTTATCAAAATTCTTACTAGCTTACTGCCTACTCGACGATTTGAACGTTTAAGGAATATAGCACATAAGTTGTTTTAAGTTATTTGTCCAGACAAGACAAAAACAGAAAATACTTGAGGCACTAAATGCGACAAAAACGTATACTAATTCAACGAAATTGAATTGCTCCAAGTTTAAAAGGGGTGGTCTTTTTTGTCGCTTGCGGCTATTATGATACCAGGAATTAGTGAAATCGCAGAAACTTGCAGACTCCAAAAACAAGTGGTTGGTATTGTTGAAACGACATGAAAGAGGTTTGTAGACATCATTGCTCTTCAAGGAGCAAAGATGTTCATCAAATCTGACGTAGTTTTGACAAGCATCTTCGTAAAGCATAACAAGATACTGGCTCATAGTGTATAAGTATATTTTCATCTTACTAAGTGTAGATGTTTGTAAGCTTGGATATATGTACGATGAAAAGTTTGTTCTCAAGCTCAAATTTCTGAGATAAAAGCTTGAGAACAAACTTTTCATCATACTGGCTCATAGTGATGAATTTTGTTCTAAGGCACTATGTACTGAACAGTGTCGAATGTGTTTATTTCGTCGATAATAAAACAGCAGGATATTGATGAATACGTTCAATATTTCAGTGTTTTATTCCACAACGTTCTAGCCGATTAATTTAGTTAAAACTTCATCTGACAAATGCTTTATCAATTGACTGTCACTCTGTCAAAGAAAAACTGAATTTCCACAAACACGCCCTTAGAATTGTCTTCTTCATTTCATTATTAATCTGCTGAAAAGCTTATAAACCTCTCAACAGTTGAATCCTTGTTGGTAGCCTGTTTTCTATACCAAGCTACGCTTGTTACCCCACCCCTCACGAACTTAGAATGCTTTGGGGTTTTTACAAGAAACCAGGTTTTTATCAACCCTGAATGGCATTTTTGCTATTGCAGCCGTTATGGATTTGATGCTACTGGTATACTACCCTTTTCAGTTTAATAGTTAGTCACCGATTCTGCTATTTTGGTGGTTGTCACTGTCGTTCTCGTTATTCTTTCTACTATTTTTGGAAATGCACCCGGTTTTTCCTGTTCTGTTCAAATATCTACTATTATTGTTGCTGCTGTTGTTGACGCCCATGTGGCATCTATCGATAATATTAACTTACCTTGTTGGATTTTGTATCACTGTCATCTTCATTAATAAATTCTCGTTTGGGATAGGGGATGGGATCGGAACCAAAAGCACTACGAAAATGAAAAAGCGCATCAACAAAGCAAGAGAAGACACTTTCGTGTATTTGGTTCAGCCTTAATTCGTTTGGTTACTTTGTGCCGAAGTGTATCTCAGTCAAAAGCCCAGCTTTTCTTATCTTGTTTCACAAAAACAATGCAATGCTGAGTCTGTTTTTAACTAATGTACGTGTTAATGCACATCAGCATGGGCATTCTTAAAGATCATTTTCCACTGAGGCATACCATAGGTTAAAATCTCAGGAGAAGTAAAAATAACATAGCCCAGCAAAACACACGAAATATAGGCATAGTGAAGTTTTATTGAGTCTAACGTTTCGTGTTCCGTGAGAAGGAGAGCGGAAAAGTAAAAAACAGTCATCTACATATCTTCGGTAGTAAGCGGGTTTGAAATGGGAGGGACAGTTGGCTAACCATGTTCGTTCATGATGATTAAGAAGAATTTCGGCGAAAACAGGTCCCGGTACGGAACCCATGGCAACTCCGTCAGTCTCTTCATAAAGAACACTATTAAATAAAAATTGGCAATCTTTGACAGCAAAACGTAAAAGTGTAATAAATTCCTTACGTGTGAAATTCTGAAAATGAGTAGACTTGTTAAATAATTCTGAAACAATAATATCTATGGTCTCATCTAAAGGAATCTTGGTAAACAGGGATTTAATATCAAAGCTGGCCATAGTAAAATTATTAGTGTCATAATTCAAAGTAAGAAGTTCTTGAACAAAGGAGGAGTTACTTTCTGTATATAAACCAGACGAGATTGGACGAAGGAGAACCAAAAGTTTTGAAGGACGGTGAGCAAGACTACCAATAGCTGGGAGGATTGGCCTAAGGGGCACGTCAGTTTTATGGACTTTGGATAATCCATACAAGACACCCGGCCGATGGCCGGTTGGAAACAGTTTCCAATAGGTAGCACCCTAGATTATCTCGTTTTCCTTGAGTCCACGGAGAAACTTCTTAAGTTTATTCTCACATCTAATTGATTCAGTGACTGGATCATCGTTGAGTTTTCTAAATTTTCGAGTGTCCGAATTGATTTCTTCCATTTTCTTCCGGTAGTGTGACCTGTCAATGGTGACGACGCCGTTGGCCAAGTCAGACTATCGGAAGAAAGCGAAAGAAATATGAGACCATAGACATTATTATTTCAGAATTATTTAACAAGTCTACTCATTTTCAGAATTTCACACGTAAGGAATTTATTACACTTTTACGTTTTGCTGTCAAAGATTACCAATTTTTATTTAATGGTGTTCTTTAAGAAGAGACTGACGGAGTTGCCATGTGTTCCGTACCGGGACTTGTTTTCGCCGAAATTCTTCTTAATCATCATGAACGAACATGGTTAGCCAACTGTCCCTCCCATTTCAAACCCGCTTACTACCGAAGATATGTAGATGACTGTTTTTTACTTTTCCGCTCTCAGTCTCACGGAACACAATTTTTAAATTATTTAAATAGCCAACATTCCAATGTGAAATTTTTCATGTTTGAGAAACGTGAGAGCTTGGATATGTTAAGGTAGATGAACGATCTTCAAGCTCGATACTCAGAAAATAATTTCTGAGCCCCAGACGGGGATCGAACCCTCAACCTTCTGATGACCGGTTAGACGCTCTAACCACTGAGCTACCGAGACTCAGATGGTGAGCTAAGGTACAAATTCGATATATATGTGCGACCTAAGCGGAAGCCACTATATATTAATAATGATTGAAGCAGTTTGATGTTTGAGAAACGCGAGAGCTTGAATATGTTATGAACGATCTTCAAGCTCGAGCTTGAAGATCGTTCATCAACCTCAGTTTTTCAGAAGCCCACTTTTACTGGGTTATATACCAACTGCAAAAGTTTTGTCCCCTTTGAGTATAAAAAAGGACTAGTCATGACTCTTCTTCACCGCTATTTTAGTGATTGCTCTTTGCTTTACCTTTTTTACGTCTCAACTTGTTAGCTTTAGGAAAACATTCTTGTTAAACAGTTACCCTATTTCCTTTATTGACAATTGCATTCGATCCTTTTTATAACAAGATACATCCACCTGTCCCTAAAGTTTTCCTCGCGCATAAAAAGATCTTATATTTCTGTTTGCCATTTACTGGACAACATAGCCTGCAAATTCGCACCCAGACAAGTAAACTCTGTTCCGGTACATTTCCACGTATAAAACTTTGTTTTGTTTTTCGTCCCTCGAAAAATTGGCTCAATTTTTCCCCTTTAAGGACCGGATTCCCAAGAGTCTGAAATCCTGTGTGGTTCATAGTTTTAAGTGTCCACGGTGTAGTTCGTTGTATATCGGCCAAACCTTGGGCATCTCGACCATTACTGGGAAAAAGCGAGTTAGCCCTGCCTCCACAAGTATTTTTTTACACGAAAGGGACTCGAGACACCCGGTTTCTCTACATGACTTTAATGTTTTATCTTACTCTACTAACAGCTTTGAACTTCTTATAAAAGAAACTCTCTTAATTCGTAAATTTAGCCCTTCTCTCAATGCCAATTTGGGCTCCTTTCCGCTGTCTCTATTTTTGATTATACTTATTTCCTTTGCTTCTTAACTGTTTCCTGTCTGCTGTTTGTGATACCTCGATGACAACTTGTCACTTCCTGGCTTTTGTCTTTACCCCAGACTTCCTCTCACACGTCTATCATGTTAACATCAACTTTGTAATACAATATAATTATATCATTCATGTAACATAACCTTTCATTCTCTCACGATGTTGCACGTCGCTACGAAACGTTAGATTCAATAAAACTTCACTATGCCTATATTTCGTATGTTTTGCTGGGCTATTATATTTTTATTTCTCCTAAGATTTCCGCCTGGTTAATCAATCGCTCAAGGTTAAAATCTAGATACCATTCAGATTTTACGATAAACTGTTGCTTAAAGGCTTCATGTCTTAAAATACCAAATATACAAAAACGACTAAGTTATGCATAGCATAAGTACTTACTCAGCTAAAGGCAGTGGATCTTCCTTAAAGTAAATATCGTGTAATGCTTGCTCAGCAGTCATTCTTTTGTTTGGGTCCATGACAAGAAGCTTTCCAAGCTATGAGAACCACAAAAAAAGGAAGACCAGGTTTAGACTAAATAAAAAACAGGCGAGATTGCCATGTAGATGAACGATAGGTATACATCACCGAATCCTTACCAACTGAAATGACTTGCTATCTCGGGTTACTTTGTATTTTTCCATGTAGGAAGAAAGTTGTGCATTGCTGTAACTGAATACCAATAAGCAATACGTTTAAGAAAAGGAACAGCAAAAATGGCTTAAACCAGGAATCTGGATACTGGCGAAAGACATGTTAGACAGGAAAGGAGTGAAGAAATCCAGATGTTCCTTTTGCTGTTATCAGATATCAATGACTTAATGGCGCTAGATTAAAGTATAATTGTCAGTGGCTTTCCTGCTCGTAGAACTGGTATTAAAAAAATATTTTTTAGTAGAATATAATAACATGTGTGCAAGAATCCTTTCGTAACTCGTTTAGTATGGCTGGTAACGCCACTGTCATAGCTTTTCAGCTGCTTACCTCAACATCAAGATGAAGCACCATATATTAACCACCAGCTCGTAAACTTTACCATGCATATCGTACGGGTTAACATTACATCGTTATATAGGTCACACCGTAGACTATCGAGCTTCGAAAAATAGTTTATTATGACAGAAAAGAACTCAGGTTCGAACCTCCTATCTATCTTTTGATTGAGGTTACTCTAAACAGCTGTATGGCTAGGTGGTTGGATAGGGAAAGACAATATACACGCGGACTTTTCGAGACTGGAGTTCTAGGTTCTCCAATGTAGACGCGCAAACGTGTTTGTCTCATTGCAACAGAAGCGTGCATTGTGAAATAAATGTGACTCACAGTTAACTATTTGACAACATTTTACAGACGCTGAGAGGAATCGTTACTCTACTAGCAGTAACTGATAAAACCCAAGGAACTTCGACCCAATTATAAATAACTGGGATATAAAACAACAAGTAAATGAGGACAAGGAGATATACGTTAATTTGTTTATGAGCCAAAAGTTCCTTTTACCGACTCAGAATTCGATAACGTAAACAAGTTTTAAAGATTAAAATAGATCACCTGCTTTTCTTAAAATCTTTCAATAAAGTTGGGTGTTCTGGCATTTTCTTTATATCTTCCCAATCTTTTTCTGAAAAAAAATGATTACCGATAGTCACGCTTAAATTCGAGACTTGTGCTGTGACTAGATATAGTTCAGTAAACTGGCAATCGCCCAAAATAAACCACTTCGGATAGAGCAGAGAATCGTATGAACTGGAAGAAAAATAGAAATGTTAGAGAGAGAAACAGGGAAAATTAAGAGAAATAACAGGAAGGTGGGAAGGCAACCAAAATACTGCATTGAAAGACGAAACGAAGCGTAATGATAAAGAGCTGTGTAGTATCGTATCGTATAATATGGTGTAATGTGGTGTGACATATGATATATGGATTGTGGTATAGTCTACAGTATGATATCTGCACGATAGGAAAGGGTGTGGCGTGGTTTATGGTAAACAACTCCGCGACGTAGTACCGTAGACATACCCTGAGGAAATCCCATAACTTGAAATATTCTGTCAAGTTGATCTCGATGATATGGATTGCTAGTTTTAATGTCTTCCTGGCGACAGTGAAATATTGGTTCTGATGTTAATAACTCAGCGAAAATACATCCAATCGCCCAGATATCTGAAATAGAATACGATGTAGTGAAAGGTATTTAAATGAAACGAGTCATCATTTTAGGACCACATATCGAAAAGAACGACGTTGTGCGGATCTATTGTTATAACAAGATAAGTTTTTATAGTTACACCTTTTGCTGTTCGTTACCAGAAAATATACTATCATTAACGCCAACCTTAAACTCATCAACGCTAAAATACATTCATTTTATTCGATCGACATTCACTAGCGTAGATACACAACCATTTGTATGAAAAGGCATTCTATAGCAGTAACAGACGACCATTAACATCCTTCTACTATACATTAGGAATAATAAAACTTGAATTACGCAACAAAAACATTTTGTCGAATTGAAATTTTATTATTCCTAATGTATAGTAGAATGATGTTAATGGTCGTCATTTGGCGCTATGGTTGATACATATGGTTGCACATCTACGCTAATGAATGTCGACTGAATAAAATGAATGTGCTTTTGCGTTAATGGGTTTGAGGTTGGTGTTAATGACAGTATAATTTCAGGTAATGAACAGCAAAAGGTGTACTATCTTGAAGCTACGAGTCGATAAGCTGAATTAGAGGATAACAGTGTACTTATGCTGAAAGATGGTTAGACTAGAAATTTTAGATTTTGTCTCAGCTTATGTAAGCCTAGTCAATGTTGGACTGGCAAAAGATTTAACAAAAATCATTTTGCAGATAAAAACATAGACAGAACTATGGAGCGATACGTGTGTCGTGATACAATTCAAGGATTACATGTGGATTAGAAATTCTATGGGAAATACAGTATCAAGGTTCGTTTCCTCTCAGGCAAAATTTTCCACTGTGACGAAATATTCTTTTTTATTTCAAAATACGTTAGTCCCGTTTAGAAACCATAACAAGACTAAAATTTTCAGAGGTGACGGTCATAGCTGCTGTTACCCACAGCACGCACATGTGCCAAATGAATTGTTTCAAACTGTATACGACACCGAACTTCTGTTTTTTACATCAGCTGATATTTTATTTGGGGAAAATCCGTCGTATTGCAAACTTTCAATCGTTACCATCATTCGATGGATGAAATTTAAGTTTAAAAGCGTAAATAGTGCTCTTCTCGTGATAAAACTTATCTGTCGGATAAGCTATCAGGGTTTCGTACAACTATTCCTGGTTGATACCTGTTTTTCTCTTCAGACGTGTCGCATCGAAACGTAGCGACTCGCCATAAAGCTCCAATTATGTAATGGAAGAAGCAAAGCTCCAAGTTCTAATTTATATCAACTCGTGCTTTGACAGGACGCTTGGAATCAAAGTACTTTACTACTGGGTTATATGTCAGTAATTGCTTCAATTCCCTTTCTTGTTCTGAAAGTTTCTCAGTCCAGTTGCAACCTGTACGAGCTTCTATAACACTCCAAATTAGGATATCTCGCTCAAGTGGTTAGGACTAAACTTTCCAAAGTAATCAAGCCCTTCAAGAGAACGGTTTAACTCTGAAGTTGTGTGGGAAACAGGCACATCGACTACAACTAACGGGTTACCACACAATCTACTGTATGTAACTTACACTGTATGTACCTGTCCCACGTGTTTAATTTCATGGGTGCCAAAAGAGCGCTTTCTCACGTTCAGTTTATCTACGAAGAATTTTATCCTGTGCAACGTTTTTCTTAAATTGCTATCATCCTGTTCTCGGCTACCTCCGTATTCACGGAGGTAGCCGAGGGCACAGTAGCATCCACTGGGCAAACTCTTAAGTTTATTTCGGTCAAAGGTCTGTTAAACAGATTATTTCCAAGTTTCCCTACGGGCGGATAGAGAATTTTGATCATCGGAATAACTGGTCATATTTTTACATTTTCTTTCTTTTCCTGGTGTTATCTTAACAAAAATAAATATATATTTTTCCGTGCTACAGTAGAGTAATGCTGTAGAAGCATTTGAGGAAGAAATTTAAATTGCCGAGGGAATTTGGGAATCTTGGTCCTTTCACCAAAACTTTCGCCTCTAAGAAGGTAGATATACAAAAAATATTTTCCACTGCCCAATTAAGCAATTAAGCCTATCACAGCAATTTTGTATCACATTCTTGAAGTAACTTTAAGCCACTCGTTAACTACCAATTGTTGCCAGTCTAATAACCAAACCGAGCGTCCACTCCGCGCATGATTCATACGGTATTTAATATTTATAACTACATTACCTATTGCTTTTGTATAATGCCGTGCTCCAAGTAATAGTTCGGGAGATCGGTACCAAAACGTAACTACCACAGGATCAAGATCGGCCAACGGCTTAAGTGGATTGTTGAAGAGTCTTGCAAATCCCATATCAGCTAAAACATCAACGAGAAAATAAAGTTTTGTCAGCATTATGGAGAAAACACCAATAGTAAAAGTGCATGGATACAACGAATTTGCAATCAATGGTTATTTAAAGACACTAGTATGAAGTATAAAAAATAGTAATAGCTTAATTAGTCATAGTGAGATAAAACTAATGAGTAATTGAAGTAAGTGCGATGTTTTGTTTTACGTGACTTACAAGGACTAGTTTACATAACGTTTTGTGACCGCACTGTACTAAATTATTTACATGTGGTCGCATAAATTGCTAGTGTACTTTAGTACGCCAACAGCAATGCACCCAACTTCAACTGGTAAACCATTTTGAAGCTACATTTTTTCTTAACGACGGAATGAAATCGATTTATATAATGGGCTAAGAACAATGCTAAAGTTTTACTTCGATGCCAACAACGGTCGGCGCTAATCTGCGTTCTTTCACCGGAAATTTAAGCCTTATCCTACATTCCCTGTCATATGGTACCTTGGATTATAATTCAGCGAACCATTTCTACGGATAATAAATGGTTCAAAATTATTTAATTTTTATATTAATATGTGACCAGAAATTGCCCCGTAATCGTTGAAATGTGAATCGGGATTTGCTCAGAGCAAAAGATTCTAGGATGTTTAAAAAACTTCCTATTCCTACGAATGGGATATGATTTTAAAGCAGAAGTTTGGAATAGTTTGCGGTATCCTGACTTCGTCACTTTTGCGTAGTTTTCCAGTTGTTAAACTCTTAAGTGATCTTAGTGACGTTAGGGAGAATACTTCGGGAAACCCAAGCAAACAGTTCCTAAGATGCCACAGATAACACAGACGAGGAAGGAATGTTCTCTCCATCATAGACGCTGACATCAATGTCAGGCTTAAGGGTGTCCAGGAAATGGGCTTCGATGATTCGTCGGCGGTTGAAACGGACGATATGAGGTACGGAGGGAGCAACTCATATGGGAAAGTGAATGGATGAACCAAATGGTGGCTAACACAGAGGTGCGAATACACCTGAGGTTAAAGTTAGCGTAAATTCTGACACTTACGATCCTTCAAAAGGGAATCCGATGGATTCCACAATTAGAGAAATATTGAAGTGACAGAGTGAAACGTATGAAGACACAACTGGTTCTAGTCCAAATGCAAATGGTGATAGATTATTACTGATATCGGGAAGGAAAAAGGTGATGAGTTCTCTTAATGTTATAAATATTCATGTCAGTGGTATGCAGCACGGAGAAAGAGATGTTCGATTATCCAACACTTTTTGATCGAAATTGTTAACATTCTACTTTTGCAAGACACTCATATTGCATCCAAACTAATTTATTTGAGAAGAATCGCAAGTTTAGATCGAAAAGATTTAGGAGTATAGACTCGGAAATCGCATTCTTTTTATTAGTTTAACTCTCATTGATTCCTGATGAATGATTTACTTCATTGTTTGTAAATCTGTTTTTATTCAAATAAAAGGCATCCAAATTTTAAGCATAAGTTGGCATAGTGACGGGAGGGTGGCAGAACTAGATGTTTGCTCAATAGAGCATATTCATATTATGAATGTATACGCACCAACAGATGCTAGCAGACGAACAGAAATTTTTCAAAATCTCAATAAATAACTTGTAACTCGAAGACACGGGGTTAAAAATGGTCACTTCAGTTGAACATTGGATGCAAGTAAAGGTAAATAAGTCTCTTTGTCGAAAGTTACCGGCAATAAGCAGCTATACAAGGCTAGCATGATGTAATACTAATTTATAGACATTTTGAGAAAGCTATATAACGGTAGCTATATATTGTCATTTAGATAAATTCTACAGGTCCACTGCGGCTAAAATTCTCAAAATCCAATATAAAATAAAACCATCGCCTTATACGGTATAAACAAATTGTAGATTTTTCGGTTCCATACGACACGAGGGTGTACACTAAGGAGAAGGAAAAGATTGAAAAGTGCTGAGACCTTGCTAGGGAATTGAAAAAGCTATGGAACATGAAAAAAATGGTCATCCCAGTGATCACTGAGATACTCGGAACAGCACCAAAAAATATTTATAAGATACTAGACGAAAAGATTGAAACACCAGGCGGGAATCGTAGCCTTGCCAAAAATATTACTGCCCAGCATATTATTCTTAGTAGCATAGTTAAAACAAACAAAAACGAACCAGTTGATAATGGAAATAATATTTAATAACTAACGTTTCGTTACATAACCTGTAACATCATCAGAGTGAATGATAACTATATACACATGTCGGAAACTTTTAAAGCTTAACGATTACAAAAATAGAGCGGAGTAGTAAGTGTTGCTAAGGAATGACGAGAGGTGACAGGTAATTAGTAAGTGAGAGTGTAATTAAGGAATGACCAGAGAGGTATTAGTAAGTAGAAGATGGTGAAATTAAAATAGGGAGAGAGGGAAGGATCGAATGTTCTTATTTAAGGAAGGTTTTAGTTTGGAGATTAATAAACTTTCACGGATTAGGACATCAAATTGCGAAGTGCCACTGGTCAAAACCGAAAAATTATCGCATGAGATGGGGTGTCCTGTATGTTTGCTATGCATGAGTACACTAGAAAGACTCGTCTGAGAGATTTGGTTGCCAGTATAGGCCGAAATACCCATATGATCAGAGATTCTAACATGCAGTTGACGGCAGGTTTCGCCCAACAACGCGTCACAGCGTTGACACTGAAATTTGTAAACGAGGCAGGACCTCAACTTCATGGGAATTCGATCTTTAAACCGAACAAAAATTTGACAAACGAAAGGTGGGTCGAAAAATGATGCAGATATTAATATGCGGATAGGCCGATGACATCAGTTTGGTTAATTGTTGTCGGATTTGGAGCGCATGATAGCCTGTAAAAGGCAAGAGAAAAGAAAGAAGATATTTAGGTGCTGAGCTTTGTTTCACCGGAGGACTGAAAGTTTTATCTAAAAATTCGCGAATGCATTTTTCAACAAATCTACTGGGGTATCCATTTTGCTTTAATAAGGTTCGGAAACGTTGGAAAGGTTGCATAGGAAGAACATAAATTGAAATATTGAAATAATAAGGTGAAGATAAAACCCTTCTTGTAAACAAAAGGAAGAAAACTTTCAAAATTTGTGAATAGTCCTGTGAAGGTGAGCTTACGGTAAACTGAGGAGATAAAACCATCAGGTGAACGTGAAATGTTAATATCAAGAAAGGCCAATGTTTTGTTCGATTCAACTTCAATCGCTTCAATTTTGACAAAAAGGTATAACAACAATGGTTCGCTTTCCGTTTTCCGAAAGTTCCAACGCACCGAGCTAAAGCTTGGGAAAGCCAAGTTGGGCTTAACATTCTTGAAGAAATGCAAGCAACACGATGCCATTCCACGGTTCCTGTACTTTAAACTAGCAAACAGACGGCTCCAGAATTCGACAGCTTTTCGCCAAGGTCAGAGACGCCTCCTCGACGAAGTAATTAATATAAAGCGATCGCGAATTCGAGAACTCACGTCTCTTCACTCTAACCTGGCCAACCTAGTCTCCTCCATCGACCTTATTCATTTCAAGTCCTTGGTTGATTCGGAGAACTCGAAAAAACTTTCACAACATGAAAGAGTTCAGGATAAGAAACTTCTTCACCTTCGAATCGACTCAAAGGCATCCTCCACGATTGACCCCGACAAAGTGATTTTTAATTACTCAAGCCGACGTTTATCTGACAAGGAAAAAGTCCATTCTTTCCAAAGGCCTCAATTTCTCGATCCCACCTAAGGAACTGAACTATTGTGAATTCTTACTTCCATTTGAGCTACTATATCGTAAACTCGAACATGAACCGATCTCATCCAATTTTGGGTTTGACAAGAACAGCATTAAGGCGAGATTAAAGGACATAGCATTGACTGGTTTACGATCGTACACACCTCCTTCGTCTGCGCTTTCCCAAGAAGAATTTAAGATCATAAAGAATCTAAAGAAGATGACTGAATTGTCATGAAACCAGACAAAGACAACGGCGTAGTAATACTGGACAAAGCTGTTTACCAGAAGAAAGTCGAGTCCATCTTCGATGACCGAACAAAGTTCTCACCAATGAACGATGACCCGGTAGAAACTACATTAAAACGTGAAAACAAGGTACGGTCCTTTCTCAGAGATCTAAAGAAATCAGGAGCTCTTACTGATAAACAATATCAAGAACTTTCTCCAACTGGCTCCCGTCTAGGTATCTTATATGGTTTACCTAAGATTCACAAACCTAACATACCTGTTAGGCCTATTTTATCTGCCATCGGGACACACTCGTATAAATTAGCTAAGTTCCTCGTACCTCTACTTCGCCCTCTCTCTCTTGGTTCCTACTTAATTAACGACTTTCATTCAAGAATTATTTTCCTTAAATCTCAATAGTAACAACTTTATTACGGCCAGCTTTGACATTACCTGCCTCTTTATAAATATCCCTATTAACGAAACTATTGATATTATTACTAACGAGTTATTTTCCACCTGTCAATACTTCAATGAATTTACTAGGCAAGAATTTACTCAATTTCTTAATTTAGCGGTTAAAGATTTCCATTTTTTGTTCAATCGAAATTTTTATGATCAAATAGATGGGGTAGCCTTTGCCTCCCCCCTCGGCCCTCTTTTTGCCAACATATTTCTTTCATTTCATGAGTAGACATGGCTCGACAATTGCCCTAAACAATTCAAACCTATTTATTACAAACACTATGTTCATGATTGTTTTATACTTTTCAAGTTACGGGATCATGTCATCCCGTTTTTAAATTATTTAAACTCAAAGCATCACAGAATTAAGGTTACACACGAAGTTGAATAGAACAAAACATCGGCCTTTCTTGATATTAACATTTCATGTTCACCTGATGGTTTTACCGTAAGTTTACCGTAAGCTCAGTTTACCGTAAGCTCACCTTCACAGGACTATTCACAAATTTTGAAAGTTTTCTTCCTTTTGTTTACAAGAAGGGTTTTATCTTCACCTTATTATTTCAATATTTCAATTTATGTTCTTCCTATGCAACCTTTCCAACGTTTCCGAACCTTATTAAAGCAAAATGGATACCCCAGTAGATTTGTTGAAAAATGCATTCGCGAATTTTTAGATAAAACTTTCAGTCCTCCGGTGAAACAAAGCTCAGCACCTAAATATCTTCTTTCTTTTCTCTTGCCTTTTACAGGCTATCATGCGCTCCAAATCCGACAACAATTAACCAAACTGATGTCATCGGCCTATCCGCATATTAATATCTGCATCATTTTTCGACCCACCTTTCGTTTGTCAAATTTTTGTTCGGTTTAAAGATCGAATTCCCATGAAGTTGAGGTCCTGCCTCGTTTACAAATTTCAGTGTCAACGCTGTGACGCGTTGTTGGGCGAAACCTGCCGTCAACTGCATGTTAGAATCTCTGATCATATGGGTATTTCGGCCTATACTGGCAACCAAATCTCTCAGACGAGTCTTTCTAGTGTACTCATGCATAGCAAACATACAGGACACCCCATCTCATGCGATAATTTTTCGGTTTTGACCAGTGGCACTTCGCAATTTGATGTCCTAATCCGTGAAAGTTTATTAATCTCCAAACTAAAACCTTCCTTAAATAAGAACATTCGATCCTTCCCTCTCTCCCTATTTTAATTTCACCATCTTCTACTTACTAATACCTCTCTGGTCATTCCTTAATTACACTCTCACTTACTAATTACCTGTCACCTCTCGTCATTCCTTAGCAACACTTACTACTCCGCTCTATTTTTGTAATCGTTAAGCTTTAAAAGTTTCCGACATGTGTATATAGTTATCATTCACTCTGATGATGTTACAGGTTATGTAACGAAACGTTAGTTATTAAATATTATTTCCATTATCAACTGGTTCGTTTTTGTTTGTTTTAACTATGCTACTAAGAATAATATGCTGGGCAGTAATATTCTTGAAAAGACTAAACGACATTGGAATTGAGATCAGGATATCAAAATTGCAGAAAATCGTCATCATGCACTCTGCTAGAATCCACAGGAAAGCTCTTGAGATTTGAGGTCTTGTTGACACTGAACCTCAAGAACATAACACCACTGACTTTGATCACTGGGTATTGGATAGAATAATAATAATAATAATAATAATAATAATGCTCGCCATAATAATAATAATAATAATAATGCTCGCCATAATAATAATAATAATAATAAGGCTCGTCATGGTCGTTTAGGCCAATACATCCACTGGAATGTGTGCAAGCATTACAACATCAAAGTCCCTGAGAAATGGTACGAACATCATCCTGTAGAGGTCACCAATGGAAAAGATGTGACAATTCTTTGGGACTTCACAGTTCATACAGACCGTACGACCACGGCCAATAAACCAGACATTGTTATCAAAGACTTCAAAGCAAGGCCATGTCAAATTATTGACATGGCAGTTCCCTGTGATAGCAACATTTCGACTAAAGAATATGATAAACTTCAGAAATATAAAGACCTGGAAATTGAGATCACCAGGATGTGGCATCTAAACGCAACAACAATACCACTCATCATGGGCGCACTAGGAATGATCCGAAAGGGAACTAGTAGGAATGTCGAGAGAATTCCGGGAAATAGCAAGCTTCAAGAGCTGCAGAAGATTACTCTCATTGGTACTGCACATATACTTAGAAAAACATTATCTATAAGAACATGAAAATTGGTCCAACTGGAAAATAGACTTCTAGAGCCCTCTCACTGTTGGACCCCGGTGGGGACCCGGTGTTTGGAAAGGTATACATACAGTCAAATATATGAATAATGATGATAATAATAATGGAGTTGGACAAGCACAGCTTCAGCCTACGACGGGAATGTGGACGGTCCCGTCCACTAGAGTTTGGGTATGTATTTGCATGTGTATGTCTTTTTCTTTATAATAAAAAACCCTCTCAGCTGCTTAGAGGTCCAGTAAGGGCACCTCTCATGGGTCTAGTGTTGCTACAGGGAGAAACCGGTGTACCCGGAGAAAATTTACGATGCTTAGTAGAGTCAAACTGGACAACACTCTTCTCACAAGTGACAAAGGTAGCTTTAATCACGAAGCCAGAATCGAGCCCGAGTCACAATGGCGAGAGACACGTACACAACCACTGTGCCACCAGCAGCATTGGGGTGGTACCTTAGGCAAGTGCCAGCAGCAACCCCTAAGCCAAGGGTAGATAAGACCCCTTAGCTTTGGATGGCAACTTGTCTAGGAGAAGAAAGCTCCAACGTAAAACCGTACGTAGGTAGGACATTGATTCGGTGGCTTTGACCTCCAAAAACGAGCAAGCTTTTATCAGATGACCTAGGGAATGGCACCCCTCCCTTGCCAGCTGGGTAACCGAAAGCCTCAGCCTGCTTTAATTGGCTGGAAACTGCAAGTACACTACCTTCAGGTGTTGGCAAACCTACCCTGTTAGCCCATGAACTAGACGAAAATCTGTACAGCAGCATGATCTCTCTGTCTTTAGTTGGTTGAGGATGAGCCATCCTTAAATGCTGAAACAGATCTGCACTAGTCTAAGCATAAAACAATATTCGGACTTTCCCTTTGCAGTTGCACACCTAAAATGACCTTAACTGGTTGGAAGTGCAACAGAGTACTGTTGAGATCAAACTGGATATAGACATCGGGGAGTATCTTCAGAGTAAGTGATAAATTTACAAGGTGTTCTCGACTATATAATATTCTATTTACAATGACAGGAAGTAATTAACAGAAAGACAGGTGGTGGTGAAAACCGGTGAATAATTAAGTGTGCGATAAAGTGTATGCGTGAGTGAATCCAGGTGTGGATTACACTCACGCATACACTTTATCGCACACTTAATTATTCACCGGTTTTCACCACCACCTGTCTTTCTGTTAATTACTTCCTGTCATTGTAAATAGAATACTATATAGTCGAGAACACCTTGTAAATTTATCACTTACTCTGAAGATGTTGCAGGACTGGCAACGAAACGTTAGTTAAATTAAAAATACTTTTCAATAACTCATCGGGGAGTACTTTCAGGGACTTTAGAGGGCTCTACATTCCTTACTCGTTCCTGACTGGATAAGTTGGGCGAATAAGGGCTGGCACTGTGGGTGTTCCTTAAAATCCATCTTAATGGTCAAATTTTTTTCTTTCCGTACATGTTCCCTGAAATGTACAATGTCTGTTGCAGCCTTACCTAGCGGGCTGCTGGGATTTCGTAGCAGGCTGAGACCCCTTCCGCTGTCCTCAGTTGGGTGCTGTGCGACTTGTAATAATAGGTTGCCTAGGTGGTGGAATGCCCCGGATAGAAGAGAAAATTTTAAAGTTGATAGCAAACAAAAAAGTAATGAAAAGAACAGTGAGAGAGATGGAAAAGATGGTGTTATATGGAATGCGAAAAAATTTTAGATTAATGATTCCTGGAATTGTGCAGCCAGATTAAACTGGGTCGCAGGCTTCCTAATTTGTCAAGGCTAGCAAAGACCAGAAAGGAGTATTACAAAGGGGTGCGCGTCGTACTAAAGAGGGAATTTAATGCAGCCAACAGGCACGAAGCTATTAACACCTCACCTGTACTTGTAGTTACATACAGTTTCACTATCCTCGACTGGAAACTGAGCGACATCAAGAGACTGGATGAGAAGACAAGAAAAATTCAATCCATGGAAAAGATACATCAGCTGAAAGCTGACGTTTACAGATTATATCTACCGAAGGGCTCAAGAGGACGACATCTGACCCACCTTGGAATGAGCTTCTCAAAGTAATTAATAATTCATGAATATACCATTCAATCAGACGTGCTGAATGGCAACACGTGAGCGAACTTGAAATGCCGTGGAATTACTGGGCAGAGGGCTTGACTGTTTTTTCCAATCCTTGGACTGGAAATAATAGTTGAAGTCTTTGGACTTAAAATATAATTTCACCCAATCAGTTTATTCATCCAGAGACACTCATTACTAATTCACTAATTCAGAGTGCCAATACACTAATTGATTCTGAGAAGTCATGAAAAAGCCTCCAATTTGGACTAGATCGGGTTTTCAAGCACTCGGAATTCGTTCCAATCCTCGGCTTCGCCCCAGACTTGACCAAATTCCGAGTACTTGAAAACCCAGTCTTGTCCGAATTGGAAGGCTTTAAATATTACTTTAAGATCCACTCCATAGGGCTAGACGAAACTATGAAGGAGATGCATTACATCAGTACAGAGACAGCGTCATTTAAGAACGAGCTTAACGCCCCAGAAATCCCGCCAGCCAAAAATGAGGCGACTACCGTCCCTCACCAAACAAGTGAAACAGAACGCGAAACAAAAAAGCCAACAACGGCTGAAAGAAACCTGGGAAAACAAAGCAACGCACGAAAAGTACTCCAAAATGACCAAAGAGGTAGATGTTTACCAGCAGAAGACGCACTGTTGGCTAAAAAAACAGTGGACTTAAAGCAGAAACAGAAGGCTTAATGATCTCTGCACAAGACAAAATCTTGCCATTAGATCCAACCACCATGGCATCATCAAAGATGGCACAAATCCGTATTACGAAATCTGTGAGAAATACAAGGAAACTATTAACCATATCGTCTATGGTTGCCCAGAGCTAGCAAAGACCGAATTTATTAACCATCACAATAAGGTAGCGGCATATTGACACTGGAACATTTGTAGATGTTACAACATAGAAACTAATGACCAATGGTATGACCATGAGCGCACAACCGTAAGAGCAATTCATTAATTAATTGAGAGCAATGAAGTCACCATCCTCTGGAAAATGCCCGTCCACACTGATAGAGAAATAAATGCCAATAGACACGACATAATGTTTCAAGGATAAACGAGAAAGGAGGTGCAAGATCACTAATGTAGCAATACCATCTGACAATAACACCTCCGTGAAAGTAGCAGAGAAGTTATCTAAGATGTGGGACATGAAAACTGATACAACACCTGTGGTGATCGAAGCTTTAGGACTTCTGAGGAAAGGGCTGGAAAGATACACCAAGAATATCTCAGGTAACATCAACATCTTGGAAATCCAGAAGATTGTCATCCTTGGAATAGCCCAAATATTGCGGAGAGTACTGTCGATTAAGTAACAGTAGTCTATATAATGGGGATTCTAGGACAATTTTTCCAACACATTTACTTCCGGTTTCTCAATGACGTCATCGGCTTCACCGCCCTTCGGGTCACTTGTCACATCTGTCAATCATTCTAAAATTGTTGCGTAACCACGCCCACTTCCCAAATCAAATTCATAAACCAAAGATGCTGCATCGGACGAAGTCCGATGCTGCATCAACCTCGCAACCGGATCGCAAATCGACTCCGTCGCCCTTCAGGTCTTCGGATCAAATTTATCTAAATTATTTACATAATCAAATTTATCAAAATTGGTTAAATTTTTCACATTCGAAAGATCGATCAATTTTCTTGTAATTTCGAAATTAACCAAATTCATAATCTCGAAATTAAAATCGTTGGAATTATTTTATGGTTTGAATCCAAATATTTTTTCATATTCTTCAACCATATCATTCATGTAATGACCAAATGCAAGTGTATCAATTTTATTTTCAAGTATGTTTCGTTTGTCATCTTTAGATGATAATGCAATTTTTTCAATACTTTCAGTGATGGAGAAGACTCCATCAAATAAACAATCTTTGTAATTTTGAAATGTTATTTCTTTTTTAATTACATTTTTCTTAACACTTTTACATTTTTTTTCTTCTTTTCCTTCATCAACTCCACACATTTTATAAGCATATAATTTTGCTCTCAAACCAACAAATTCTTCAATTTGTTTTCCACCACATTCATCCTTCATCATTCCAATAACCTTTTTGTTTAATCCAGTTTTTATTCCACTTTTATGATCTTTTGAGTAATTACTTGTATCAAACATTTTTTCTACATCTGGAGAAATATCTTTATAAAAATCATCAGTTTTAATTTCATACATTAAACTATCAGTATCTGTAAATAATAATGATGCATTGGATTCACCACCCTTCGGGTCGTCGTATTTTTTCTTAATATAATTATAATGAAAATCATACATTAAAGTTTTTGATAAATCCAATATACTCATTCCTAAATATATTGGTTTATTCAACATAATTTTAGTCTTATACTTATGTATTGCAATTAAATTTTCAGAAAATATCGTTCTGTCTTTAAAATTACTTTTTGAAAATAATTTTAATGCTTTTTCTTGTCTATTTACCAATTGTATATCAACTCTATTTCTTACATTTTCCATAGTTTTACCAAATACTGAATTATTCATCAATTTGAAAAAATCTTTTTCAAAATCATTTTTTGCATTTGTTCTCAAATTTGAGTTCAAATCGATGTATTTTTTCATAAAATCTTCATGAAATTTAATACCTTTATGAATTCGAGTGATTTTTAATCCCAATTTTTCATACAATTTCAAGTTTTCACAATGTAAAACATATTTTTCTTTGTTATTTAAATTTGGAATCAGTTTTTCAACATTAACAACCTTTAATCTTTCTGGAGCAAGTGGATATTCATTGTGTAAATCATGCAAATCTTCTGGATATTCTAAATCAACTTCTAAAATACAACCACTACCTTCCAGGTTTGCTATTTTTTCCCAATTATTTAACTCATTTTTATTCATCCATTTGAAATCTTTCACAGGTAATTTTTTACTCATTGCCCAACCATATAAATTATTTGCATCCAAATATGGAAGATAAATACTATCTTCTTTATAATCATAATTTTCCATATACTTATTATTTGCTTTTGCATATCTTTTTACAATAGTTGAAATTCCACCTCTTATTCCTTTTTCAACCATGAGATACATTTGAGGATCAGATAATAGATCAAGATTTATTTTTGTTATTTTTAACATAGCATCCCAAGCTAATCCAGGTGAAGTAAAATACCAAGCAGGATCTAATTTATAATTTTCTTTGCAAACTTTTCTAAAATTCTCAAAGACATCAGCTAAAAGCATCACATCAGTTTTTAAATATAAATCATGATATTGTCTCATATTTTTAATATTAAATTTATTCCAAACATTTTGTGCGTGTGAATAATCTTCATCATTTATATTTTCATCATTTAATTTAGAATAAAAACATTCTTTATCAGGTAATTTTTCTTCTTTTAATTTTTGAATACTATCAAAGCAATCATATGGAAAAACACCTTTTCTAGTTAATAATTGCCTTTGTTCTTCATTTTTATAAAATTTCTTTAACATATTTAATTCGTTTTTATCTAAATTATTAACTAAATTTGCTAAACTAGTTTGCATAAACTTAAAACTATCAATAAATCTAATCTTTCTTTTTACCTCAACAATTTCTTTAATTTTATAATTTGGATTTTCACTCGTGTCGCTAGTTGATGGTAATTCTTCACATTCAATAATATTTTCTTTACTTTTACTTTGAAGTTGTTTTTTAGTTATTATGTCTGTTTTTTCAAATTTACCAACAATAAATTCTTTTGTAAAACTAATATATTTTTCCTCAGTGTTTGGTATACAATCAATTTCACCTTCTGAAACACCAAGATTTTTAATAAACAAATGACTGTCATAGTTTTGTAAATTATGAAATATAACTGGAATAAATTTTGGATTTTTCATTTTTGAATTGCAACTAATACAAGAAGCTCCACGATATTTTCCAGTGTAATGACAATGATCCATAACTTTATTTACTAAATTGGTTCCACAAGCATAACAATTTTCAGCTAATCTAAAATCTACTTTATCCTTTTCACTTAATATTATCTTTTTTGGATATTTAAATTTCTCATATATTTTTTTAATATCATTTTCTAAACTTTTTACAAATTTTAAAGAAATATCTTCATCAGGTTCACCGGCTTCACCATCACCAGGTTTTTTAGAACATTTTACTAATTTTGAACTAAATAACTTGTTGTCAAAACATTTTATCAAGTAACTATATCCAGACGGTTCATGTTTTTGGATTTGTTTTGTTTTATCTCCTGCCGATTCACTTATATTTTTCAGATTACATTCAAAATCTGCATAAATTACAAATGGAACATCATGCATTCTTTCATAATTTTTAAACTTTAATTTTTCTCCTTTATCTGGATAAACAGTTTTTCCACATTCATACTCTTTACAATATTCTAAATGATTTTTGTAAACATTTTCTTTACTAAAATGTTGTAAACAATAATCACAAATATGTGTTTTTTCTTTGTGTTTACTAACCTGACTTGAAAATAATCTACTCTTATTTTTAATCAAACAATAATGTTTGTTTCCATTTTCATTAGATATTAATAATATATTTACACGCGGTTGGTTTTCCTGTCGGTCCGAATCAAATTTACTTACTCTCAAAGGAAAAATTTCACCAGCTCCGCTGCCCCTCAGGTTTTCTTTTCCAAATCTTTTTTCTTCATCATACCCAAATAAATTAATTGCAATGTTGTTATTTTTTTCAAATTTATCAATATCAGAAAATCCACATGGAAATTTCACATCTTTAACATTAAAATTCTCAGCTTTCTTTTTCAAAATTTTTGTAATTCTCTCAGGATGTTTTAAATCAGGTGTAGTTTTTAAAAGTTCATTTATTGCAATACACCATAATAAACATTTTTGATCATCATTTTGTGGATTGATAATTGCATTTTTCTTTTTTAAAAATTCTGGTAAAGGAATATAAGATGAAGCAAGTAATCTTTTAATATCATTAATATTGAGAATTATTTTCAAAGAACTTTTAAATTTCCACAAACTCGAATTTGTTATATATATTTCAAAACTTAAAATAATTTTTTGAGTCATTTTTTCATATATTTCATCAAAATTATTTCCCTCAAAAATTTCTTCATAATAACTATGAAAATGAGCATTATCCACAGTTGTTTCCCCTGTTGATGGATTTGTTTTTTCCATTAAACACACAAGAGTTATTTGCTGTTTTGTGCTTGGATATTTTTTGAATTTTTCAATCACCAATGGTTTTATTTTTTTCAAGAGAGTCAAAGGATCATATAAAGACAATTTAAATTTTTTCATATCAATTTCATATCTTTTTGTCACATTCAAAGCTTCTTTATCCAATACAAATTTTGCAGTTGGGGTTGAAACTTTACCTTGTATTTTATTAAATATATCTGAAACATTATCTTTCAAATAATTAAACCAATTTATTATCGACTGGACCTTCGGTCCTGAGACCTCCGGTCAATCCGTCGCCCTTCGGGTTTCTTTTCCTTTATTTACACCATTCGTGTTATTTAATAGGTTGTATTTATCAAATAAATTTAATATTTTTCTTTAGTATTATTAAATAAATTATTTGTTTTTTCTTTTGAGTTAACCAAAATTTTATTTAAATTTTTGTTTAAATTTTTTTTTTGGTAATAATAAAGGAGCTTGCAAATTTTCTTTTGTAATTGGTTTGTCTAAAATTGACGAGGAAATTTCATGATTTTTTCTTGGTCTTCCTCTACCTCTGACAAAAATTCGCTCACTTTGCCTTTTTTCTGGAGGTAATGTTACTGGTCTACCTCTTTTTTCCCGTCTTGGTCCTACAAAAGAACCAAAAGGATATTTTCTTGGTCTTCCGCGACCACGTTTTGAACTTTCAGTTTTTAAACTTTGAGAGTCGTTCATTATTTATTTATATATTTTTTTTTTCTTAAAGAAAAAAAATAAAAATCAAATTTGATTTTTATTTTTAAAATAAACACGAAGTGGTTTATAAGTTGATGGTTTTAATTTTTATTTATTATAAAAATATTAAATAATGAAGATACTTGTTTTAAACTTGGAATTAAAATAATTTTGTAAGTTGTAGTATAAATTTTTTTCCCACCGGCAGAGCCGTCCTTAGGGTTGTAATCAATTTCAAAATCATTGAAAATACAAAATTTTTCTTTATAATTTATAAAAAATTCATGATGTGGTAATAATTCTCCTTCATCTGAAAGTTTAGCAATTTTTTCAGAAAAAACATAAAATAAATATTCTTTATCATCATAAAAGCTTAAATCTTTTAGATTATGGTCTTCATATATATATTTTTCAATATATTTTTTTGAGTTAACTTGATTCATATTTTATTTATATATTTTTTTTCTTTAAGAAAAAAAATAAAAAAATTTTAATCATAAAAAACTAAAAATGATTCATCATTGAATTTCAAATCTTTTTTTTTCTTAATAATCCATTTTATACTTTCTGGGTTCATATTAAAATTTTTTCCTGCACAATAAAGACTTTTAAACCTTAAAATTTCATAAGTTGCTTTGTTTATAGCTATTACTTTTATTGGATTATTCATTTTTTCTTTAATTTTTTCATTTTTTTCATTTGGTTTACTAATTTCAAGACCCAACATTCGTTCAAGTTCATTTTTACTATATCTTCCATAATATTTTATTTTTTTTTCTTTTGCAATATCACATAATTGTCGATATTTTAAGCCTTTGTGAGCTTTGTAACCTTCGTTGACTTTACTTATTATTTCAAAATAAGTTTTGTTACTCATTTATTAAATGAATTTTTTTTTTAAACAAACTTATGCAAACTTATAAACTAAATATCCTCCCGAAATTCCAACCAAGAAAAAAGAAACATTTTGATATTCTTTCATTTCATCAGAAGGTTTATAATAATCTTCTAATTTTGGAGGTCCCCTGTCATCTTGTTTATTTGCTTCTTCTTTTAAATATTTATAACGATTATTAATCGCTTGCGCGCGTTTCAATGCTTTAGCAAGATTTTTAAAAGACATGTTTGTTTTATTTATATTAGCATTTGCATCAGATAATTTCTGTCTTAATTTTTCAATTTTTTCTTTTCCTTTTACTTGCTCCTCATACCATTTTTCCTTATCTCTAGCGAGTTTTTCCATTGCTTCATTATGTCTTTTTATCTCTTTTTCATATCCAGAATGATTTAATTTTGAAAATAAAAATCCTGCACCTGCAAAAGAAACTGCATTAAATAATCCACCAACTACTGTTTCCATTTATTTTTACAAAATTTACTTTATTACATTTTATGATTTGAAAGGATCAGAAGGAATCCATTTTTTATCTTGTGCATATTTAACTGCAAGTGATGATAATCCAACAGCTGCTGCTAGTTTTAAAGTTGGTACTAAACTAGATGGAGTTGACAAACCATCACTAATTACTTTTCTTGTTATCATTCCAACCCCAACAGCGCCCAATGTAATTATTGTAGAATCATATAATTCATTCATAACTTCTTTTCTATTCATTTCACCCATTTATTTATACATATAAAAAAATTTTTGTAAAATTTATTTTACAAATTTGCAGCTTCGTCCGATGAGACCTCTGGTCAATCACAGGTTTTCAATACATGACTTGCTAGTTTGAGGATTACATTTAGTAATTTCATAATCATTTTTATTTATGATATTAACTTTTTTGTTTTTACTTTCACTTTCGCTTTCGCCTCGCTCAAGTCCTTCGGATGATCGCTCACTTTCACTACGTTCATCAGCTTGCTGCGCAAGTCTTTTGTCGCTTTTATACGCATAATATAAACCTCCAAGTGCAGCAACAATTGTCACACCACCAACAATATACCTAAAATCTACATAGTCATTTATTTCTTCTGCTAAGCTTCGGTCGTCGTGGTCAACTTTACGTTCTCTTCGCTCAGATTCTTGATTTGCTTCGCGTTGTCTTGCTTTTCTTTCTTTTGCTTCTTTAGAAATTTTTGCTAATTTTTTTCCCAATTCTACTTTTCTTGGATCTTTTGTTTTAACAGATTTTTCAACTGCTGTTACTTTTTCAGATTTTTCAACATTCGATTGTTTACTTGTTTCACCCTGTTCACTCATTTATTTTTAATTTTATTTTTTTTTATTTAGAATATATTTAATTTTATTCACACATTTATCATGAATAACTTAAATAACTTTTGAATAAATTGAATAACATTTTGAGTAAAAAAAATTTACTTGTTTTTTATTTAGAATCTATTTAGTTATATATCTTAATATTTCATCTTCGTCAAAATCAACACCATATTTTTTACAAAGAAGATAATGGTTTAAAACAATTTCTGGATATTTCATTTTTCTTGTTGAAACATATACATATAATATTTCTCCATCCATTTTTCCATGGTCTTTATTTTTTGATCCAAGATAAATTTTCATATTTGGAGTGTGATACTTTCTAGCGTTTGTATTGAAAGAAACAATTTCTTTTCCATTTACATAAAGATTTCCTTTTTTAACACCGTTGAGATTACCTTGGTCCCAATGAACAGAAAGACATATTAATTTGTTTATTTGAGTTGCATTTGCTTTCAATTGCCATCTGCTATTTGAAATTGCAGATGTGGATGAATTTGTGATATATAATAATGAATTACGATAAGAAATACCAAAATCAAAAAGAGTTGGTTGACTTACTGTTTCATTATCTATGATTTTAAACAATGACACCTCATTGTTAGATGAATTTAATGATTTTAAACCATATACAAAGTAAAAATTCAAGTATTGGTGGCTTAAAATATTTTCTTCACAAGTTAAATGTAAATTGTTGCTGTTTGATCCAAGGTATTGAATACAATAAAAATTATTATTAATTGAGGATTTTTTAAAAAATGGTTGTTTGTTTGTATCATCTTGTTTGAAATTCCAATCTTTTTTTCTTGACAAATTCAAAAGTTTTTCAACCTTTTTATCACTTCCACCGTTCCCGGTGTATTCAATATAATTAACATAATCTTTAACTTCAAAAATTCCTTCATCATCCATTTGTAAATTATAAATATTTGCAATTGTATTTGGTGCCGCACAGTCGTCGACGTATTTTTTATTCACAACATGATTATTAGAAGAAGGAACATAATTTGCTGCATGAAGAATATGATGATTTCCCATATCCAAATCTCCTGTCATGTTTCCACCAGTCAGGGATAATTTTGTTTCATCTTGGTCATCAACATATTTTTTTCTAGCTAAATGTTTATCACCTGTAGGATCCAAAGTTGTTTCAATTTTATTATTTCCCATTAAAATATTTCCAGACATTGTTCCGCCTGTTAAAGATAATTTTTTATCAAATTCATTTAATAAGAAATTTTTTTCACTTTGTGTTTTTGAACTAAAATCGTCATCAAATATAACACTCATTTATTTTAACAAAAAAATTTATCATCGCTTGCGATACCCTTCGGGGGTTGGTTAAATTTTAGGTATTTTCATATATTTATAGGATCATGATCAACGTTGTATAAATTACAAAGAACATAATGATAAAACAAAATTTCTTTTTCTGTCATCTTTTCATGTTTTAAAACTGAAAAGAAAGATATTAAACCATCAAAAGGAAAATGTGCGCTGTTTTTTATATCCCCAATTGATAAAGTTGTTTTCCCTGAAACAGTCTTTGCTGTAAAAGTTGTTAACTTTTTTCCATTACAATAAACACTACTTTTATTATTATTTGGTGTTGTATACATATCCCAATGAATACTCAAACATATCCATTTATTCAGGGTTCCAGCATTTGCTTTTGATTGAAAAGCAGCAAGTGGTGATCTATGATTTGCAGAATTTGAACCAATAATAAAATAATCAGCACTATCTCCTAAAACAACCAATTCTCTTGTAGTTGGATTTGCAAAACATACAAATTTATCATAACCTCCATTATCATGTCCAAAAATTCCTCCTCTTAACCAATCACTTCCAGATGAAGGAACAGAATTCAATTTATAAACAACAAAAACATTTACAATATCTTTTTTTCCTGATATTGGATTAATGTTGGAATTTGAACTTAAATAATTATTGTTAAATTTTAAAAAATATTTATTATTTTCTTTTTCACTTTCTAAACACAAGGAAGGTTGTTGACTTTTTGTTGTTTGTTTTAAATTGTTTCCTTCAATTCCATAATCAATTATTTCTTTTACTTTTCCACCGTTTCTTTTAAATAACAAATCATAAATTGAATTATATTCAATGAAGTATAAATTATGAAATTTCAAAGAAAAATTATCTTTCAACACTGAAAAACTAACATCCTTTTTTAGAATATTTAAATTATCATGCAGAGCGGTGACTTTGTTGTCCATACGGTCATCGACGTATTTCTTCCTACAAAGGTCTTTATCACCCACAGGATTCACATTTGTTTCAATTTTATTATTTCCCATATTTATATTTCCAGTCATTGTTCCTCCTGTTTTTGATAGAAAATTTGTTGATGTATGGTTTGAGACATGGTCATCAACGTATTTCTTCCTCGCTAAATGTGAATTTTGTGATGGATCAACTGATGTTATTATATGATTTGATCCCATATTAATGTTTCCTGTCATATCACCTCCTGTAGTGGATAGCTTTCCTGTTACATCAGATTTTAAAGATTCATGCTTGTTTTCATATCCATAAAATAAACTCATTTATTTTATAATAACAAAATTAAATAATTTTGATTTCCAATAAAACATTTCCAATTGAATCACCGTTGTTTCCTTCCACTTTGAATATTAATTCATTATAAATTCCATTTGATAATTTAACCCCTCCCGTTCCTTTGTCTTCGGAGGAAGGATAAATTCTAGAAATACTACCTTTTAGTGTTTGTTGTGTTGTTATCGGAATTTGTATAAGAATGTCACTTCTTTTACCATCTACAAAATTTTTACTTTTATCAATCATGTTACAGCTTATGTTTACATATTCCAAATTATTGTTGATATTTACTTCATTGTCACTTTCAGTTAATGTATTTGGAGATATAACTTTATTAACAGGAAATCCTAGTATGGGTGTAAATGTTTGTAAATTTAATGTTTTATCGGATTTTATTGTACATTTTCCTGAAAAATCAATTTGTTCCAGTTCTATTTTTCCAACATTTTCAAATTCTGTTTTTAAAATATTAAAGGTATAATACTCATCTTTGAATCCAATTTTTGTATTATTATATGTATAATGATGAATATTTGCATCCAAATTATTATAATTCCAAAAAATACTTATAGATTTTACAAGCATCTCTGAACAATTGTTTAACATTATTGGATCGTCTAATGCGATTGTTTTTTCACAACCGTCACCGGTTTCATTTTTTGGGATAAAAATTTTTAAAGATATTGTCATTTATTTTATAATATATATTTTGAAATTAAAACTCCTCCAACTATTGCAAAAGTTAAAATCCATAAATTTTCACCCGCAAGTGATTCAGTTGACCCAATGGGTGTTTTTGAAATGTCTTTTAACATATTATTTTTCAAATCTTCTTTGGATTCATTTTTGTTATCATTTTTATTTATTTCATTTTTGTTGTCATTTTTGTTGTCTTTTTTATTGTCTTTTTTTATTTCATTTTTATTCACTTCATGTCCTTCTAATTTTGTTTTTTCTACACCGTAGTAATTTAAATTTTCGTTAACTCCAAAAACCATATTTTCATCAGAAACTTTTAACTTGTTATTATAACCTTCAATAGGATCTTTTAAAATTATTAGACTGTTTGGAATTAACCATAAAGTTGGACTTATAGCTGTATTTACAACCACATTTGTTGCGGTTATAGCTGTATTCATATTATTTATCCAGGTTGCTGTATCATAATTTATTACACTATCTTCAAAAATTTTTCTAAATTCTTTTTGAGTTTCTAATGCACTAGCTCTGATGCTGAAAATGGATTGTTTTGCTCTAGCTTGACTACCTAATATAGAATAAATAAATGCCTCAATAGATTGATTTAAATATTGAATTCCAATTTTTGTAAAACCATTACTTTTTATTGGAATATATCGTTTGTAATCATTTTTGAATGATTCTGGATATAATTGATAAACAACCCCACCTTTTTGTCTATAAATCATTTTTCTTCTAATATTTTCATTGTTTCTATAAAATTTATTCGCAGAAAATTCTCTACTAATGTCTGACATTTTTTCTCCACCATCCATTCTTCTTAAAAGTCTTCTCACAGTAAAATACAAATGAAATCTCATAATTGATGTTATAATAGGAAAAACGTCTTTGGATGGAGTTAAATGTTGAATTGAAATTCCGCAACAATAAGCAGCACAATAAACTGAAAAACAAACTCTATAATAACTTTCGTTGTCATTCCAATTTCCTATCCAATATTTAGTATTTATATCCAATAATGGTAATCTAGATAAAAAATAATCTCTATTATTAACATAAATTCTAAAATTTTCCATTGGATAATTTAATATTAAGTGATCAGGATATTGATCATAAATTGTAAATCCTTGAACAGTTAATGGATTAGATTTTGGAATTTCTTGAATTTTTCCGCTAGCGGTCCATATTTTTGGGAATTTTTCAACAGGTCGGTTAATTGTTAAATATTTTTTCATATTTGGGTCATTTTTAAATGTATCTGAATTTATGTCTGTTGAAATGTAATCATTGTTTTTAAAATATGTTATTGTTTTTTCCCAACTTCCATCTTTATTAATATCATGTTCAAAATAAAATTTTGTCATGTCTGCATATGGATATTTTTTCAAAAAACTTTCTTTAAATTTTTTATCCAAAACTTTTCTTTCATTCACTACAAAATCATAATTTTTTCCATAATATTTTTTCTCAGCTTTTTCAATTGAATTCATTATTTATTTTAATAAAAAATAAATGAACGACAAAGTGAGTGATAATGACGACACCAAAGGTGTCGCGAACATGTCTGCCGACATGTTTGTTATTGAGCAAGAGTTAAGAGATATTTATTACAACCCAAAAACAGGTTATCAATCTTCAGAAAGACTTTATCAAAAAGCAAAAGACAGGGGATTAAATGTTAGTAGAAAAATTGTGAAAGACTGGTTAAAAACACAAGATACTTTTACAAGATACAAAGCAATTGTTAGAAGACATAAATTTCAAAAAATATTTGTTAAAGACTTGGGAGATCAAATACAAATGGATTTAATTGATATGAAAAAATATAAAAAACAAAATGATGATTATTATTGGATTCTTACTGCTGTTGAAATTTTGAGTCGATATGCGTTTGCTATTCCTGTCTATAGAAAAGATACTGAAAACATGACAAAAGCTGTTGGAAAATTACTTAGAAAATTCAAAAAAAGATTTGGTAAATATCCAAATGTAGCTCAATTTGATGAAGGAAAAGAATTTTATAATGTTGGTGTAAAGTTGTTATTGAAAGAAACCGGAGGCAGCGAAGCTGGTGTTAAATATTTTTCCTCTAAATCTGTTAAAAAAGCAGCTATAGTTGAAAGATTTAATCGAACTTTAAAAACATCCATGTGGAAATATTTCTACAACAATAAAACTTATAAATGGATTAATGTTTTGAAAAAACTCGTAAATAATTATAATAATACTAAACACAGTAGTATATTAATGAAACCTGCTGATGTGAATGAATCTAACAAAGACCAAGTGTGGAATACACTATATGGTCATCCATTAGGAGATTTACCTTTACCTAAATTCAGAATTGGTGATACTGTTAGAATTTCTAGATATAAAAATATATTCAAAAAAGGTTATGAAGCTAATTTTACAGAAGAAATTTTTAAAATTGTAAAAGTATTTAGAGGTGACCCAAACATGTATGAAGTGGAAGACCTTGAAGGAGAACCAATCATTGGAAAATTTTATGAACAGGAATTGTCAGCTGTGGATAAAAATAACTTGAGTGGTTTGGGTGGTTTGTATAAAGTAGATAAAATATTAAAAAGGAAAAAAGTCAAAGGAAAAAATATGGTGTTGGTAAAGTGGGAAGGTTATGACAATAAACATAACTCTTCGATACCGGAAGAAAATATTAAAAATGTATAAAATGTATAAAATAAATGGATAATAACGGTTTTGATGATATAGAATTAAATGATAGAAATATAGAAGAACGTGAGGACCGTGAAGATGGTGAAACAAGTGGAGGAAATTTTGCTGATACAAATTTAGATACTGGAGAAACAACTATGTTACTCCCAGATCAACACACCAAAGTAACTAGAGTTAAAGAATCTAAGTCTGAAAATTTGTTTAAAAAAGGTAAAAAAATTTTGGGAGGAATTAAAAGATCAATTACTGATGATAGAAAAAAATTTTTCAAAAAAATATTTGATTTCACTCCTGAAAAGAAAAATGGAGAAAATAATACAATATTGTTAGAACAAACTAGGTTTGAAAGAAATGAAAAAGGAAATGTTTCAATTATTTACAAAGATAAAAGAATTGGTAATGTTGGTGTTGACAATAAACTAAAATTATTTGTAAAATGGAATAAGAATTATGTTAATGAGTTCAGAGATATTTTAGAAAAAGCAAAACAAGAATATGAAAAAACACCAGATTCTATTATAGATAAAAAAATATCCGATGGAAGCCATGAGGATATTGAAATGACAAATATTGAGAGAAAAAATATAGTTGAAAATACCATTTCACAAATTGATGATAAAATTGATAGAATAGTTGACAAAAATAACTTGGTTAAATTAGTTAGAGATGAAAATGACCCAAGAAGATCATTATTTGATTCAGATGATTTAAGAGAATTTAGAGGTTTATTAAATTTTGAAGAAGCTGTCTCTCCAGTTGGTGGTGTTGATTATTTGGATTTATCAGATAATGAAAGAAAAAATGTTTTACGTGAAAAAATTAGATCATTTGATAGAGAATATGAATATTGGAAAAATAAAGCTGATTTAGAAACAGCTGAACCTCAAAAAAGTATATATAAGGATTTTTCAGAAATTGCAAAACTATATGCAGATAAAACTAAACTTGAAAATGATGAAAAACCAATCAGTGAAGAAGGAACACAAATTTTAAATGAAAATGCTGAAGAATCTGACCTTGGAAGATTAGAAAGATTTAAAAAATGGGCAAAAGAAAATCTCGCAGGTTTATCAGCAGTAGCAATTTCTGTAGCAGGTATAATTACAGTAATAGTTATGGGAGCAAGAAACGTATTGAAAACAGGTTCAAATGCAGTTGGAAAATTAGGAAAAGCAATTGCAAATATAGGTAAAAATTTTGGTGCAGTCATTTCAGCAGTTTTAAATTCAATTTCACAAATATTAGCATTTGGTGCAAAAGGTATTAATTTTTTAGCTAAAAATTTATGGATATTAGCTATTACAATTACTTACTTTTTGTATAATGAATACAAGGAATACAGAAATAAAAATAAAAAGGGTAAAGATTGAATGATTGGACGAAGTCCTTAGGACCGCAGGTCCAAGTGAGAAAAAATAGAAAAAAATTTTTTATATTTCATATATAATAAAAAATGAATAGAGTAAACAAATTATATCCAGGATATAAAAGATCAAAAATGAGTGATATTAAAGGAACCAGAACAAGACATGTTGTAACTTTAAATCCAAATTCAGTAAATCCAGAAGAAGACCTTTATATAGATATTCCAAAATTAAACCCTAATTTGTGTCTTGTACCTGATTCATTAAGATTGTTATTTAATTTTAAAAATTCAAACACCAAGTCTTGGTTTTTAAATAACTTATCAAAATTGTTAAAGAAAAGATTAGTTGTAAAATTTGCTGGTGAAATTGTTTATGATAATAGTGGAGAATCTATTTTGGAAATTTACAAAGATCTTTGGAAAACTGAATCAGAAAGAGCAGATATGGTTGAGTATGGTATTGGGAGAGAAAATCTTAGAAAATTAATTTCAAAAGACGATAGTGGAGCAACAAGTGGAAATACCGAAAAAGTTTCTGATAAGTTAATGTTTGACATTTATGGAACAAAACAATGTTTAAAACTGGAAAAAATTCTTTTAGACCATGGATTATATGCTCCGTATGGTATGATTAATAATTTTCAATATATTTTAACTTTCCCAAAAGCAAGTGAAATTATGGTTGCACAAAGTGGAGAAAGTGTTGCAGGATACAAATTAGAAAATTTAGAATTGGAATATGAAACTATTGAAAATCAAGATTTAGCAACTGATATTTTAACAAATTACACAACAGGAAGATCATTGTCATATAATTATGTAACTTTGATGAAAACAGTAGAATGGGATAAAAACGCTACTTTACACAATGAAACCATAAATATTCCACGAAAAAGTATGAAAGCGGTTGTCTTGTTATTTAGAAATAAAACTGTTACAGACAGTGAACAATTTGTTTACCCAAATATAACAGATGTAAAAATTAGTGTTGAAGGAATTCCAAATAGTGTTTATTCCCAAGGATTTCCCAAACGTAGATTTTTTGAAGAGGCAAAAAGAATATTTCGATGCAATTACTTTGACTGTGATGCAGTTATGGATATTGAAAAATTCTACAAAGACTCTTTCGCATTATGTATTGATTTGAGAACATTAGATGACAATTTTGTTTATGGAACTGGAAAAAAATTGGTAAACACACAATCTGGGTTAATGTTGGAAATTAAAAAGACTGCTACTACAGCAAATGTAATGTGTTATGTATTTGTAATAAGTGATGGTTTGCTAAATATTGTAAATAAAGATTTATCTTCAATCCAATTTTGAAAACAAGATTAAAAATAAAAAATGAATGTTGAAGATGAAAAACCATTTAATATGATAATTGTAGGAATGACTGCTTGTGGAAAAACAAAATATCTTTTGCATTTTATAGAAAATGAATATAAAAATTATTTTGATTATATTTTTCTAATTTGTCCTACTTTTGAATGGAATAAAACTTATGAAAATTGGAAATATGATAAAGATGAAGATTTTATTGCTATTCCTTGTGATCAAGACAACGTTGAAGATTGGTTAAAATTTATAGTAGATTATTCAAAAGGAACCAAAAGCTTAATTATTCTTGATGATTGCACAAGTGGAAAAAATGTTAAAAATAGAACAAGTGAATTGGTTAAGTTAGGATTTAGCGCTAGACATTATAATCTTTCCGTTATTGTAATAACACAACAACTTACAAGTATTGCAAAACCATTTAGGGAAAATATTTCAAAATTAGTTACATTTTATAATCCAAATAAAAAAGATATGACAACAATAATTCAAGAATATTTAGGACCGCAGGACCGCAAAGAATTGGAAAAAATTTTAGAAACTTTGAAAACAAAAAAATATTCATGTTTGGAAATAAATTTAATTTTTCCATTTAGTTATAAAATAAATGAGTGAAAATAGTGATTATGTAAAAATACCGCAAATGGGCAGATCACCATCAAATACAACCGCGAGTGATCAAGAAAAGCAAACGCAAAATGAAAGCAGAGCGAGTGAACTTAAAAAAGAAATAATGAAAAAACGTGAAGAATTGATAAGATTATCTGAAGATGGAGAAATTAGTCAATCGGTGCAAAATTTGAAAAAAGCAAGTGATAAAGTTATAACAAAAATTTATTCTGAATATGAAATAAAACAAGCAGAAAAAGCAAATGTATTTTTAACAGATTTATTAATTAGTAAATTTGCAGATTTATTAGGTAGTTTAGAAGCAATTGAAAGCAGTGAAGAATTGGAAAAAGAACTGGTTAAAGATAAATTATTAAAAAGAGATGTAAAATCTGTGGTTGAAAAATTATCTCCATATCTTCCATACCTAGGAATATTATCTGGTGGAATTACAGTTGGAAAACATGTTGTTAAAAAACACACACAACCAGTCAAACAATCTTCAAATGAAGACGTGTGTGAAAACACAGATGAATAATTTTGTATAATTTTATCATATAAATTTTATTATAAAATTAAAAAATTATAGTAGTTTATTTATTTTAATTTTCAGGTTTTACGTTTTGTGGTTTGCTAACATTGTCATTTTTTAAATTAATTAATGAAGCAATTATTTTATCTTTTTCTATGTCATTTTTATTTTCATTTTCAAAAGATTTTAGTAATTTTAAATGATTATTATTTTCTGAAAAATTAATTTCTTGAATAGAATTTCTCCCAAAAGTTGCTCCAGCTTCAAAATCTTTAAAACCAATATCAACATGAGCACCAATTCTAAAACCGCTTTTTTTAACTTTTCTAAAATTTATTGGTGGATATTTACCGAAGGTCTCATCAAGATTTGATTTTGATTTTTTATTTTTAGAATTTTCAATACTTGAATCGTGTGTATTATTTTTACTTTTTGTTTTTGAAATACAATTACCCATTTATTTATATTAATTTCGACAATGTAAGAAAATTTGATCAATTTCGAGAATGTGAAAAATTTGACCAATTTCGAGAGTCCGGTTGCACCTTTGGTGCTGAGCCTGAAGGGTGATGACTCAGATTTGGGAAGTGGGCGTGGTTACGCAACAATTTTAGAATGATTGACAGATGTGACAAGTGACCCGAAGGGCGGTGAAGCCGATGACGTCATTGAGAAACCGGAAGTAAATGTGTTGGAAAAATTGTCCTAGAATCCCCATTATATAGACTATTAGTAACATCACAATTATAAAACTTTAGGCCCAAAGTTTCGACTCGAGTTTATAAGACGTAGGGCATAAATAGCAAAAACAAAAGCAATGGACACATAATAATGAAAATAATAATAATTATAATAAAAATAATATAACCGTCCAAGAGAAAAAGAACAACAACGTCCTCATTATAGACATTGCGGTACCTGGGGATGGTAACGTCCCAAGCTAAAAGAGAGAGAAACAGGAAAAATACCAAGATCTTGCAAGAGAAATAACTAGACTGTGGACAGCAAAGACAAAAGTGGTACCGGTGGTCGTTGGAGCACTACGTTTAGCATCGAAGAACTTGAACAAACATTTAAAGGACATAGGAATTCTAACTATGGCTAGAGAATTTTACAGAAGTCTGCACTTCTTCGGACGGCTACAATGTTGAAAAAAGGTTCTTAAAGTCTAAGGTCCAAGGATGGAACAAGACTAAAAGTAGAAACTGATTCCAGGAAAAGCTTGTGAGACCTCTGATAATCACAATTAAGAAAGAACAAACATATCTGATGTAGTGTTTGTATTGATCATAGAAATGCGTGGTACCACGTTACTACGGTATCTCGTAGAAAGAGTCCCCATGTAACGTAAGAAAACCCATCCCAGTGGTTAGATGTCTACAAGTGAACATTTAATGCTGAGCAAACATTTTACAAGTCTCTTTCTCCACAACAACTCACCGATTTTAACTCTTCCTCTTTCAGGTCCCTCTCCCATTACAAGAATATTCGCAGGTTTCTAAAAAGAATAGAAAGATTTAATGCCTTTATACAGTACAATACTGGGAAATTCCATGTGATCTGTCACAAGTTATTGCTTAAGAAAAGCTTTAACGTGGCTCATTATAAATTTCCACAAAATGGAAACTACAGCAGTCAGATTAAAATATAATAGCTGCAAACTAATTGAAAGGTTGGTTGAGGCGAAGTAAAAAGTTTTGTTATCACTTATGTCCCGCAAAAATTATAAGTTTACTTGATGCACGCAAATTAAGGGAATGTTACACGCATCAGATTTTTTAACCCCGTTTACATCGATAACATTTTGGGTACGGCACGGCTAAAATTTTGCCACAGGTGCCGAAATTTTTTGGCACAGCACGGGTGATTTTTACAGTGTAAATGGTTCAGACTTCTTAAAATTTGGTATCTGTGCCTGAAAACTTGGTCGTGCCAAGGCTGAAAATTTAGCCGTGCTGTACGTATAGGTCTCGGTACAGCTTATTTGACGTGCCGTGCCCAAAATGTTACAGTGTAAAGGGATTTTTTTTTCTCGCGATTGTCACCCTAGTACTTGCAATAGCGGCAGGACAATCTTCGTAGTAAGATTTCTGCTTAGGATTTACTCCAGTTCATTTTGGAGGCTCTCGTGAGTTTGACGCATATTGTAAAATTGCGAGGCAAAACATCACATGAGTAACACGTGAGGCAAATACTTTCTGTTTTTCGACAAACTTTAGGGGGTATCACATGCACACACACACACACACACACACACACGTAAACTACGCCCCAGGATGCCTGCAAATTAACAGTTTGGTTGCTGTGTATGCAAGTCTGGTTGGCGAAAATTAAATGTTGCCAGCTGCAAATTAAAACTTTCATTCCAGCAATTTAAAAGTTTGGTCACTGCAAGATAAAATTTTTGTTGCTGCTATTTAAAAGTTTCGTTCTTTCACGTGATTGTAAGTTAAGTTCAATGGTAGACAGTACCAGATCTCGATGAAGAATCCAGTTCGAGTGAAGGTAGTGAATCCCATCCAATATTTGGTAAAGAAGAGATTTTATCGTCGTTTTGGCGACGGGAGAAGGCTTCTTTTGAGCTTTGTAGCCGCGATGATATTTGATGATGTGCTAAGGAAATCATTACAATGGCAGAATATGTGAGTGATTAGCGTACGCACTTCATTATATAATGTTAAGAACTGAATAATCCCCCCAACGGAGATGTGCAAATAAACTCCAATCCGACCTGACCCAATTCGAATTCCAAAATCATTCGTTCGGATCGAATCGCGGATCTATCGTTTTACGTTTCCAACTGGATCGAATCCAATTCAACCCAATTAACTCGGATTTACGCCCAAAAACAATGCAAATTCTACCTATAGACCAATGTACTTGTACATATAACAACATTTTGTACATACCTACACAGAATATATATATATGGCTGAGTATCTCACTACATTCGCGAAGTTGCTGGTTGGATTCCCAGTTGGATGGCCAAAAGTTGCATTTTTTGCAACAGGTCTGGGTTGGGTCTTAAAATGTCTAAATCCAGATTTTCCTCCTTCAGAATTATCAACTTAACAGTTATATATATATATATATATATATATATATATAGATGTAGATGTAGCTGTTTGGTCTCTGAAGAGAAGAGTGCTCAATACAAAGGTGTAGAGCTTTGATAGTCTATCAAGTTATAGCTTTGAGCAACTGTCGTTACACCGTGTTTCACGCTTACGCGATCATCAGACGACTAATTACATTTAACTACGTAGTCCCTTTTATGCTCTTCGGGGCGCGGTGGCGTCATCCTTCAGGAATTAGAGCAATTTGGTGGCGTCATCCTTCAGGAATTGGGGGAATTTGTTAATTGTCCGGCGGTGTGTCTTTATAGTTGCGGAGGAGGAATTTGTTGATGTGACGGCAATTCGACAGCAGTTCGTTTCTTTTGTTTAGGAGTGGGATATTTTGGAAAATTATGTGATACTTCTCGGTGAGGCAAAGGTTGCATCGCTGGGACCCATTTCGGAAGGTTGGAGCTTTGTCGAGGATGGACCATCGTATGTTGGTGTTGTGAAGGTTACTGTCGCGTAGATTCCAAACGTATTTCGAGAGTTCTGTGGAGTTTGCCTTGCTGCGGTGTTTCAGGGAGTTTCGGTGTTTGTACAGTCTATCTTTGAAAGTGAGCTCGGTTAGTCCTATGTAGTTTACGGATTCGCTGGTCTTGTCGTTGGTGATTTCTGCTCTGTAGATAATGCTTTCGCTCAGGCACTTTCCTTGGAGCGGGCACAATTCTTTCTCCCTGCAGTTGCATTTTGGTGCGTTGTTTTCTGGTTCGGGGTGAAGGACCTTGCGGTTATGGGACTTGACGATGTTTGACATGTTGGGCATACAACTGTAGCTTACCTTCACGGAGTTTCTATTGAAGATTTTATGAAGTTTGTGTCCTTTTGGAAAGTGTTTGTCTACGAGCAGAAGAAACTTTTTTCCTACGTTAGTTCCGACGTTGGCGCTGTACGGTGGGTTGAACCAGATGATGTTTCTCTTTCTGTTGGGTTTGGCGTTGGGGTTGTGATTTTTGGGTGGCTCGTACTTGATCTTCTCGTTGAATCCGCTGGCTTTGAGTGCTTCGTTGTAGTACGGGGCTGCACTGTCAAAAATTTCCTTCGTGCAGCCCCGTACTACAACGAAGCACTCAAAGCCAGCGGATTCAACGAGAAGATCAAGTACGAGCCACCCAAAAATCACAACCCCAACGCCAAACCCAACAGAAAGAGAAACATCATCTGGTTCAACCCACCGTACAGCGCCAACGTCGGAACTAACGTAGGAAAAAAGTTTCTTCTGCTCGTAGACAAACACTTTCCAAAAGGACACAAACTTCATAAAATCTTCAATAGAAACTCCGTGAAGGTAAGCTACAGTTGTATGCCCAACATGTCAAACATCGTCAAGTCCCATAACCGCAAGGTCCTTCACCCCGAACCAGAAAACAACGCACCAAAATGCAACTGCAGGGAGAAAGAATTGTGCCCGCTCCAAGGAAAGTGCCTGAGCGAAAGCATTATCTACAGAGCAGAAATCACCAACGACAAGACCAGCGAATCCGTAAACTACATAGGACTAACCGAGCTCACTTTCAAAGATAGACTGTACAAACACCGAAACTCCCTGAAACACCGCAGCAAGGCAAACTCCACAGAACTCTCGAAATACGTTTGGAATCTACGCGACAGTAACCTTCACAACACCAACATACGATGGTCCATCCTCGACAAAGCTCCAACCTTCCGAAATGGGTCCCAGCGATGCAACCTTTGCCTCACCGAGAAGTATCACATAATTTTCCAAAATATCCCACTCCTAAACAAAAGAAACGAACTGCTGTCGAATTGCCGTCACATCAACAAATTCCTCCTCCGCAACTATAAAGACACACCGCCGGACAATTAACAAATTCCCCCAATTCCTGAAGGATGACGCCACCAAATTGCTCTAATTCCTGAAGGATGACGCCACCGCGCCCCGAAGAGCATAAAAGGGACTACGTAGTTAAATGTAATTAGTCGTCTGATGATCGCGTAAGCGTGAAACACGGTGTAACGACAGTTGCTCAAAGCTATAACTTGATAGACTATATATATATATATATATATATATATACGTATAGACATTAACACACATATACATATATACGATAGAACATTATGGCATTTACACATTTACACCGCTAATTGTTAAGTTGATAATCCTGAAGGAGGAAAATCTGGATCTAGATATTTTAAGAGCCAACCCAGACCTGTTGCGAAAAATGCAACTTTAGGCCACCCAACTGGGAATCCAACCAGTAACTTCGCGAATGTAGTGAGATACTCAGCTAACGGTGCTGATTATAATATAGGTACCATCGGATATACCCAACATTTAATCGGCATTACCATCTTATAAATACTAATCTCTTGGCCATGCCTTTGGCAACGGCTTCCGTAGCTCAGTTGGCATCTATGTATGTAATATTTAAAAACCGAGCATGAGTGCTTTATCAGGATATAAAACACGATGCCATACCCGAGGGTTTTAGAAAAGATAAAGCACGTATCGCGAGTTTTCTAGACGTCTTCTAAAAATGAACCTCCTCATACACTACTTTGCGAAGAAAGTATGGAAATTTATCCTTTCTAAGCCGAGAAAATTAACTTCTTCATATATAAAGTCGTACGTGTCTTTATCACATATAAAGATAAGACACGGTTATGATTTTCTATTGTATTTTCCTCATGAATTCTTAACTAATTTTATACAAACACACAGATGTATAAATTCAAATTTGTCTGTGTATATACGTACGAATGAAAGAAAAGACAAACGAGTACAAGAGAATGAAATAAATTGACGAGGACCATGCATATGTTACGTGTATGTATCCTGAGAAACTGTGTAATTAAATACAATAAATCACATGAAAACAGTAAGAAAGCTTACCCATAAATCATGTTCAGCATAATCAAAAAGGAGCCACACCTTACGGTCTGCATGAGACAAAAAAACTTTCTGCAGGGAGATGACGTTGGGATGTCGGAGTTCCCTCAACAGCTAAAAAGAAAATTTTTAATTGTTTTTTCAGATTTTTTAAGAAACGAATTCTTAAACTTTTTCATGCACCCAATCCTACCTCTCAGTTAGACCAACCAAGCGACAAATGGTTGGAGAGACATAAAATCAAGCAATATGCTTGTACAAATAGAACAGTTGACCCCTGGATGTTGCCAATTAATCAAGAAGGAACATACAAGAAATAAACAGCTACTTGAACAAACAGTTGCTCAACGCTTGCACAAGTTCTTACTTATGAAATTTATCCAGTGTAGAAATTTGGTTGTTCAAAACATGAATACTGCTGTTCATTCAGATTTATTCCCTGCACAGCAAATTTTTCCTCTGCATAAACTGTACATGATTTAGGACATGTTACCCCTGCTTCTGAACAACCGACCCCTGGATATCACTATTCAATATTTTTATATTGATTGTTTTCTTGATTTTCTTCATTTGATTTTCTTTTCTATTTTTTGTAGAACAAGAACATACAGCTATCTCTCGGCAAGCTGACATCGAGATTCCTGTTCCTTCTATCAATTTCAAGGCATATTCTTTCTTGTCAGACCTAAAATGGAGTAAAAAAATTAAATCCTAAATAGCAAAAAAGATAAATACTTTAATTATAAGCTTAATTAGAATATTTTCATAAACATTCTTGTATAATGTCATAAAGCTTACTTAAGATGACCTAAGAAAGAAGACAGACAGTTATGGACATCTAAGATTTCAGAGATTGGCAAATGCATGTATATGTCTATATGTATATACATTTGAATATATATATATGTATATGTATGTACATATACATATACCTATACATATACAATATATATATATATATATACAATATACAATATACATATATATATGTATGTATATATATATATATATATATATATATTATATGGCTGAGCTCGCTATATGGTCTCTACGTAAAATGACGCACGCTGATTGGCTGCCTAGCCGTGCAATAAGTTTTTCGTACAGGCCGGCTAGTTTTGGCGGGAAAATTTCAGAGATGATTTGACGAAAAACAGACCAGATTCAGGTACCTTTTACAGAAGATTTATAAAAACAAATTACGGAAAAAGAAGTTGAATGTTCTCAACGATAATTTTAAGCAGAAAACTAAAGGAATGGATGCCAAAAACCAAGATGTAACAGGTGAAAACAAGCAAGTAAACCTAAGGTGTTAACTCACGAACACAGAGCTTCGTTAAAAGCGATGAAAAAAGGAGCCAAAAGCCATATAATAAATTCCTCATTAACCTCGTTTGTTCGGTCTGTACGAGAAAGCATTTGCCTCGGTTTTTTCCGAGGCAAATAATTTCCTTAGGCAAATACTTTCCCGTACAGACTTCACTAGGTTAATAAGTAATCAATATATATATTGATTATATAATTGTAGTTATATCGACTATTTCAAGAGTGCTCAATATCTTTACAGATAGGGCAAGGTATTGATAGCTAAAGGGTTGTTCTTTGTTACTAATAGTTTCACGCCTTTTGGTGATTTTCAGACGTAAAACTATTAGTAACAACGAACCACCCTTTAGCTATGAATATATATATATATATACACAGCAAATTGCATAAATTTTGGCAAACATAAACACATAAAAAAAGGTGTATAGGTAAATCTGTAACTGTGAATACTTTAATCAATCTTAATACATTAAACTGGCTAAAAAACACATAACATATCTTCAATGACCGTTTAAGTCAGAAAAAAATGAAGATACAGTGGTCTTGATATGTTTACATGTTGATATGTTTTGTGCCATAATTTTTGTAATTTCTTGTATATACATACATACATATATATGCGCAAGCTGACTAGTCTCTAGTTAGAGCGCTCTGGCATGGCTTAGATGTACCACAAGCGTGGGACATTTGAGTTGTCTATATAATGTAGGCTACTCCATCCTGCTCATCAGCACTGCACTGATGAGGCCCAATAGGCCGAAACGGTTCCGTCTGTAGTTACATATAAGTGAATCGAACCCATACCGGGTAAGTAGAGAAAAACTCTACTTGACCGCGGCTGGGATTCGAACCCGCGACCTTCGGTTTTACTAGTCCGAAGGACTAGTTGGAAGAAGTATTATTCTTATATCATCTCACCCAAGTGGTTAATCTTATACTAATAGTTCTCATACATATATACATATACATATATATATATATGAATATAAATTGATAGAATAAATGATAGATTTTTCAGTTGACAACAGAGTGCTCAATACCACAGAGGTAGAGCGATGTTAATATTTTAATAATAAGGCTTCGTGCTGCTACTCTGAATTTCACGCTCTTCAGCGATCAACTCCAGCGAGAGTAGCCTGAAGATCGCTGAAGAGCGTGAAACTCAGAGTAGCAGCACGAAGCCTTATCATTAACAATATATGTGCATGTATATATGTATATAGGTATACATGTATATGTGTATACGTGTATATATATATATATATATATATATATATATATATGATCATCGCGTAAGCGTGAAACACCGTGTAACGGCAGTTGCTCAAAGCTTAGACATTAACCAAATAGACTATTAAAGCTCTACACTTTTGTATTGAGCACTCTCCTTTTCAGAGACCAAACAGCTACATTTATATACATATATATATAAATATATATATATATATATATATATATAGAGAGAGAGAGAGAGAGAGAGAGAGAGAGAGAGAGAGAGAGAGAGAGAGAGAGAGAGAAAAGGTTTTGATTGTCTAACACAAGTAGAATTATAGAAAAAAGTGTATATTGTGGTAACGACGGAGACTATATATAAGTTAACCACTCATTTCGCACAAACGTTTTCGCTTTTATTGAAGCTCTTCAAATGCTAAAGAAGAGCTTCAATAAAAGCGAAAACGTTTGTGCGAAATGAGTGGTTAACTTATTTGTAGTCTCCGTCGTTACCACAATATACACTTTTTTCTATATATAGGTATATTTATATGTATATTTAAACACAGTTTTTAAATACGTTGATACCATGGTGATTGGTAATTTAAGATAAAGTAAGAGAAAATGAAGAGGAATATACGCACTAAAGAAGTAGGTATACACAGTTACCAAAGACTGTTGGATCGTTTAGTTTTTAAAAGAACTGTATGAAACTTAAAGAGGTAAAATTCTACGTAAAGAGTAAGCCTAAAGAATTAGAAAAAAGCACGATGCATTTCGGTAGACAACTTATCACGTGCTATACGTCTGCTAACTAAAGAAACAAATCACCTGCTTATATAGTCTAAAAAAAACTGATGACATCGACCCAACGGTATGTGGGAGGGTCAAAATAGGGATAGTTAGAAAACAAATTCCTTTTGCCAGCACAGATCAGGATCATTAAGTTTTATGTAAATGGCTTCCATCACCTTCAATCGAAAGGCGGAACGGCATTTGTAAAGAATTCTAAAATTATTGTCTGAATAGGTTTCGGCGCAAGACTTGTTGGACAGAAGATGTTTGCCAACAGATCAATCACAACTGATGAATTAACTGGAACGGCATAGTCGTTCTGGTTGTTGACGTGATGGCTGAGTTTTATTTCTAATTACGCAAGGAACATTTTGTTTGATCCTATCACCCAGTCTCTGACTAGTTCTACCCACATTGCGAGATCCACATTCGCATTTAAATTCGTAAATAACACAGCTTGATGAAGAATCAAGTGGAGACTCTTTGTGAGTGGATGGGAGGATAGTTTCCGTCGAAAAAATGCCAACGAATCTAGCAACAAAAAATGTTTGCTCAGTAATTAGCTTGATCGATTGTCCAAAAGTTTCGGAAATTTGTCCTATCCATGGAAGTTTTAAATAGACTGGACATTTAGCGGGTCAAATTGGTTTGTCTTTTTCTCTATCTATCAAAATACATATGGGATCTAAAATCGAATAACCAATCTTTCGGTATAAAATGGGCGATCGTGAAAAGGGCCGCGGCCTACACAAGCGGAGCAAAAAGATGTAACCTTTGCCTGGAGGAAAAACTTTGCATCATGAAAGCACGCCTAAAGAACCTTCTCAACAAAAGATCGGAGATCGTCTCAAAGTGTAGACACCGGAACAGATTTCTCATCTCAAAGACAAGCCACACGAGGGCAATAGCGATGAGTCATCCAACCCGCGCAAACTATGACGTCAATAAACAGAGAAAAAGGAGACAATGAATCGACGCTGTCTCAGTTGCCTGAAGATCGCATCCGCGTGAAACTCGGAGTAGAAACCGTATACTCTTAAGCGAAATCTCACTACATATACATACATATACATATAGTATATATATGTATATATATATATATATATATATATATATATATATACACATATACACGTATACACGTATACATATATACATGCATATATATTGTTAATGATAAGGCTTCGTGCTGCTACTCTGAGTTTCACGCTCTTCAGCGACCTTCAGGCAACTCTCGCTGGAGTTGATCGCTGAAAAGCGTGAAACTCCGAGTAGCAGCACGAAGCCTTGTCATTAACAATATTAACATCGCTCTACCTCTGTGGTATTGAGCACTCTGTTGTCAACTGAAAAATCTATCATTTATTCTATCAATTTATATTCATATATATATATATATATATATATATATATATATATATATATTGTGTATAAGTAAATTTCATCTTACTAAGTGTAGATGTTTGTAAGCTTGGATATATGATAAAAAGCTTGTTCTCAAGCTTTTATCTCAGAAAACGTCTGAGCTCCCTAACGGGAATCGAACCCGTGTCTCCCGATTGCCGGTACGGTTGTTTTATAACTACACTATAGGGTCTCAGACGGCAAGTATGATGTTAATTCGGGACATTACAGGTACGTTCAGCTTTCAAGTACGAAAGATGCATATCAATATTACGAACTAGTTGTTAAATCATATATTATTAAATAAAATATATATTTTATATATATATATATATATATATATAAAACGTAACCGTTTCGGCCTATTGAGCCTCATCATTGTAGTGCTGATGAGCAGGATGGAGTAGCCTACATTATATAGGCAACTCAAATGTCCCACGCTTGTGGTACATCTAAGCCATGCCAGAGCGCTCTAACTAGAGACTAGTGAGCGTGCGCAAATGTACTGGCGGCATGACTCATCCTGAAGAGCGCTCAATATGAACCAAGAGGCCATAGAGCGATATCTAACTACAGGCGGAACCGTTTCGGCCTATTGGGCCTCATCAGTGTAGTGCTGATGAGCAGGATGGAATAGCCTACATTATATAGGCAACTCAAATGTCCCACGCTTGTGGTACATCTAAGCCATGGCAGAGCGCTCTAACTAGAGACTAGTGAGCATGCTCAATATATATATATATATATGAATATAAATTTTCAAAATATATATATATATATATGAAAATGTTTTGCCATTTTTGTAAGGATCAAAGAAAAGCAATCCATTTGGATCCACTGGCTGTACCAACTTTCGAACATCCACTTTATCAAGACACAGAGAGTCAAGAACATCAACAAGCAATCCAGGAAGATGTGATGAGGGAAAGTTTTAGCACTACTCGTCAACATGCTTTGAGCAAGGGAGTCGAAGCTGTGATTCTTGTTATGAAGGCCGTGTATTGGTCAGCAAAGGAAGATATTGCCACAGTTAAGTACAGTTCTCTGCTTAGTTTTCTTGACGATGTTGGTTTGGGAAGTGTACTCGGCAATCTTTCTGTAAGTGGAAATTCAAATTATCGATCTCTCCACAGTGCAGAAGGAATACAATATGCCATTGCAACAGTTTTGAAAGACAATGTTGAAAAACTAGCACAGTCTAGTCCGTTTTTTTGCTCTCCTTATAGACGAATCAACAGACATTAGTAACCATGAAAATCTCGTTGTGTATCTGAAACTTTTAAATGGCTTTGTACCAGAATTGCATTACTTAGAAAATATTAATATAAAAGATGGTAAAGCTGACACTATTACGCCTGCTGTCTTCCAGCTTATGAAAAAAAGAAATTTGGACAAGAATAAAATGACAGGATTTGGTAGTGATGGAGCAAGTGTCATGACTGGTAAGCGTAAAGGAGTTGCAAGGCAGTTAAGAGATAAAAGTCCATTTATCTCTATTCACTGCATGGCTCATAGGCTAGCTATTTGTACAAGTCAGGCTCCTAATGGAATTCGCTATCTTTCAAAATTCAAAAAAACATTGACTGCACTTTATAAGTATTTTGATAAGTCAGCTTATAGAGCACAGACTCTTGAAGGATTTCAGAAGATCTTCAAGGACCCACAGCTCAAAACAATGGAGGTTTATGAAATCAGGTGGTTTTCATTCTATGGAGCACTTAAAACACTCTACCGTACATGGAGGTCTCTTGTGGCATACATGGAGACTCAATCTGCAAGTGATGACAAAGCAAGGTTTTTCAGAAAATCTTTAACAGAGTTTAAGTTTGTTGGTACTTTAAGCATGATGATGGATGTGATGCCTATTCTTACCTTTATGAGTCTTGCCCTTCAAAAGGAACATGTTGAACTCTTATCTGTTCAGGCACTGATGAGTTCCATGAATTCTCAAATCAATGATCTTAAAGTTAAAAATGGCAAATTCCTGTCTGAAGTGTTGCCAGCTGAAGGTGCTTAGGAAGTCAAATGGAAAGAATATACAATAAAAGTCAGCAGCCAAGAGGTTATACAGTTTCAATAAGTAAAGAAGCAATTCCTTAATAATATCACCCACAATCTACAAGAAAGATTTCCACAGGATTCCACAGATGTACAGAATGCTTTTTCTATCCTTAATCTTCGCAGTATTTGTTTCAAAAGTGCTGATGAAATTGCTGGGTATGGAAATAAGGAACTTGAGACTTTGATGTCACATTATGGTTCCAATAAAGAAACTAGATCTGGAGAAAAAATTTCAGCAAGAGTGAATCCTGACCAATGCTGTTTAGAGTGGAATTTTGTGAAGGAGCTAGTGCTAAGAGAACTATATCCTGTTGGACAAAATGCAGATTTGTGGAAACTATTATCAACTTATCATAGTAAAGAGCTACCAAACGTAATCAAGCTGGCCCAGATTGGCTTACCTACCAATACTGCTGGGTGTGAAAGAGGATTTAGTGCACAGAACAGAATAAAGAATTCCACAAGAAACAGGCTGAAACCCAAGAGACTAGATTACCTTATGACAATAAACATTGAGAGACCACCATCAAAGGAGTTTGATTTCACTCTAGCCTTTGATGGGTTGGCTAAACAGAACAGGAGAATTTTGAAATGAAAGAGAAAATTCTGTTAATCTTTCATGGAGAATGTGTAAATGCACAATAATGGACTTGGACTTTGATTGCTACTGTCAGTTGCAGCTTGTCAGTTGTAAAAAATAAGTTGAGTTACATGTTTTGTCAATGTGTTTTTCACAGTGCTAAGATTAAAAGAAGTTTCACTTTTATATGCTCAGTTTATTTTAATCCTTATGATACTGATGCATTCAATAATTTATAAAAGCAAAAATCATGACCCTTATTTCAAAAAGTTGACCCTTCCAGTCTCAGCTTAAAATCACTCTTTCCTGAAAATCCTGGCTCAAACACTGATGTCTATGTCTATGGCCTTTATCAGAGATCATCATGGCAATGACCTCTGATAAAGGGGAAGCAGCCATGGATAAAATGAAATTGTACTTAAAATCCAAAGCCATTTTTGGCCCCAATGGGTATTTTAGGAAGGAACACATGTACTGTACCAAAATAACTGCCTAAATTTATGACAAAAATTGCTTCATTTATGACTAAGGTTTCCTCTCAGTGTGCAACTAGTGATTGTATAAACCTTTTTCATCTTCATTCCAAAACCTTTGTATATTTGACATGATTAGATTGTAAGATATGGTGCGTTTCAAACATTCAGATCAATAGCTTGCATGTATACTCTACCAGAATTGGTTTAAATTTGAATCCAGGCATTGCACACATGCTTACATGTGCTCGAGGTTCTCAAACACATGGCAGTACAAACAGTCATCTTCACTATTTACAATAGCACAGAGAACACTATTTGGCTTTGGAGTGAAGCAACATGCACCTTCAAATAAACCAACTAAGAACACTAATTCTTTTGATGAAACTGCCTCTGTAATAAGGTACAGTCAATTTTAGAATAAACAACAAGCAAACTGATGGCAAAGCTGATAAACATTCTAGAGACATGGTGGCAAAATGGCAAGGATAACTGTAAAAAACCTGGAATTGCAACTGGCTAGAATATAGAAAGGAGGATAGAATTGTAGTGAACTCCCCAATGTTGCTTAGGGCCACCAGCATCAATGTCAAAAACTATTCATTGTTTGCGAGGCCTTAAGTGGCCCACATAATGTCAAACTTAAATGTGATTGTAAATGGTTGTTCAAACAGTCATAAAAAAAAGGATTTGAAACTTACTTCTAGCATGATAACTTGCTTATTGGCCAGTGCAATTGATCTCGCTTGCTGATCAGAGTTGGGAGAGTGTGGGTGAGCACGAGTATTCTTGCACTCCCTTCACTGATAGCACTGTATAAATATGTATATGTATGTATACATATCTTTATGCACATACATAAATACATAAACATATACAAACATACATACATACATACATACATACACACACACACATACACACATACATACATACATAATATATACATATAAATAACATTACATATATACATTACAGATATACATCACATAAATTACATATATACAGTGGTTGACCTTAACTTTTACATGAACTAGGCCCTGGGCTAGTGAGGTTTATAATTTACTAGCTATTAAAGACACCACCTGGTAGACAAGCCCTGAATTACATTAGGATAATAGAAACTGGCATTTCTTTACTTTTATTTTCAGTCAAATTAACTTTATGTGCAAAAAAACATAAAATGTTACAATGTTTTTAAAGTTTTGTAAGCTTCTATACATTTGATTTATTGGTGAGATTTCAACAATCACATCAAGCTTCTCCTGAACCTGTTGACTGCCCACATGCAATGATGGAAGAACAAACAACATATTAAGTAAGGAGTTAAAAGTATAAGTGTATGCTTTGTGAAATAAATAAAAAAAAAATAAAATAAGGTTAACCAAAAATAGAAACTATCATGACAGGTAAGGTAACAGTTAATCAAATGGATATACATGGTTCAGGCAGTGATCAATGGAATCTGTTTATTCATTTCTTTAGTCATCTCTCCCAAACCTTTTCCACTAGGAGTAGCCCAGTAACCTACAGTTGTTAAGTTTTAGTTTTAGTAGTTTACTATTACTAATTTTTACTAGTTCTGGACTAGTAGACCACTGCTAAGGCTAAGTACTACAAGTAATATTATACCTTAAACTCAAGATTTTCTCAATTCAGAGTATATCTGTATCAAAACTGGCTTTTATAATTTATAACTGCTCCAATGAATAAGTTCTGGAGAGCAAATCGTCTAACTATAAACTTACGAGTTTTTGTCCCCGCATTTGTCTGCCTTCATCCTCGCTTTATATACATGACCATAAGTTCCTCGACCAATTTTACAGCCTTCATACTCAAACATTTCTTCTACTTTTTCTCTCCTTTCGTTCATTCGACGTTTATATTCATAGTCCATATCGCGTAAGTCGTAAAAAGCAGTTGAAAGAAATCAATCAGGATATCAATCGGTCGCCATATTGTCCGATTTCGCAGTCGGATGTTGACGTGGTCTTCTGCCTTCGGAACCAGTGTTCGGAAGGGGAATGTTCTACGAAGACTTCCAAAGACTGCACCTTTTGCTGTTCATTACCAGAAAATATACTATCATTAACGCCAACCTCAAACTCATGAATGCAAAAATACATTCATTTAACTCAATCGACATTTATTGTTGTAGATACGCAACCATTTCCATCAAAGGGCATTCTATAGCGCCGACAGACGACTATTGACATCATCCTACTATACTTTAAAGACTAGAAATACGTGCACGCAACAACCCCTCACCCACCCTTCCAATATATCTCTCGCGAATCCAAGCGACAATGATAATTTTTTTCAAAATTCTCAAAAAGACAAAACCTCCTGACTATGACTGGAAGAGGACATGCAATAAAAAAAAAATCCACACAGAATTTGGCCGCAAAATAAACAACAATCCAAACTGGAAATTATTTTATATTTAAACTGCTTATAGTGATATTTACGTTTAAAGTTTCAATTCTGCTTTATTAAAACAAAACGTTTGGTGAGAATAACGTTCAACGGCTTAACAAATGGTAAGATGTCCATCCTTAGAATTAAATTATTAAACAACGAATGATAAAATCAATACCTTGAATTATTTGCGGGTTTATGATAATTCGTGTCGTTTTCCCCACTCATTTTGCCTTAAAGAAAGATAGTTTTATTAGATGACTAGACTTTCCGTCTTAAAAGTGGAGCATTTTCATACAATATCAAACGGATACCAGCATTACGGACACCTTATTATTGAATATTTTTCTGGTATTTTTTTGACTTAAAAAATTGATAAATTATACGTTATCTCAAAGTTGGTTACAAATGTCTTTAAGATGTGCTATGATAAGGATTTATGCTAAGTATTCATGCGGACGTTCAAGACTTTGGTGACGAAGATGAAACGAACTACGAAATCGACGAAGTAAACAAAGAAAACATGAATGAATTCTGCAGTTTTATCGCTGACCAAAAGTCGGAAAATACAAAACGTAGAACAAAATACGACAAGCAAACCTTGTGCAAGTTTTGTCGAAAGAAGAACGAGAAGAGGGAAGTAAAAGACGTACTTTTTCCAAGGCAAAACATCAATAAGAAGGAAAATGGCGTATAAACCTGCAACTCTTGCGTATTTTCAACTAAGCATTCAGTGGCACCTCAACACAAACGGTTCAACGGTAAATTTACACATAGGCGACTTTAAACTTTCCTGAGAGGTTTTAAAATCCTGATGAAAGCATTACTGGTCGAATTCGGTAAAGGTCATCATGCACAAATCACTCTTGAAGTGAGAAAGACTGAAGCGGACTACTGTTTTCCTGAAGGATAATTTGGTGACCAAAAACAAAGTCTTGCCGAAACATGTCTTTAAAAAGTATTCTCGTGTTTTTGAAATTTATAACAAAAACAAGTAGCTTTGCAGCGAGTTACCTGGTGGCTGTTTACCTTTCATTTTTGTTTCGAGCCAAAAATACATCCTAACGTCTTCAATGGGATGATTTTTCAACAACAGATAAAGTGGTGACGGAGATAGGCTTTCCCGTGTAAGCAGAAACTCCCATGTGTTCAGAAACACGCGTGTGTAAATGGCGAATAGTTTCACCTATATACAATGACTCACAGCATTGACACTTGAATTTGTAAACCACGCGAAATCTTAGTGCAAGAGGAATTTGATCTTTAAAACGGAAAAAACTTGTAAGACGTTGAATAGGTTTAAATATGACTCGAAGCTGAATTTGAGGGAAAGCAGAAGTAAAAAGTTTAGCGACTTGTTTGCGAATCTGAAGAGAATGTTGACCGGTAAAAGGTAGAGTAAAGAAAATTATGCGTTTGGGTACCGAGGTCGTTGTAGAAGCTGGACAGAAAATTTTATCGAAAAAATTGCGAAAACAATTATCTAAGAATTTGATAGAATAACCATTCCGAATCATAATACTTTTAAATTTCTCTAGTTCTTCATGAAAGATGGTATACGAAGAACAGAGATTAAAATAACGAAAAAGCAAAGTTAAAATTAAGCCTTTCTTATATATGAGTGGAATAAAACTCTCAAAATTTGTAAATAATCCAGTAAAAGTCGGTTTACGATAAACGGAAGAAGAAAATTTATCATCGGAGCGTTTGATTTGAATGTCGAGGAAGGAAAGAGAGTTATCTTTTTCGATTTCATGTGTAAATTGGATATTCGGATGTTTACAATTCAGGTAATGCAAAAAAGGTAAAATATGATCGCGGGATCGAAATAAAATAAGAGTCGTCAACATAGCGTCGACAATAAAGCGGTTTGAATTGAGGGGGACAATCATTTAGCCAATTAGTTTCATGAAAGGAAAGAAAAATGTTGGCGAAAAGGGGACCTAGAGGGGAACCCATAGCAACACCATCACGTTGTTCGTAAAATTTTCCGTTAAATATAAAGTGACAATTTTTGACAGTTAAATTTAGTACCTCTTTAAATTGTTCGCGAGTAAAATTTTGGAAATGAATATTGTTATGGAAAAGCTGGTTAAGGATAATTTCAATGGTTTCATCCAATGGTATGTTCGTAAAAAGTGAACTAATATCAAAACTAGCCATGGTGACATTATTATTATCAAGGTTCAGTTGAAATAAATCTTGTAGTCATTGCTACAATGCTGTGAGTCATCGTATATAGGTGAAACTATTCGCCATTTACACACGCGTGTTTCTGAACACATGGGAGTTTCTGCTTACACGGGAAAGCCTATCTCCGTCACCACTTTATCTGCTGTTTTAACACATCACAAACAGACTGGCCACCCTGTTTCATTGACTGATGATTTTTCATTGCGAAAAAAATCCTGATTGAGGCAATGAAATCTTTTTGTGGAAAGCGGAGAAAGCATCCAAAGACTGTCATAGCCTGGACGACTCTTCTGGATGACGAGTGTTCTATCCCACTTCTCAAACAATTGACCATGAACGCTGTCTGGTTAAATACTGCAAAATGTTCAAAAATAATCGTCGTACTGAGATGAGTGAACCAGAATCTTCATTCTACTTTACCAATAAACACCAGTAAAATCCAGGCGGTAATATTTCGTACAAGAAGTCTCCCTTAGGGAAGAATGAAGTCGGGAAGCTACTTTTCAAAGCTGCTCAAAGCAATTCCGTTCGCAGAACTTGTATTTCAAAGCTACTCGATTCAGACGTACCTGTGATTGTGCAGCTCAGGTAAGTGGTTATCTGAACGTGAAAAGTCCCAAGATTTATACTAATCGACATCTTTTCAACTTCAGCGAAGAATGTCGTTTTAATACAGTTAGTCGCTTAGCAAATGTCCTGACAGCAAACGAGTTCCCTTACGTCTTTTGTTCATATAAATCAGAAAGAACCAAGACAAAGCGTTGCTGCAAAAAGTGAACAGTTGGCAAACGCATATTCCAAGGAGCGAACTTTGAGAACTGCTCTTTCAAGTCATAAATTGTCCAGTTACTTAGGTGGCGAAACCAGCCGCAGGCACCAAGAAAGCCATTTCCTTTGCCGGTCTTAAATCATTTACTGGCTTCAGTGTTCAAATAATGTAAACAACTCGCGAGAGATCCATACAAGGGAAAAAATAACGAGACCAAGTCGATTTGCTTCAATACGGTACCTAAGTACGATTTGTTGAACAACATACCAGTCCCCGAGCTTGCACACGGCATTTTTGAGTGACTGGAATCCATGGATATATATATATATATATATAGAAAGATACATACACAAAGCGAAAATTTTTCTCCCTAGTCAGCACGCGTGTAACAGGACTCCACGCACGTCAAGATTAGTACCCTCGCACCGCGCTTCGCGCGGTGGGCGAGGGGATAATAAAATTTCAATTACGCAAGGTATTTCTTTTGCGTAATTGAAATTTTATTATCCCTAATGTATTGTAGACTGGTGTTAATGGTCGTCTGTTGGCGCTATAGAACGCCCTTCGATGCAAATGGTTGCGTATCTATGCTAATGAATGTCGATTGAATAAAATGAATGTATTTTTGCGTTAATAAACTTGAGGTTGGCGTTAATGATAGTATATTTTCTGGTAATGAACAGCAACAGGTGTACATTTATTTTGTCCTATCGACATTCATTAGCGTAGATACGCAACCATTTGCATCGAAGGGCATTCTATAGCGCCAACAGATGACCATTAACCCCATTCTACTATACATTAGAGATGATAAAATTTCAATTAGGAAAATATTTTTCTTACGTAATTGAAATTTGATTATCCCTAATTTATAGTAAAATGGTATTAATGATCACCTGTTGGCGCTATAGAATGCCCTTTGATGCAAATAGTTGGGAATCTACGCTAATGAATGCCGATTGAATAACATGAATGTATTTTTGTGTTAATAAGTTTGTGGTTCGCGTTGATGATAGAACATATTCTTGTAATGAACAGTAAAAGGTGTAGTTTCCACTGACCTCTATGTAGGTGCTAGTTTCCAAGCACTGACGATTGCCATGCGACTTTTGGCGCAACCCAGTCTCCCACTAAAATCAGCTATAGCAGCTAATTCACTTTTTGCCGTTCATTACCAGAAAATGTACTATCATTAATGCCCACATCAAACTCATTAAAGTAAAAATGCATTTTATTCAGTCAACATTCATTAACGTAGATACGCAACTATTTGCATCAAAGTGCATTCCATAGCACCGTCAGACGACCATTAACACCATACATACTACTCTACATTAGGGATAATAAAATTTTAATTGCGCAAAAGAAGTATCGGGCCTAATTGAAATTTTATTATCCCTAGTGTATAGTAGAATGGTATTAGTGATTGTCTGTAGGCGCTATGGAAGGTCCTTTGATGCAAATAGTTGCGTATTTACACCAGTGAATGTCGACTGAATAAAATCAATGCATTTTTGAGCTAATGGATTTGAGGTGGGAGTTAATGATAATATATTTTCTGGTGATGAACAGGAAAAGGTATAATTGTTACTCACTGGAAAATTGACTGTCATAGTCAATTTTCGTTAGGATTAGAGTTAGGATTGGGGTTAGGTTTAGGAGTTGGATTAGGTTTCGGATGAGGTTTAGGATTAGAATTAGAGTTCCGATTAGGTTTAGTCCTGGTCCTAATTGAAACCTAACTCTAAACCTGAACCTAGCCTTAATCTTAACCTTAATATGAACTATTGACACGTCACTTCCCGGTGAGAGTTGAACCAAATGTTAATAACATTTTACAAAATCAAACGATCTGTGATCAGTTTCGAATGCGCTGCAAATTCAGTGGATGCAGCTTCAAAAAGCTAGCTAGTTCTCTCTACTACACCTTAAAACTAGAATCAGTTAACCGAAAATTATCATCCTAGAAATTGATATTGAAATAAACACGAGAAATTAAAGACACAGTAATCGTGGTAATGTTTTGACTCTTCAAGAGGGATATTAGAAAAATAACAGGATGTTTTCTTGTGCCCACTCGAATATCAAATTCCCAGATGATAATTTTCGGTTTAGTTTTCCTTATTATGTTCTTAAATTGTCAGATGGTTATGGCTTTATGCGCATTATGTGCATAGATTCAACTCCGATGCAAAACCTATTTCTACCGAAATAACTGTACACGATGATCAGATTGCATCTCGACCGACGACTCAACCACCTTCGACAACGAAAAAAAAAAGTCTGCCACTTTGTTACCATGCTGCATAACTAATATATGAGTACGCTGTGTAGCAGACTAAATTCAATCGACACTCTCGTTGGTCAGCTGGTTATCATTGTACACTCATCTTGTTTGCTTCACGTTTAGAAACCACTGATCAAGTTAGCACATCCTTCCAATCTATAACTAAGCCTACTTCGTGTAACGTATTGCTATTTTATGTTTTAAAGTTAATTTTTTATCATATTATGGCTTTCATTTGAATTTTCTGCATGGAATTTTTTTTTTTTCATTGGACTAGGACCTCCATCTGCATATTGCAAATTCCTTATGTTTTGAACAGGCTATGGACCACGCCCCTTGGAATCCCCTTTGGCCTCAATCTACTCACAATCAGCAGTGCTGCCATTCTACCCGTATCAATATCCCCGACTTCGCTCCGACTTTTACCCCTACTTGCCCATATTGGGATTTCCTAGTACTTCTGACGGGATCGTTTTCGAACGATGCAAACTTCAGCATTTTACTCTGCTTAACGCCCCACGATTATGCTCGTAAAAAGGAGACCCACTGATCGTTATATAAAGATCAATGGGGAGATCAATCACATGAAAGTTAACCGTACTAAAGGCTGAAAGCAACTAAGGCGCCGGTAAACACAAGCTGAATTCTACTCGAAAAAATCGTTTATACGTCACCAAACTAATAAAAAAAATAATTACTTACCTCCTTTTCAATAAATTCAGAAATGAAATGAAAATCGTCCATCTAGTTTTCCAAGTACAGCAGTTTTAGCGAGCCAACTTTGGTTTTCGCCATATTGTTTCTACCTGAAATGCGCTAAGTATACCCATTAAACTTTAAAAAGACTGGAACGATACCTCGTTATGTCTGGCCTTACGACTGAGTGAAGCCGACATGGGGGCAGCCATGTAAGTCAAAAACACACATGTAAGCGAGGGCCTCAAACTTACAGAAGCGAGCAAAACGCTACTCAGTCTCAGCGAGTCAGAACTGAAGTAAGTTTGTCGGATGGACTGCTTAGTATTTTCCCAATGCAAATTAATGGAACTTTAATTTATCTTAAATTATCTTTTGCATTTTTAAAGAGTGTTAGTTGGAGTGTGTTAAATGATGCATGTAGTATGTCAGCTTCCTCTGTAGTTATAATCAACTTTTATTTTAGACTTGAAATTATCTGCTCCATACTTTCAGTCTTTTGTTTTGATTTTCTTACTTGCTGTTGTAAGTTTTTTTATTTTTTGTTGTAGTTTTTCCTCCAGAAATGACTTGTCGTGCTCTTCGGATGGTTGTTTTGCATAACTGTGGTCACGTTGAACTTTTGCTGCTGGTGACATGGTTTCAACTTCTGGAGAAGTCAGTGGTCGCTTCCTGTGAAGTTTCATCCTAGTTCTTAGTTCTTCTGGCATGGTTGTATCAACCAGCTGAGGGACCTCTGAGGAAAGTGTTGGTGTTGCATTTTTTTTTAAACTACATGTCCCATTTGAAGATGAAGGGATGGTATAATCGAACTTTTCAAAATGTCTACTGCAGATGCAACTAAATCGTGTTGGTTTCCAGGATTTCCTGAGTTTGTTTGCTTTTTGAACCTGCAAACTCCCACTTTTCTAGGACTGCTTCATTTTTAAAAGGAAACCTGGATCATTATAAGAAGTAAAATTGTATCATAATGTAATATATGTTTATGCATATATGCATATGCATACATGTATATGTGCATCTGATAAAATGAAAAAGAAATTAAAGAAAAAAACAAGCAATAACTAATTGTGTGTATGGTATATATTTATTCTAAAACTTATGATTATTACTTTTCTTATGCTGCAAAGAAGTGAAAGTTGTGACTAGTTCTTTATTTTCTTTTATTTTTTTTTGGTGGCCATTTAATAACTTTAATTACTCACATGAAGCAGCACTATTTTGAAAAGAAATTAATACTCACTTGTGAAAAGCAACATGCATCTGCTTTTTGCCACAAGACTGAGTTGTATACCCTCTACTATTGCAGCCTTTAATGACGCAGTTAAGGGCATCTTTTTCTCAAATTCAAAAAAACAAGATATCGATTTTTCATAACTTTCAAAATGATTTCAATTATAAGTTAGGAAATGTTTACGAAAAAACTGTTGGAAATTGGGGCCTCAGCCGAGCAGACAAGGACTGGGGAGACAAAATTTCGTGAAAGCTTTTTTACAGCTAAAAACGTTAAAACCGATCAAATATCAAATTTGGATGAATAGAAAACTAACTTTTATTTTCGATTTAAGAAACAGTATAATAGTTTTTAGTATATCTGCCTAACATTATAGAAAAACAACATAAAAAAAAGGTTAGAAAAATCCGCGCGGTTTCTCTCTTGATCTTCCAATATTTGTATTGATGATAATTTTACTTTTTCTGAACAGTTATTTCCAATTGATACATTAGTCAACAGACAATTGATCTTCTAGTTTGTTAGCATAAACAAAAAAATTCAAAGAAAATCTGAACTTTAGATTAAATTAGTTTTTGGTAATACGTAGTGATTTATCAACTAGGGGGGACTGGGGTGACCTGTAATTTGACCTACATGTGTCAGCCTCCATGCTGGCTTCAAAAAAAAGTTAGCAGGTATCGTTCCAGTCTTTTTAGAGTTCAATGAGCATACCCTCCAAGAACATGGCGGATGCAGACATGCACAGTTAAAAAATGGGACAAGTTTCCGCGCAAGTAAGACTCTGGTTAATTCTTTATTCTGTGGTTTAACTGAACACGTGGTTTCCATAATGAAATACTTGGATGTGATTGCACAAGATAACCAAGTATCTTCGCACTTTCTAAGGAATACATGTATATCGTGGTGGAGAATAGCAAAGAGTACAGATCATTTGGCTGTCCGTTCTTTTAAAATGAATTGTGTTGACTCAGGGGCGCGGAGGCGAGGAGGCTGGGGGGGCTTTAGCCACCCACTTTTTTGAATAGAAATTAAATATTTCAGTATCGCTTTGAAAAACGTCTTAACCATGGTGAATGGTTATACAAGACAGTTTTGAAAATACTAAAAAGAAGCACTATGCATTTCGGCAGACCACTCTTCAGGTGCAAACGTCTGCCGTTGAGAAATGAGTTATCATCTTATATTTATACCTAATTTAAAGGCAATGATATCATCCCACGGAGGAGGGAATAAACATCAAAATAACGCCAATATACATAGATTCCATAATCTTTAAAAAGAATGCTGAGTGGCACTTTGCCAGGATGCTAGATTTGAAGTGTGAATAGTTATTGGCACATCTGTTTGACAACAAATGTCGACCGATTGCCGAGCCACAATTAATCGTTCGAGCAGAGGTACATTGCCTTTTTGGTTGATTTCTTAATGGTATGGTCTTGTTTCGTATAATACTTGGCACATGTTGCTTGATCCTTCCACTTAACCGTTAAGTTGTTCTACCTACATAGCGAGAACCACACTCGCATTTTAGTTTATGTTTTTAAATATCCGATAAACATATCCGATATTCAATGAGTGACCAGCTGATAGTATTTGAGTTGTTCCTGTTAATATAACCAGTGTTTTGTGATTTCTGAGTAATCAGTAAAATAAGAAGTGTTCACTACCGTCTCAGAAATATTGAATTTCATTTTTTCAGAGGGTCATATTACCGCCCCCTGTCAGCCCCCCTAATCAAAATATTATTCCGCGGTTTAGGGAGGTTTTCTCTGGCCCAGTCAGCCCTCTAGTTTATATGATATCCATGGTACTGTGACGGAGGACTGCTGGGGATGGCTGAGGTTAGTGAATCCTTACCACTGAACTCTATTATAACAGAGTTCACTGGTTAAGATTAACTATCCTCAGTCATCCTCAGCAGTCCCCCATCTCTGCACCCTCTCCACCCTCAAATTCAAGTCTGATTTCATTAATGAGTTTGGCGGTGGAATAATGCGACAAGGGGCTATAGCCACTAGTATGTCTGACGAGGGGGATAAGTGGCCCAACATTTTAAGGTCTAGGGCCAAAACCTGTTCATTACCTTGCTTAATTAATGGTACAGAACGCTCGTGCGTTTTATGATATCTTAATTATCAAAATCAAAGCACGGGAATGCTATTTTACATATCTTTTTAAACTACCTGAAATTTTAGCTGATAATCAGCAGATTTGCACACTCTTTCCCTACTTTTCTGTTAAAAACGACTACCCCATCCCACAATATGAATTATTTACGGCCACGTTTAAATTCGCTGTTAATATTGTGTGTACCTCTAACAATTTCAACATTTTCCCTTCCGAAGATATGTGAAAATCCTTCCAAACGAAAATTGTACCCTTCTCGAAAACAACGGGAACTTTCCCTTCATATTATCAATTTGATAAGATTTCGTAATCTCAATAAAATCATTTCTTCCTATATAGTTAAGCAAGATGGCGTCAACATGGACGGTTTAGCCAGTCAGTAAATTTTGTGGTTATCGGTCGGAAATAAGCACGAAGATGCAACATTTATTATACCTCCGATAATCCTATATGTCGCCTGACCTAGTGGATTAGCTTTTTCGCCGCCATCGACCTAGGAAATTAATATTTGAAGTGAAAATGCAGCAGGATCGATATGATCGTGAACAAACACAAACTCGACAAATTCCTGCTTCTTTTCAATGCAAACTGTGTCTACGAAGTTTTTCCACTAATCATGGGAAGAATATCCATCTGAGTAGTTGCAGATATAGCTCGGGACTTAAAGCGCACTATGTTATCACCATGTTAACTCCCAGTCATTAAATTATCACATTTACATAACTATATCACCAATGTGGTTCCAATTACAAACTCTAAAACCATAAAAAAATGCATGTTACTGAGGTAGAATGGAAGAACAATGCCCAATGTTACCGAGGCCTGGTAAGACCGACTATGAAGTAAGATCGACTTCATCGAATCAATATTTATTGTACTCATATGAAAGGAATACACATGGCTCACTGCAAATGTACTGCAGGGTAAGCTAACAATTACTAGTACTTTATTTTAACACCATCCTCGCAGTGGCGAAGCTAGCGGTCATGCCGGTCATGCTGAGCATGACCAAAAATATTCCTGAGTTAAAAAATTTTTTTACGTGCTTGAAAATGGAAGTTTGGTTCGAAATTTTTTAAAAAAATCGAATGCTGTTTTAGTGAATTATGCTATGAGTTACATGCATTGGTGATCTGTGGCAAGTCATGCTCATCTCAGATAGCAGGATCTGGCCAAAATTTGCGCGTCATTGGATTGGCTAAATTATTCCTTGCGCATGAGTATCCTGCCAGTTCTGGGCTTCAGGTCATGCTCATTTCCAACAGCACGACTCTTGTTATTTAAAATTCAGTAGCAATACAAGTAGCGAACAAATAGTGAATGTCGATCAAAGTCAACCATGCGGATCTTTGGAAGTTCATACCGACCTGGACTTCATATCTCAGCTTCCGAGGAATTATTTTGCTGCAAGAAATGTAAGCGAGCAGAAAGTTATCGTTGGTCGAAGACCTATGCCGAAGCTCACGATCAAGACGAGGGACATAATGTTCCAGGAGGTTTGGTATAGGAAGAAGGATTGACTATATGCTAATAAAGACAAGAAGCGTCTCTTTTGCTGGCCTTGCTTGCTCTTTCGACCTGGAGTTTCACAACAACTTGCTCTATGAAGTGTCAGTTTCCCCATGGCATTTCAAGTTTGTGAAGGACTTTCTGTATCATCTGGAATATCATGACATTTATGCATTCGGGCAGATCACTATTTTTTGATGTGGTTTATTATTGTATGATGATGTTTGCTAATTAAATAGACAAGTTGCTGTATGAAGTGTCAGTTTTTGCATGGCATTTTCAAGTTTGTGAAGGACTTCCTGTATCATCTTGAATATTATGAATTTATACATTCAGACAGATTATTTTTGATGAGGCTCATTGTTATAAGATGACCTTTATGCTGGTTATATAGACAAGTTGCTACATGAAGTGTCAGTTTCACCATGACATTTTCAAGTTTGTGAAGGACTTTCTGTATCATCTGGAATATTATGACATTTTTATATTCAGACTGATCATTATTGATGTGGTTCATTATCATATGATGACTTTTTGCTGGTTAAATAGACAACTTGCAGTATGAAATGTCAGAAATATTCGTCCAGTGATTCTGTTTCTCCATGGCATTTTCAAGCTATTCATTATTGTGATGACTTATTGCTGGTGAAGCATGTGCTGCAAGCCTGGATATATATTTTTTTTTTCACTGGTGGTCAAAATGACCAGCATCAATCAGATTGTGCCTGTCACAAAACAAAATGTCCCTGTCACTTAACAAGACTATAATTTGATTGCTATTCATACAGTCGCTGTATAATAATAATTGTTATTGTATACAAGCATTGGTATGAGATATTAAAACTTAATAGTATGAATGATACATGCACTGCGCACAATTTTATTTAAAAGTAGATTTATACATGTAGATTTATACATGTAGTATACGACTACAAAAAGATCATAATCATCAACAATTAATTTATTCTTGAACCATCACATGTCTCTTTGATCAATTTAAATCCTCAAAGTCACAGTAAATCCCCACGTCGGAAACCTGCAAAACAAGCATTACTATCATCTGAATCAGACAAATGTTTCTCATGCAAGTCATTGCCAGTGGTCAAGTCTTGATCAATATGGCTATCATTGCTAACACTATTTGTGTCAGCTGACATAAAAAATAAAGTTATTTTCTTGGATATGTTGTATATAGTTTAACCCTAGAGTGATTATAAACAATCAATATTCAAGACAGTCGCACTTCGCCATTTTATGTTCACCAGCACACGATCTCGCAGGTAACTCGCAAAACCACTCGCGGCAACTCGCGCTCATTCACTAATTTAACATACAAACGAAGAGCGATTGATTCGAGACAAATATTAATAGTTGGTTTTACAATGAAACTGGAAATCAATGTTACCAAAAACCATTCCGGACAAAGTGACAGACATAGTCAAATCTGTGACTGTCAAAACTCTATAAATGACAAATTTGTACTGGACAATGTCCGTGACCGGATGCTAATATCCAGGCATTAATTGTGCTGAGCGCCATTCGTACATCTACATGTATGACGTGATGAATTCAGTGAAAAATCTTTACAAAAGAAAGGAAAGACATTCACAGTGAGACTGAATGCAAAGAGCAAACCCATAAAAGAGGACTTGAAGTGAACTCAGTGTAAACCAGCACTGAGGACCAATTCACTTAAGTGTTGTTCAAGCATCATGGTAAATATTTTACACTTACAGTAAATCTCCACTTATATGTTTAGTTAAACAATAATGTTGGGACACATCAGTACATGAGATTTGTGTTATTTAGTCTTTCAGAGTCCTGTGTTCATGTTTCTGCAATTTTGCATGCCTTGGAGGATTTATTCTGCCGAGAAAAGCTCCCTATGTCAACTACATCTGGTTGTTGTTCTTCGCTTGATCCCAGACCTAGAAAAATAAGTCCACTTCCCTTAAGTAATTTAAATATACAAAAACATGTTTTGGACCACAGCCCAGCACGACAGTTTAAAAAATTAGAAAATTTTAATCTATTCTCCCCAGAAGCAAGATCACAAGATTTTCACCAGCAACGCACAGCCAACATGGTTTCAGATATGGAAAACAATAGATACATTTCTTCTACACTTCTGAACTGAAAGAAAATCTCAGGTCACACACAGGGCCGCCGAGAGATTTTGTGGGGCCCGGGACAAAAAATCGATTTGGGACCCTTGATTACGTCATATATATAATAAGCCCCCGTCCTTGGGGCCATCGTCCCCCTTTTGGGGCTCCAACGCTCTGAAACGCTGTTTCCCTGCATTTTGAGGGCAATAACTATTGCTCTAACCTAACTGCCGTCCGTTATGTCACTGTCTTTAGTCTTCGTTACGTCAAAAACGTAAAGCTCAAACATTTTAGCGGGCCCCTATCAAGTAGGGCGCCAGGGGCAAGTTGCCCCCCTGCCCCCCCCCCCTCTCGGCGGCCCTGGTCACACAATCATTAATCTATTATTGACTGGTTTATTTAATCTGTAAAATTATTTACATAACATTTATTTGAAATAAACAGCATAATACAGTAATTACATAATATTTCAACGGTTAATAATATAGCTTATTGGTATTCATCTATTGTAAAATATTTTCCAGAAAATACATGTGTGCTTAAAAATGTTAAATTGCTGATCTTGTGTGATTCAACAAATGGAAGCTAGTGGTGGGCAGGCTTGCCTGAATACTAATGATCAATGAATTTGCCATTCAAATTCCAAATGTAATTTTCATCCTAAAAAACCCACCAATAATAAACTGAGCATTATTCACTGCATAATGTTGGAAACAGTGATGTTACACCCTAAAGATTTCTTAAAATCCTTGTGCACACTTCTGGACTGCTCTGATATTTTCTAATATGACTAAAACTAGCCAATGACCTGCGATCTGTTCAACATACATTTACTTCAGTAGCCTTCACATACACACAATAAGACAGTATCCCATTTGAGGGTGTTTTAGGAGGTTGCTTTCCTTGGAATACCGTGGTTTCTGCTAGATCATTATATAATTACCAACCAGAGTTTAACCCAAGTTTCTCAACATGCAAAACTGAAATGAAATGGCCTGGGAGCCAAAATGTGCATGCCATAAGATAATATGTACGGGATGGATATAAGGATATTTGTTGAGGCAAGTCAGAAATGTGAGCCAGAATTTTCTGTCACTATGTGACTCAAGTAAATAAGTAGAGTGGATGGAGGCTGGTTTGCAAATAATCCTTGCTGGTAGACTCTTTTGCCTGGGCACATTTGTTCTGCATCTACAATTAGAAATACTTCTTCATCTGACATAATACTTTCTGCAGGTAATGATACAGAACAGCATTCTGAGTATTCTAGAAACATCCTTGAAAGTAGACTGTCAAATGCTCTTTCGATGTCTGCATTATTAATTACTAGAGTACAGGTATATATATATATATATTTATATAATAATAATAATAATAATAATAATAAGGTAAGCAAGATGTTTCGGCATCCTCAGGGAGTGGCGCTCCTCTCTTGCAAGCTGGGTAAACGGGTGACTGAAAGCCACTGCTTGCCTTAATTGGCTGTCAGTGGTAAGTAACCTCACTTAAAGTGTTGGGAAACCTTCCCTGTTAGCCCAAGGACTTGTAAATCCTGACTGTCCTGATGTCCTTTACCTTAAATGGTTGAGTGAGCCCAGGACACTTACGTGTCTGAAAGGAACTCTCCTAGTCTAAGAACAAAATAGACCACATTATCCAACTTCAGCTATTGGACTGGCGTCTAGCTTGCCTTAATTGGTCGGCTTTGCGGAACAGACCTTAAGAATAGTCTGAGAGGAAGTGTGATGGTTATTGAGGAAGTCCCATAATTTATAGGTGCAAAGCACCAGCCCTTGACCATGCCCAACCAACGGAATTGTGTATGTAAGACTGTGGTGTAAAATGGCATTAACTACTCACGTTGTCACTTTGTGATTGCCATACCACTATAATTTATGGGACATGTGCCCACTTTGGCATAATATGGCAATTTGGGCTAAACGACCTCATTGGCTCGTATGAGCTGACTTTCCTCAATTATAATAATAATAATAATAATTATAATAATAATTATAATAATAATAATCCTCCCCTGGACTACTACCTTGCAGTGGTGAGGAGGCTTGTGCACCTCGATGAATCCAAGAGCTATGCTAGCGGGAGCAAATGCTGCTGGTAGGGTCACCAAAGCCAGACAGGTCAAAGCCACTGCTTGCCTTAATTGGCTGTCAGTGGTAAGTAACCTCACTTAAAGTGTTGGGAAACCTTCCCTGTTAGCCCAAGGACTTGTAAATCCTGACTGTCCTGATGTCCTTTACCTTAAATGGTTGAGTGAGCCCAGGACACTTACGTGTCTGAAAGGAACTCTCCTTGTAATGTAGTCCGGTGGTTGTGTATCCTTAAAGTCACTATTATATAAGAATACTTAAAGAATATTTTGACATTCAAGACGTTGCGAGGCATAACTCCCAGTTACTTATCAGACTTGTTTATCACTTGTCGTAACGATTCACATCAATTGAGAAGTAGCAATAGCAAACTTTATTCAAAAAAGCCAAAAACGAATTACTTACGAAAAAGTTTCTCATATCGTGGAGCTATATCTTGGAATGATCTCCCACCCGTAATTCTAGACAGGTATGCCCAACTCTCCGTCAACACATTAAAAACTTTACTTAGAAATCATTATGATAATTTAGAGACAAATCTCACGTTAAGTTAACTCAATACCACTAAATATTTGAATGTTTTCAAAAATTGAACGTTTGTAGTATTTTTATATTTTTAAGTCTACATAGCTATTAGTACAAGAGTATAAATAATTAGGTATAGATGTACTGTACTTACAGAAACGGCCCCTTGAAGACCATCATCCTATCGCTGAAGGGTTACTGTTGTAAAATAAATTTAAATAAATAAATAAATAAATAAAACTTCTTGATTCATAAATTTATTAGATTAACAGTATGTTGGTTAACAGGCAAACTGGCTACAAATAACCATCAAAATACATTACCCAATAGGCATACCTCATTTATCATATTCATTTATTTCAATGAACACATTTTTTAATATGGTCAGCATTTTTTCCAAGGTAGGCGAAAAAAAATTCTGGGGGGCATTGCCCTCTAGGCCCTCCTTTGGCTACGGGCCTGGTCTTGAGTAGCCCGTAACAACTGTTCTGGTTTATCCAGTTTATTTTGTAGGGCTTTGGTCATTTTATCATAAACAGTTATTCAACTCAATAATGGTAAACATTTAAATATGGTAATATTAGAATCAAGGACAACACATTGAACTCTATCCATGATGAAAAGTTAAAATATTCTTAATTGACTGGACCAAAATGACTGGCAATTGTGGATGAATCATAAAACCACGATACCGTATTAATTACTAACAGGATACTTGAAATCCAACGCCCATCCCGCTAACTCGAACTATTTTTCATCACCGTTGGCAGTTCAAGTTAGCGGGGATCTACTGTACCTCTAAAACCAAAATATATCCCATGGTGCTCGAATTCATGATATGCCTCATTTCGTCTCGTGTAATTTCAGTTCGAATTTGAACTGTTCTTCTTGCTCGACAATTTTCTTTTCACCTTCCATTTTCCCCAAGCCTTCTTTCAAGTCGTATTACCTCCCCGTTCGCTTCTTAGAGCTTCAACTTCGTTTCTAGCTCGTTAGATTCCATATTTTCGTATCGCTTCGTGTTCGCGTACTTCACTAAACTCACGTAGCAGTTACCCCATCGGAGGTGCCACGTGTGGAGAATCTAGCCTCTGCACGTTTTATTCTCCGCAGTCACAAGGTTTTTGTTTTAAACGATTAATAAACTCAAAAGCTATCCACCACACTTCGCTCTCACGCGCACTGCTCATGTTTCTTAAAAGGCACGTCCATAACTCGAGGCACCACGGAATTTGCAATAGTTAATTTTTAACATTTATGAGGCTCTTCTTGCCTCTGAAAAGCTTTATTTAGTTGCCTCCGAAAAGGTTTGTTTGGTAGCCTCCGAAGAGGTTTTTTAGGTTACCTCCGAAAAAGTTTATTTGCTGGCCTCCAAAGAGGGTTGTTAGGTTGCCTCCGGAGAGGTTTGATAGGTTGTGTCCAAAGAGGATTATTTGTCCTCCTAAAACGATCATTTTTTTCATTTCGCCAGGGAAGGCAATTGTCATTTTGTGGACAGAGTTCAATCCACTCGAACGCACATTGCTCACTTCTGGTATTGTTGTCCCTCAACCAGGTTTATAGAGCTTTTGAAAACCTTTTGAACGACGAGGCACAACATGCAAAAACTGTGGTGGATTACACAGGCAAAACTGACTGGAATTCATGTTAAACTACATATTAAATTTGTGTCAAAATATACATTTCCTTCTACTACGTGACGCTTCTTGAAACAAGATAGCCTTGTTTACTTTGTTCTTCGGTGTTTTGGGTCACTGACCTTGGTTTTGATTGGCTCCGAAAGTATTCTATTGTTAACAAACCTAATTTAACATGCATAACTACTATATGTCTACTGAGCGGCCAGTTTCTCAACAAAAACGCTAGTGATTACAGTATAGGTTGCTCAGAGTACCATTAAAGACATGTTAACCCTGTTTAATGCATTAAGTTCCGCTAAGGAATGAAAACGCATCGACACAATCTGTTTACAAAACTTGTATACAAACTGCTCCACTCGCATCAGTCATTTCCCTTCGATGAGGAACGTCACCCCTCCACCATGATGCATTGCGTTTTTCATTGAAAGAGAAAGGTCCATTTGACAAGTGGTTTAGATCCTTCAGCTGAAGTATACAGAGAAAAACTGAAAACTGTTGTGGGAAAGACGACACTTACCTACGGTAGAGTTCATTAAGCTTTTCATTACTTATAAAATTACTAAACTCTCGTATTATTGTTAAGATATCTGATTGATTTTCCCAGCTGAAGTCGTAAGTTTAATGTCTATAGCAAAGCCCAGCAAATCGCACGAAATATTCACCGTAACGGTTACAATTGAAAATAAATAGGTATACTTGGGTGTATATGTATGTACTGCGTAAAAGATGTTGCGAACTGCGATTTAATAGGACATGAGTTGGAACTAGAAAAATGATAATTCCCCGAATAAGTGACGTAACGGGTTTGAAATGTCTACCGGGAAACGTAAGTGAAAGGGCGCACTTCATTACACAAAGATGATAGAAGCAAACAACGTAGTTTAATTTTTGACTTTTTTTCCGTTTGAATTGGAAAAGCTGCCTTAAGATCGACGGTGTCAGCATCCGGGAATTGTTCGGTTGTTGGAAAAGTGATCTATTTGCAAGCTAAGAGACACATATGACTTCGGGGTAAGAATAACTATCCTTCTGCGATATGGCTACACTAGGACTAGAATTATTATGGATTTAGATGAAAGGCTTTAGCCTATTTATCTGAGGAGAAGAAAGTAATGTTGACATCTGTATTTTACTTATGAGACGAAAAAAGGCCAACGTCTTGCCTCCGAAGAGCTTCATTTGGTTCCCTCCGAAAAGGTTTATTTCGTAGCCTACGAAGAGGTTTGTTAGGTTGTCTCCGAAGAGGATTTTTTGTCCTCCAAAACCGATCATTCTTTTTCATTTCGCTAGGGTAGACGACTTTTGTGGACAGAGTTTAATCTGCTCGAACATGAATTGCTCGCTTCCGGTGTTGTTGTGCCTTACCAGCTTTGAAGAGCCCTTGAAAACATTTTGAACAACTTAGCACAACACGCGAAAAGTGTAGTAGATGACACAGGCAAACTGACTGGAATTCATGTTAAACTACTTACTACATTTGTGTTAAAATATACATTTCCTTCTACGTGTCGTTTCTTGAAACAAGACAGCCTTGTTAACTTTGTTCTTCGGTGTTTTGGATCCCTGACCTTGGTTTTGATTGGCTCCGAGGGTATTCTATTGTTAACAAACCTGACTTGATATTAGCGGCGTACATAATTTCTGGAGGGGGGGCCGAGATTTGAAAAATTTCCGACAAGAGTTAGCCTAAATCGGGTTACCTAAGCAAAAGGCTAACACATTTTTAGTAGTCATTTAGAGTTGAGAATTAGTAACAGCAGTCTAGCCTCGGCTGTAGTACGCGGACACAGCGGCGCCAACCCATTAGCATTGACTGGCTTCTTTTCAGAACACAAAATGTTACCAGCAATTTTACAGGCTATTTTGATTATACGATTTTCCTACGTTTGTACTACCTCATTTGCAATTGATTGTGCGCTGTACGTTAATTAACGTGTTGTTTCAAAATTAAAACGTTAAAGTTTATTGGACGAAACTTTGACGTTGCTGTGGGCGGACTTCACGTTGTTAGGCGCCTGTCAACACGAGCGTGTCAACACGCCGGTCATACATTACATAAGAAAAGCCTGTTGTAGCATAGCTGTGACTGTACCAGGGTAATGTGTGACTCTGTATGATCGTTATTCGTTGTGACATTAATTTGTCTCAAAAACGCTTAATATTACTTCATGAACTTGATTGTTGATTACTGAACCTTATACTAGCGTACAGACTTCAATATCCAAGCCTTAGATTAAGCTGACAGAATAAAAAGAAACTATATCGATTGTGTAGGCCGCACGGATGGCCTACTCATATAGTAGATATAAGTCTAAATTCAACAGTTGGGAATCTTTTGATAACTTATAGTTACCAGAAATATTATCACTTACCTTTCGTCTTCAACCAGTCTTCGTAGAATGAAAATTAGTCAAATACTTTTCAAGATATAACCATTTTACTGAGCCAACACTGCATTTCGTCAATTAAATCCTTGTTGAGGTGGCTGCGGTTTAGTGGCCGCGAGGACTTTGGCGGAGTAAAGGGTCTAAGGACGGTTTCGAAAAAGTGGACAAAAACTTTAAAGATTCCGACGGGAGTGACACTTCTGGTCATTCCTTATTCTGTGGAAAGGTCCATTTGACAAGTGGTTTTAGATCCTTCAGCTAAAGTATACTGAGAAAAACTGAAAACTGTTGTGGAAAAGACGACACTTACCTACGGTAGAGTTAATCTAGTACTGTTGTTAAGATATCTAATTGATTTCCCAGGAGGAAGTTGTAAGTTTAATGTAACAGCAAAGCCCTGCAAATTGCACAAAATATTTGCCATACCGGCTACAATTGAGAAGAGGTTTGTTAGGTTGTGTCCTAAGAAGATTGTTTGTCCTCTGAAAACGATCATCCTTTTCCTTTCGCCAGGGTAGGCGACTGTCATTTTGTGGACAAAGTTCAATCTGGTTGAACGCGTGTTGCTCACTTATGATGTTTTTGTGCCTCAACCGGATAAATCGACCAACAACTTCAAAGAGACTTTAAAAACCTTTTGTACGACTTGGCACAACATGCAAAAGCTGAGGTAGATCACACAGGCAAACTGACTGCAATTGATGTTAAACTACTTACTAAATTTGTGTTAAAATATACGTTTCCTTCTTCAACCTGTCGATTCTTGATAACCATGTTTACTTCGTACTTCGGTGTTTTGGACCCTTGACCTTGGTTTTGATTAGCTCCGAAGGTATTCTTTTGGTAACAAATTTAACTTTGTTTAGCTTAGCTAAGCTTAGCTTAACTGAACTGAACGTAACTTTACATGTATGACTACAATATATTTACTGCATGCACGCAGTAGATATAGCCAGGAAGGCCACAAGATCGTTAGCCATCCAGTGTGTTCTAAATTCTTCTAAATTCTGTGTTTTTCATTTGTAACCTGTATGACGATATTTCACAGAACTTGCTGAACATTGCTCTTTACATTGACGTATTTTACTGTTGTTAAATTTTTACAGATAAAGGCTATTATAAAACAAAAGTGCTTTTAGCAAAATCATTATATTACCTCTGGAGATGTTAATCCTATCATAATGAGCTTCACACTTTCTGTGATCGTCGTGTTCCTTCCCACAAGTTTTTGTGTAAGATTCTATTGACTAACTTCCCTGGTTTGGATATTAAGAAAAAATCAAGTATGGATTACACATCGGCTTCATCGAGGAAAATCTGAGAGAATATTGCTCTAGTCATGGCTCTGAATAAATAAGAAGATTCTGGCGTTTGTCAGAGTCCTTGAAATTACAAAAGAGGAAATAAGAGACAGAACTCTTGAGTGAGAACACTTCACTCAATTACAATTGAGTGTTTTCCACCTTAGACATTCACCAAGAAAACTTTGAAGTCAGGTGGCATGCAGCACACTTACAACAGTCGATTTAAACACAAGAGTATGTTGGATAGCTTTAGGTAGAAGCATGGAGCTGCTTCAATCCACCTTTCCGACCCTGGGTCCCCGAGGGTACCACGTAGCCTCAAAATGCAAATAGACACCAAGTTTTCGGACAAACAACATGGAAGGTTGAAATTCGGACACGATTCACACAGGGCTTTATCGTACAATAATGGCAAAAAAATGAGTATGGGGCACTGTAAAAGTTATCCTAGATATCTACAACAACTGCAAAAATGTTTGTCGTAATCGGTTGAATAGCAGGGGCGGAGATATAGGGGGCAAGGGGGGCTTGAGCCCCCACTTTTAAAGTTGGGGGACAGAGCCCCATTTCTGCTGAAAAACCCAAAATTTGTACTTTCATAATTTAATGAATCTTGACATCTGGAGGAAATGTGGCGTAACATGAAGTAGAAAAAATGTCCCCGACTAAAGTGTAATAATTGATCAATAAAACTAAAACTGTGGAGAAGCAACTATGGATATGTCCCGAAATGTTCGCGCTAGTATTTACCAGCCATCAGAAAACACGCGTTTTGCGTGGTTTTCCTCCTAAACAGAAGCTCAATGGCAAAAAAGACAGCGTACTTTGTTCAATATATGGTCTCTACCAGACAAAAAAAGTAAAGAGACAAAAAGGGAAAAAAAGGAAAAAGAATATGTGGATTTGCATGATGAAAGGATTAAGTACTTTGGACATTTTAATGTTTAAAACGTGCATGTAGTTGTACACTTAAGGCCTCCGTCACCTTTTTTGTGTAAGTTCCTGTTCTATTTCAAAGCTTTACAATAAGAAAAATTATTGTAAGATACGTAGACATGCGGTTGCATAATTTAAAAATCAAAAAGGTTTCCTAAAATTTGTGAAAGCCGTACAGCTTTACAATATTTGTTGGAACAATATCCTGCATAGAATCTTCTGTTATTTGCCTTCTCAGCTAAGTTACTTCCTATAGCCATTAGTCCCCCCACTTTTTGGGGGCTGTCTCCGCCCTTGAATAGTATATCTCTCCAGCGTTTACCTGAGGTCAATATGGCTTCTGGGTCATGCGAAGCTCGAATATATATTCCTGGGAACATTGAGAAGCTTTTACAGGTAAATAGTAAGGGAAGCTTCGAATGGACTGGCAGTATGGAATGTTTGAAAGAGTTCTTTAACGAAATCTTAAATACAACCTGGACATCTCCGGGAGGAGGATCCAGGCAATTTGAAAGTAAAGAGGTCACCAGTATCCACTGATATCCAAACACATCGCTGACAATTAAAGGAAAGAAAAGTAAAATAGTCAATGTTAGAATAGTGTTTTTATATTTTTACAATACTTCATGTAATACGATCATTTTTTAAGGGTGCATTATGGGAAGGTTGTCCCTTCCCCTCGTGTTGTTTTTTGTTGAGACGTTATAGCATGTAAATGTAGAGTTTTCTTTAATAAAATAACATTGAAAACAAATGGCGTCAACAGTCAAGTCACAGTTACTTAGTTTGATTGAAAAAGAAGCTACAGGTATGTCCGATAATGTTGAAATCACTGACGGCATAGAAGACAGTAATGTCGAATCAATGATCGAATCCTCAACAATGGTTTCAAAGACGCCAACACATTGAGAGCAGACTGACAACTCTGGATGGTAAATTGAATGAAAAAATTGACGAACTTACAAACGAGATCAGTGAACTAGAATATAAAAACCATGAGAAGACAAACACTATCGATTTAGTCACCGATTTGAAGAACTAGAACGAGAAACTGAAATGTGAGAACAACAAGCTGCACGAAAGAATCAACAATTTACTGTTTGTTTCAAGCGACTTGAATACTAAGTTAAAGGACACCAAATATGAAAAAATAAGCCTAATCACCGCTATTAATTAAGTTACTACACGCTGATAGAGAGTTAGACAAAACGACGAAAGAATATTCCGAAGATACCCCATCGATCATAGAGATCAATTCATCCAACTATGGATGGCGGCAAACAAAAGGCTTCACGACGAGAAAATAAATATGATGCGTTAAGAGACGAAGGTGAAACCTCTAAGCTAAAAGCCACAAGCCAAAATCAGATGGGTCTTGAAAACAACGAACATGATATCGAAGGTGCTAAGACTACAGAAAAAAGAAACCTTTCAACGACAGTCATTATAGGCGAGTCGATGACCAAAAAGTTGGATGGAAAGAGAATAGAAAGATCAGCTAAATCGAAATATACGAGGATTCATATCGAATCATTCAAAGGAGCTGACAGCGAAGCAATGACTCATTATGTAAAGCCAAGTTTAAGAAAGCAAATTGACAAGATGATTATTCATGTTGGGACCAACGACTTTACAACTAAATCACCAAATGAGATCGTCGACAAAATTGTTGACATTTGTGAGGATATTTCGGTGAATCATCCCAGTGCAGCAATCATTATCTCCGAGATAATTCGAAGAAATGACCGAACGGATTTTAACCAAAAGAAACTGAAAGCAAATAACTTACTTTCTATATTCTGTCGACAAAGAAATTGGGGCCTAATCAAACAAAATAATATTGATAGCAAACACCTTAACCCCTATGGGCTCCATCAAAACAGAACAGGAACAGCAATCGCCCGTTTAAATATTAGAAGCTTGATCAAGCATATCGATGAATTAAGAATATATTTAACTTACAAACCTTTTGACGTAATTAGCATTAACGAAACAATGCTAGACAGCTCTGTGTGAGACAATGAAATTTCAATAAACGGTTATGATATTGTTCGTAAAGACAGAAATAGGCATGGTGGTAGTGTTTTGTTACACGTCGGCAATACAATAAATTATAAAATTAGAAATGACTTGGCAACTGACGGACTTGAATCTATCACAGCTGAGGTCGCCAAACCAAAAGCCACACCGCTTCTGATGAATACTTGGTACCGACCGCCCAATGCCTCAATGGATTTATTCGACGAATATGAACATTGTATTCAAAAATGGATATGGAAAGCAAAGAAATAATTTGCATTGGCGATTTCAATTGTGACTGGACGTTTTCAAATACCATGTCCTACAGCCGTAAACTCCTAAGGCTTACTAAACTATATCAATAAGAACAAATTATCAACGGACCAACACGAGTTACTGAGAATGCAAGGAGTATTATTGACTTAATTTTCACAAATAAACCCGAGCTGGTTGTAAAATCTGGAGTAGAACGCGTAGGAATAAGTGATAATAGTCTCGTTTACATAAGTCGAAAAATATCAATCCCAAATAGGCGACCTTGAATAATAAAAACAAGAATTTATAAGAATTTTGACACCACAAATTTTCAAAAAGATTTAATGAAGACATTTAACTCACGAAAAATACCATTAGACGATCCTAATGTTCTATGGAATGAATGGAAAAACAAGTTTCTGCTCGTTTGTGATAGACATGCCTCTCCTACTACAAGGAAATTCAGAAGCGAATATACACCTTGGCTAAGTGATAATATCATAAAATTAATGCGCAACAGAGACTACCCTAAAAAGAAAGCATTTCAAACAAATTTAGCTGGTCTGCATCAAGCTTATAAAAGGTTAAGAAACAATGTCAATAAAACAATCAAAAAAACAAAAACAATCAAGTTTCCAACAGTCCTAAGGAAACATGGAAAACAGTCAACAAACTATTAAACAAAAAACCCAATAACACAAACATTGCTGAGCTCAATATCAATGGGAAATCTATTACTGACGTTCGAGAAATCTCATGTATTCTGACTAATTACTTTTCAAATATTGGAATAAACGTAGTAAATGAACTTAATAACAAGATTGATAATAAAATTTCGCCCCCAGAGGACAATATAAAATTGAGAAATACGTATTTTAAATTTAGTGAAATCACTGAAGAAAATGTCTACAGAACGATAACAAGCACAAAGACCTCAAAATGTGCCGGACAAGATAAAATTGCACCGAAATTGATAAAGTTAGGTGTCAAAATCATCAATAAATCATTGACAGAATTTTTTAATAAGCCATTATCCTCTGGCATCTTTCCGGATGATTTTAAAATTGCACTTCTTTCCCCTATTTATAAAACAGGAAACAAAAGTGGTTGTAGTATATTTTAGACCAATCTCTGTATTACCAGTAATATCTAAGGTGTTTGAAAAGATAGTGTTTCAGCAACTATATTAATACCTAGAAGAGTACAACATTCTTTCTACACAACAATCTGGTTTTAGATAAAAACATTCTATCCAAACATCTCTCTTGAGGGTAACAAATAATTGGTACCTCAATATGGATAAGGAGTTATTAAACGGAGTTATTTTTCTTGATCTAAAAAAAGATTTTGACTGTGTTGACCATGATATACTAATTAAAAAACTGTATAAATATGGTGTTCAGGAAACAGCACTAGACTGGTTTACGTCCTGTCTTACTTGTAGAATACAAATTTGCAAAGTACACGAATATCTATCTGACGAACAAGTAGTCAAGGGTGGTGTACCACAGGGATCCATTTCAGGCCCCCTACTTTTTTTGATTTATATAAATGATCTAGCTGACTATGTAGACGATGCAACAACAAGCATGTATGCTGATGATACAAATTTGACTGCATGTAGTTTCTCTGTTGAGGAATTAGAAACAAATTTAAACAGAAATCTAGATAAAATTCATCAGTGGTTAATCAGTAACAAATTAACCCTTAGTGAAGATAAGTCAGAATATAAGATCATTGGATCGAGGCAAAGATTAAGCACTATAAACTCTGACCCACAAGTGAAATTAGAAAATCATAATATTAAAGTTTTAAACGATGCAAAGCATTAGGAGTCATCATTGATGAGAAATCGTCATGGAACGACCAAATTGAAAATACTGTTTCTGAGGTGTCTGAAGGGTTCGGAATTCTGCGTAGGCTAAGATCATTCATTCCAAATCAAACACTAATATCGATTTACAAATCCTTGGTTCTACCACAATTTTACTACTGTAGTTTATTATGGGAAAACTGTAGTGTTCAATTACTTGAAAAACTACAAAAAATGCAAAGCAGAGCAGCCAGAATTATTACAGGTCAAGGTTACGAAACCAGGTCTGGTGTAATACAAAGAAACTTGCAACGGCAACCACTGCATGAGAAGGCATGAGCAAACACTACAAAAAGTAATATTTATGTATAAAATAAAAAAATGACCTCATAGTAAAATCCATGGCCAATCTGCTTACTATTTCAAATAATGGTAATTACAATCTTCGAAGCAACAACTATAACTTTTTTCTCAGTAAACTAAATACAGACTTATTAAAGAAAAGTGTTAGTTACTCAGGAGTGATGTCCTGGAATAAGTTAACCAATGACTACAAAAAAAATCCAATGAAGTTATTCTTGAAAGATTCAAATTTATGCTTAGGGATGAAAGTTTAAAATAAGTAAGATACTCTCTTATTAATTTTCATCAAAATAATTCATGCATTAGGATAGGTAATTGTGCTAGTAATTTGTATCCCTTGTAATTTTTGTAGTAATTTATAAAATAGGTAGATAACGGCCCAATGAGGAACAGTTACCTAGGAGTGCTGATGGGTTACCGTTGCAAAATATTTCAAATAATAATAATAATATAAAATAATCATACAAATCAAACAGTAAACAATGGATTAAATTACTCTCACAAAGATCAGATGCAGAAAGAAGGCCTTAAATTTCCATGTCATGAATGATCAATTTGTGGTTGAGCGCTGTCTTCCATTTCAAAGTTGGGTTCAATGTGTAGCTTCATCTTCTCAGCAGTACTGGTGATTTTGATCAAAACAGGCTTTAAGTAGCCGCTTACGGCTTAAACCCTCGCTTGCGAAGGAAGTTTTTTAGCGCAGCCACCCACCACCGTCGTATCTTTGAAGGTTTTCTTTCAAGAAGCATTTGTAGCCATCCGTAACTCAGTTGGACAGTTTCTCAACTTGTGTTCCAGCCGCTTATTTAAAAAAACGTAGCTACCTTGCCGTATGAATATTTGCCAACGCTACTAATCGCTACTGTAACTTTAGTCACTTGTCGAGTTGTTTGTCCAAGATATTCGATCATGACCCACGTGCAACCCCCCGGGGGCCCAACGTCGGAAAGGTGAGTTTGACTTTTAACATAACAACTCGCAATATTGTTTGTTTGCGAGACAAGCAATATTGTTGAATAACCTATTGCGATGTAGCAATCACTTCGTTATTATTATTCAATGTTCATGTTGGTAATGTTGTAGGTCAAAAGTTGATGTTTGTGAACTGCAATGTTGCAACTTGCGAATTCTGCCCGTCAACAAAGAGTTTAGGATATTGGATGTTTGGTTCTTCCAAGTTAAAGATTGGCGTTTGTTTACTGTAATGTTGCGATGTGTGAAATCAGTTATTGATGTGAAAAGACAGATCGATGTTTGATGCCGTGCTGTTGAAAAGTTGTAGACTAGTCTTAAAGGTTGATGAAAGAAGTTACACGTTGAGTGACAACTTTCATTTTTTGAGGATATTTAGATGAACACCATATAGATGAACGTCCTAAAGCAGTTTCTCATCTTCGATTGGTAAAAGATTTCGTAAACCTGGTTCACAGAAAATGGTGTTAAATAACGAACGTTGCTTGAACATTGGTTTAAATGTATAACATTTTCAAACAAACTGTGCCAGCATGGGGAGCTTTCAATGCAGGAACAAATTCATTGAATCTCACCATCACGACACTAGGCATACTCCCTATTTTTCAGGCACCAGCTGGTGACAATAATACTATGAAAATGGTCGTTAACCATTTCATCACTTTAACTGACAGACTTACATACTGACAGACTGACCATACACTGAGATAGCATTAGACCAACCTTTGTACTGTTGAGGTCAGGGAAGGAAGTTATCTGCGTAAGCAAAATCACAAGAAGTATAAGAATGGTGTTTTGGTGATGGAACCCTGGCATAAATCATTCGTCTTCCTAAAAAGAGTAAGACGACACATGGAGAATGCAGGACTTGCATAGGTTTAGGATCTTTGCACTATAACAGCACTGATGCAATGATGGGAACAAAAGCATAATTATAGAGGTGTGGCTGCTCACATTTCGTATATAAAACATTGAGTCGAACCTGCTAGTTAGTTTAGAGCTAATCTATGGCGTAGGCAGGGAGGGGCAGCGGGCAGCTGTCTCCCCCACCTTAATTTTCACCCACATCCATGACTTGTCTATGAAGTAATCTTGTCCGTCGTAGATTCAGTTTGGGTTTCTAAAAGCAGAATGAAAAGTCATTAAATAAGTTCCGGGTTTTTAAATTATGTGTATGAATAGCGTTCAATAGGAGGAGTCTTGTTCCAACCGACAAAATTTATATATTTCATGGATGCCGACAAACTCAATCGGTCGTCAGGAAAAAGTGGTGGTGGCGTTGATAGCTGAACTAAAGGGCAATATTTTGATATGTGTCATACCTCACGTGATGTGGTGCACATTTACCTTTAATCAATCGTTTTCGAAATTAAATATCAGTCAAAGTTGGTTATGTTAAAATTCTTCATTCTTTTATCAAATTTCACTGACAGTGCACTTTTCCCGTAAAGGAAATGCTCTTGTTGCTCTTTCCTTTATCATATTTGTATTCTTATACGTTTAAAAACGAGACAGCCATTACTGTGCTCTCTGATAGTACTACACTGGCGGTCAAAATGAAGTGCCCACTTATGGTGCAGATAGTAACCTGGTTTGCGGCCGTTGGGACCAGCCTTTCTTAGTCTTTGTCGGATAGTGGAAGTAGACACTCTCACCATGTTCAATTTGCATCTCTGCTTAATTTACCTGTGCAGTCTTAGAGCGATTGGACATGCTTTTCTCACCATAATTCCGTCCTTTCTCTTCGGAGTTTTCATATTTTTTTTGTCCAGGAATCTTCAAATCTTTAACACTTGCAGTAAGTCTCGGCTTCTTCGAAATGTTGCTGACACTTTGACTACAGCCCACTTGATCAGCAGTCTCCCGTTATGAGTAACTTCCCCTCTATTTTCAAGGCTGATCCTTGGCCTTAGACCCATGATTTTGCATGTTGCTTGAAATTCTTGTTTTACCAACAATTAAAAGTAATCTCCTGGGGAACCAAGAACACATCTTGACTTTCCCCATAAAACATTCCTTAAAATGACTGGAACTCAATCAAAAGTTGTGGGAGACACGTTAAAATTATCTGAAATTGAATGTTTTGCCATAGGAGTGAGCAAAAACCATTGCTGCAACCTTTCATTACCCAAGAAATGGAGCTTGAGCAGTTCTTTTTGACCGCCAGTGTAGTTTTCAGTCAATACTTTTTGACTCTAATTACTAGGATATTCTTAAAAAAGGCTTTCTCCAAACACTTCTGCGATTCCCAAATTTAGGTTCAAAGAATCGTCATTAACGTAAGCTACTATTATAAGACCAAAGCTGCTTTTGAGATGATAACCAGTAGTGTTCGGATATTATCTGTCCTTGTTGACGGCATGATAGAACTTCAATGTTAGACAATTCTGTTTGTAATTTTCGACTTAAATTCTGAGCTTCATCAAATATTTTGCGAAGTATTGTGAATTCTGCAAAGTCATGATCGTCTTTAATGTAAACATATGTGGACATTCGAGTGAAGTTGATTATGTTCTTCTGTAAAGATGAAATTCGAATTGGTCCGTAGTTGATAATGCTCAGTAGGTTAGATAATACTCTACCTACTCTTGTCAGTTTCTACAAAAAATGCTCATTATTTTAGCATATTTCCCAGCATTTTCTTGTTTCTTTTCTTTGATCTTTTTCTGTTTATTTTAAAATTTCTGCTTTTGTTTCTTTTTTGTTTTTTCAAATAATGCTTTGGTAACTTCATTGTTCTCCCTCTAGTCTTACTTTTAGTAATAGTATGGGATAGGATAGTTTTAATGTAATAATACTAATATAATATAATAATATTGATAAAACCGCAAATCCGGAGAACCGCTTTCAAAAAGTCTCATAAAATGCCTGGACTACACATTCCACATGTCTTGATTACAATTCCACTATATATATATTTAACTTTTATATATATATATATATATATATATATAGTGGAATTCCGATTTTTCGAACCCCCGATATTTCGAAACTCCCGATTCTTCGGACCAAAAGTTGTTTCGCTTGGATTTGCTTAGGTTTGACAATATAATTTTGCCGCCGATTTTTCGAACCCTCGATATTTCGAAACTCTCGATATTTCAAACTAATTCCTTGCTTCATTGCAAACATTTAGGCTCAATTTTTTCGAACTTTGAAAATTTACGAACCAAAAATACCGGTTTTAGCCACATGCACTTCTGGATGCAAGTAACAAACTCCGAGAAACGTGTAATCACACATTTTATACTAAAAAGCAAGTGACAAGTCTGTCATTCAAATCCGATAGATGTGTGGACGGCAAGCACAGTAAGATTCTTTTAACAGACATGGCTGCTGCAAATGCAGCAGGCGACAAACTGCCTATGTTTGTCATTGGAAATCGGCAAGGCTTCGATACTTCTCTGGGGTACGGAACTTTCCATGCAGCTACAGAGCGCAAAAGAAGAGCTGGATGGATAGTGTCCTGTTTGTGGAGTGGATTAGAGAACTTGACTGCACATTTGAACGAGAAGGCAGAAAAGTTGTATTTATTGTGGATAACTGTCCAGCCCACCCTCATGTAACGGGCCTTAAGTCTATTAACTTAGTGTTCCTGCCACCTAGTACCACATCAAAAACGCAGCCTCTGGACCAGGATGCAATAAGAGCTGTTAAAGCACATTACAAATCTAAGTTAGTGAAACTGTACACTTCTGCGATTGACAGAAATAGGCCACTACTACAAATCAATATTCTTGTAGCCGTGTATATGTTTGTTAGGGCATGGAACAAAGTATCGACAAGCACTATTCAAAACTGCTTTAGAGCAGCTGGGATATCTCAGCATTCACAAGAATGCACCGTAACCTAACATGAAAATCCATTCAGGATGTTAGCTGAAGAAATTGGTAATTTACGGGAATGAGCCCCTGAGGTTGCACCAGAGAATGTAACTGCTGACATTGTCGTCGAATGCGACAATGATGCTGCCACATTTGATGCTGCGCCACTCACTGATGAGGACATACGTACGTACTACATACTCATTTTCTTTCAGAGTATAGAAACATGGTTGACGTCATTTTCACTTTGTATTAGAATACAGAGACGTGAATGACGTTACGAAAACTCGAGAAAACCTTGGTTGTTTTATAAAATAAATAGAAAATAGCTTTCGTGTCTCTGTACTGTGATAGAAACATGAATGACGCCATTTAAAACAGAAAAATTCCAGAAAAGATTCGGCTACGCCTCGTGTTTTCACTGGGCATTTTCTGGTTGAAATGACGTCATTCATGTTTTTATCACATCAAAACGAAACATATATATATATATATATGCATATATATATATATATATATATATATATGCATATATTGATTACTTATTAACCGAGTGCGAGGTCTGTACGGGAAAGTATTTGCTTGACGTTTTCGTACAGACCGAGCGATGAAGGAGCGAGGTCTGTGCGGAAAAAACCGAGGGCAAATACTTTTCCGTACAGACCAAACAAACGAGGTTAATAAGGAATTTATTTTATTAGGTTTACTTGCTTATTTTTACCTATTTCTTCGTGGGTTTTTGCATCTACTCATCTAGTTTTTTGCTTAAAATTATCGTTGAGAACGTTTAACTTCTTTTTTCGTAGTTTGTTTTTAGAAATCTTTTGTAAAACGTACCTGAATCTGTCTTGTTTTTCTTCAAATCAACAAGGAAATGTTCCTGCCAAAACTAGCCGGTCTGTACGAAAAATTTATTGTACGGCTAGGCAGCCAATCAGCGTACGTCATTTTGCGCACAGACCAGCTAGTGAGCTCAGCCATATATATATATATATATATATATATATATATATATATGGCTGAGTTATATATACATATATAACTACAGACGGAACCGTTTCGGCCTATTGGGCTTCATCAGTGTAGTGCTGATGAGCAGGATGCAGTAGGCAACTCAAATGTCCCACGCTTGTGGTACATCTTAGCCATGCCAGAGCGCTCTAACTAGAGACTAGTGAGCGTGCGCAAATGCACTGGCGATATGACTCATCCTGTAGAGCGCTCAACATGAACCAAGAGGCCATAGAGCGATATGTGCGTGTGTGTGTGTGTGTGTGTGTGTGTGTGTGTGAAATATAGTATTACCAATATTATATACATTGTGTTTCTCGGCTATTTTATTTACATGTTTCTTTTTACGTGTCTTTACTTGTTTCTCTTCCTGATACTTAACTTGCTACTTTTTACTTACTTATGTCGTTATGTATTCTTACCTGGTTTTTATACAACTGACGTTTGTTATGAAATTCTAATGACTATACATAAAAATATATTACTATGCTCATATAGCATGTTCTTTCTTCTCTTTCCAAGGAAACTGAAAAAGAAGTCTGACCAAGCAGCCATGGCGGACCAAACTCGAGCTAACATATCAGTGTAAGTTTGATTCAGTTTCGCGTGTCTATAAATATATAAACAAAGGGTAGTACTCTCTATAGTTCAAAAAGTTTTGTATACATGGTAGTTTATTTACACCGCTGTGTTACTGGTAATTTAATGAAATACTATATATATATATATATATATATAGTATTTCATATATATATAGTATATATATATATATATATAGTATATATATATATATATATATGATGAGGCCCAATAGGCCGAAACGGTTCCGTCTGTAGTTAGATATCGCTCTATGGCCTCTTGGTTCATATTGAGCGCTCTACAGGATGAGTCATGCCGCTAGCGGATTTGCGCACGCTCACTAGTCTCTAGTTAGAGCGCTCTGGCATGGCTTAGATGTACCACATGTGTGGCACATTTGAGTTGCCTATATAATGTAGGCTTCTCCATCCTGCTCATCAGCACTACACTGATGAGGCCCAATAGGCCGAAACGGTTCCGTCTGTAGTTATATATATATATATATATATATATATATATATATATATATATATATATACAGTCGCCGCCGCTTATATGCAAAAGCCGTTTATATGCAAAGATTTTGGAAATCCAAAACCAAACCTTAAGAAAATTCTTTTTTTTAATCCGCTTATATGCAAATCGCTTATATGCAAAAGTCGGTTATATGCAAAAGAAAAATTGAAAATTTTGCGCTAAAATCACTTATATGCAAAGAAAAATTTTCGATGCATTGCCGCAAATCCTCCTTTCCTTTCGAAAGTATTTCAATGTTTCAATGATAGGAAAAAGTAGAAAACCAAGATGCTTGGGCGGTTGCAAAACTTTACCGTGTACGAAGATGCGAGCGAATTTTCTAAGACGTTCGATTTGCTGGATGCTATGAATACGATTGTCGCCTGCTGGTCTGAGATAACCACAAAAACAATCGCAAACTGTTTCCGCCATGCAGGTTTTGTGTCCAAATATGATAGCGATGAAGATTTGTGGGCGGAAGATGATGATATTCCGTTGGCTCAACTGTTGGCAGCTCCACGTGGTATGGATCAGCAAACTTTCGATGAAATTATATCTGCAGACAACTTTCTCGAAACAGCGCCACCAGTTGATGAGAACTCAATAATCAACGAGTAACAAAGCATCCAGGAGAGTGACGACGAGCCTGAACCAAAGCCCGTAATAACTCATGCTCAATTTATTTCTAATTTAGCCGACATGAAGGACTATCTTTGTTTGCACGGCTTCAAAGACTGGAAATCATTCAACTCTCTTACAAATACCACAACCAGAGGACAATTTGAAAAAGTAAAGAATGAAACACAGACCGAAAATTGTCATCTCTAGTGTGACTTGATATTCAAGTTGGAACAGGAAACGGACAAGTTGAAAAACGGTAATATTTCGGTTCTATTTCAGAGTCATCATCAGACGAAATAGAGCCGAAATATTACCGTTTTTCAACTTGTCTGTTTCTTGTTCCAACTTGAATATCAAGTCACAAGATGACAATTTTCGGTCTGTGTTTTATTCTTTCTCTTTCAAATATTTCCACCGATGTGCGTTCAAATGTTGCAAAAAAGCAAACATTAATTGTTATTTCCAAACCTAACAACAGCTATCTTGTATATTTTACTTTATTAATAAATACAATTTTTTCTGGTTTTGGTATTTAATCTTTGGTCATTTGTCTATTATGCTAATAATTTTGCTGGATGCGCGTTCTGGGAACGAATCCGTTTATATGCAAAATCCGCTTATATGCAAAAATTGAGTTGGCAAAAAGGATTTGCATATAAGCGGCGGCGACTGTAGTATATATATATATATATATATATATATATAGTATAATATATATATATATATATATATATATATATATATATATGAGGTTTCTTGAACGCGGTTCTCCGGATTTACGGTTTTGATCTCGAGCTTTCAACTGGATTCATCGAGCCGTCGTCAGAAGTGGATGGGAGATTTTAGCCGCAAGCATTTGTACCAGCAGTCTTTGTGAACGTCTGATAGGTTGGGTGTTGCGAATTCGTTGCGTTTGTTTGTTGGATCTGTGGTGTTTGGTGGGCTGGTAACAACATTCTCCGGTTGTGTAGTGGTTGTGAGAGAAGGTTTTGGACATTGGCGGGGGTAGAGGCGCTTCAGTTGGAGGTAGGGTTTCTGGGATGTCTATATGCCAATTGATCATGGAAGATTGAATGCTGTGCCAGGCTTCTAGAAATTCGCGTGCATGTCTTGATTTTGCGTGTCCTAAGATTTTGGTGTTCGAAGTGTCAAACGAATGTCTTTGTTTGTCAGCGTGGTTTGCTGGGGTCGATCTTGGACCATGTCTTTTGATAGCGGAGAAATTAAACAACACATTACAAACGATCAACACAACTACTGACAACATTCGCTTCACCAAAGAAGAAAAAGACAACCAACTTCCTTTCCTAGACGTTCTCCTATCCAAAAACAATGATAGTACGCTGAACACCCAAGTACACAGAAAGAACACCCGCACCGACCAAGTATTAAACTACCACAGCAACCACCCTACGCAACACAAAATCAGCTGCATCCGTACCCTATACAATCGCATTGAAACTCACTGCAACACAGTCCAAAGCAAAGAAGAAGAGCGCAAATACCTCCACGATATGTTCATCAAAAACAACTACCCCGTCAATTTCATTCACGAACACAGCAACACAAAGAAGAAACAATCGAAAACACACCAGGAAAACACCGACCAATCCCCACAAGAAAAGAGAGCCACCCTTCCACACATCCATAGCATTTCAGAAATGACAGTCCAAATCCTTCGCAAACACAACTTACCCATCGCCCACAAACCGTCAAACAAGATTGCAATGTACTTTACCAAACACAAAGACCAAGTTACAACAACGGACAAACGCAACGCCATCTACATGTTCAACTGCAACGACTGTACACAAAGCTATATCAGCGGAACTTCCAAAAAGGTCAAAACTCGTCTGACAGAATACGAAAACGCCATCAAAAGACACGACCCAAGATCGACCCCAGCAAACCACGCTGACGAACACGGACACTCGTTTGACACTTCGAACACAAAAATCTTAGGACACGCAAAATCAAGACATGCACGCGAATTTCTAGAAGCCTGGCACAGCATTCAATCTTCCACGATCAATCGGCATATAGACATCCCAGAAACCCTACCTCCAACTGAAGCGCCTCTACCCCCGCCAATGTCCAAAACCTTCTCTCACAACCACTACACAACCGGAGAATGTTGTTACCAGCCCACCAAACACCACAGATCCAACAAACAAACGCAACGAATTCGCAACACCCAACCTATCAGACGTTCACAAAGACTGCTGGTACAAATGCTTGCGGCTAAAATCTCCTATCCACTTCTGACGACGGCTCGATGAATCCAGTTGAAAGCTCGAGATCAAAACCGTAAATCCGGAGAACCGTGTTCAAGAAACCTCGTAATATGCCTAATAAGCCCCTTTATCAAGAATACATTTTACTAGCGATGCAAGTCCTGAATTTATACATAAAAATACTATTCAAAATTCAAATATATTACAAAAAATCTCTAATCTTCAAATCATTTGGGACAAACGAGTTCAATTTGTATACCCAAAATCCCTCTCTAATAGTTGGTTCATTAATATTCGTTTTATCAATTATCTTTACAGTCATATTTTCAATGCCTTCATGCTCCTCTTCATAAAAATGTGCATACAAATGCTCACCTGATCAGGATTTGCTAGATTTGGCCAGGTTAATCCTGGAGAATAATTATTTTGAATTTGATGGTAAAGTATACAAACAAAAGTTAGGAACTGCTATTGGTACTAAGTTTGCACCTTCATTTGCGAATATATTTATGTCACAACTGGAGGTTAAAATGATAGGAGAATGTGACCTGGGTCCTTGGTTTTGGTGGAGGTATTTAGACGATATATTCTTTATTTGGTTGCATGGGAAGGAAAGGTTGTTCGAATTTTTTGAATTTGTTAACAATTACCATGATACCATCAAGTACAACTGGGATTTATTAACTGGAATTTATTAACTGAATTATATTAACTGAAATAAATGTTTTTCCTCCACCTTTAATTACAAAATCAATTGTGTCATTCAATACTTTGACTAAATCTGCATGTGGTAGGGTGGCGTACAACATGCTGAAATCAAATGTAGAAATGTTCTTGGCCTTCCTTTTGTTGTTAATCTTATCCAATTTTTTAATTATAGAATCTGAATTTTGAACTACCCAAAATTTTCTATACCTGTTGTAGAATTTACTTTTCTCATGAAAATTTTTCATTTGACTTTGTATCAATTTAAACACCTTAGATACTGCTTTGCTTGAAGATTTTGTACTACATTTTCTGGATGCAACTATAAACCTAGCTCCGATAGGTTTGGAATCCATTTGATTACTCCGATAGGTTTGGAATTTTGGAATCCAGTACATTAAAGGCAGACATTTTTCATTTTCAATTAATTCCAAACCCAAATTCCTACAAATCTGAACGTTGTTTTCAAGTATCTCTTTAATGTCTTTGTTTGCCAAACAATAAGTATCTGAATTGTCACCAGGAATTCCTATTTCAGAAAGAATTTGATACACGTAATAGATTTACAAACAAAAGTTACATTACTACTTGCGTTATCAATTGGAACAATGACATATTTTTGGTGTAAACTTGAAAGATATGACTGCACCTCAGGATCTTTCAAAATTGATTTGGTTGGTTTTGGTTTCTTATGAATTTCAAAACCCTTTGTTTTGTCAGAAACTTTTTGAAGTACTTTAGTTTTCCATTCATTGAAAATAGATTTATCTAATTTTTTCTGGAAGACAACTGTTCAATAAAAGATTCAATCGCATCTACAATCACTTTTTTGCATTTATCATAATGAACAGTTGTACTAGGTCGGAAATTTGGTCCTTTAGTGAGACGTTTTCTTAATTTACGGTTTTCTAGAATTCGAAGGTCACCTGTTATAATGTGGCCATGGTGAGGATCACAAAACTGAGAATTTTTACATTCACATGAATTGATGTCAAGCCTAAAATTTTCATCAATATACATGGCTTCTACAGTTTTTTTGTAGTTAAAAATCTTACTTCGAATTGGTGCACCTAACTTGTATGTGACACAGGGAAGGTTTTCTGAGTTTTACAGAGTTTCTGGAAAACATGAAGTGATTGCTGGGTTTTGAAATATTTTGGATGAATTTATGTCGTCCATACCTTTATTAGTTAAGCAAACAACACAAATGTTTTTTGGAATGACTTTAGGCAGTTGTTTTGGTGGGATGTTATGAATTTTGGTGTTAATAATGTCAAGAACATATAAATACCACTGTTCCTTAATTTCATAATTTGTCAAATTTTCTTTGTAATTTATTATTTTCTCAACAGTATTTTTCAGTACTTTCTTTTTAGTTTTATCTAAAATTAACCGGATTTTGTAAAAAGAAATTTTTTTGTCTGTTCCAATTAGGCAATCAAGTTCTAAGAAAAACTGCTCTGCGGTGACATCACTGTATCGGCAATTTCTGTTGTTTCTTGATCTAGCTGTTCTTCTGCCGATGCGTGGTAGTGATGGAAATATTTTGCCAATTGGTTCATTGTCTGAAAATTGACTGTTTATTTCCTTAGCTCTGGAAAAATAGTTCTCAGTTTTTTCATCCAAACATCTTCAGCTGCCAATTGTTTATCTTGCATGGAAGGATCAATTTTACCACTTTGATTATATCCTGTACCTGGACACTTTTCAATAATTTGGATGGAAAAGCATTTTTTGCAATTGGAAGAAAAGTGTTGAATAAAATTATCACAACCCTGTTTACTAGTACGATGGATATTTATTCAGCGATTTTGTCGTGGTAACAAATTTAAACACAGTTTTTAAATACGTAGATACCATGGTGAATGGTAATTTAAGATAAAGTAGGAGAAGATGAAGAGTAATATACGCTTAAAGAGGTATACACAGTTACCAAAGACTGTTGGATAGTTTAGTTCTTAACAGAACTGTTTGAAACTTAAAGAGGTAATATTCTACGTAAAGAATACGCCTAAAGAATCAGAAAAAAGCACGATGCATTTCGGCAGACCACTTATCAAGTGCTATACGTCTGCTAGCTAAAGAGAAAGAAAGAAACATATCACCTGCTTATATAGTCTAAAGAAAACTCGTGACATCAACCCAACGGAATGTGGGAGGGTCAAAATAGCGATAGTTTGAAAACAAATTCCTTTTGCCGGCACAGATCAGGATCATTAAGTTTTATGTAAATGGCTTCCATCACCTTCAATTGAAAGGCGGAACGGCATTTGTAAAGAATTCTAAAATTATCATCTGAGTAGTTTTCGGCGCAAGATTTGTTGGACAAAAGATGTTTGCCAACAGCTGAGTCGCAACTGATCAATTGACCGGAGCGGCATAGTCGTCCTGGTTGTTGACGTGATGGTTGTTGACGTGATGGATATTTATTCGTTTGTTCAAAGGCAACGCTGTTTCATCTACATATTGGTTATTACAAGTATCTCAGCTGTAAAGGTAAACTACATTGCTTGATTTACATGAAAGATTTTC
>JASJOG010000164.1:352500-382500 GCA_030142905.1 Heliopora coerulea
CCGTCTGGCCCAGGTAATAGCCTTGTTGAGAAGTGCTTCCGTAATTGATGGGTAAAAGTCCACGATATCAAATGAGATGAAGGTGTTGTTCGTCTTGCTTGGGATTGACTTGAACCAGGAGATGACGTCGGATGAGTTCCGTCATTGGTTGACACAGATTTGATTTCTGATACTGTTGTTGATTTTGTCCAGGATTGTTTTACTGACTTTGCCTAGGGAGCTTTTTCACGAGTTTATAAGCCGGCACTTGGGATGATTTTCGAAGTCTGCTTTGTGGTCTTTAAGTGTGATGAAGGCGGGACGTCTGGCATAGGGTCGACACGGTTCGTTATTTGTAGGTCTTTGGCGATTTCTCAGAACTTTTCACCAAATGTTTTCACCTAACAAAACCTATAACATACATCATATTTCAGTAGTGTTTATTGTGTGAATAATTAAACAATCTGTCAGTTGCCTGATGATCGCCAAAGCGCGTGAAACTCGGAGTAGCGACAGCTAAACATTTGTCTCCATTTGTGTCATTTTTCGCTCTATCTGTAGCGGTATCGAGCGCTCTATTTATTCAAGTCACTTGTGTAGCTTTCCGGTCACATTTTATTGTATGTATATGTATATGTATATATATATATATATATAAATCAAATCAAAGGCAAATTTTTGTTTGCTGTCGCTACTCCGAGTTTCACGCGCTTAGGCGATCATCAGGCAACTGACAGATTATTTAATTATTCATACTCTTAAATTACAGTGTTATGTTAAGTGGTGTTTTGTTACGTGTCGGCACTTAGTTAGAAGTTCTGATCTGCTGTTCAGGAGATTTTTCTTACGTCCCTTGATGATTATTAATTTTTCCTCTAGGCATAAGTTGCATTTTGTCGTCCCGGTTTTGCACGGGGGAATTTTTTTCAGAATAGACCATTTCGTTGTGAACTATGAATAATTAAATGATCTGATAGTTGCCTGATGATCGCCTAAGCGCGTGAAACTTAGAGTAGCGACAACAAACAAAAATTTGCCTTTGATTCGCGTTTTCGCTCTGCCTGCTACGGTATCGAGCGCTCTAGACATCCATGCCATACCTTTGACACTTTCGTTACATTTATTCTGTTTATATATATATATATATATATGTTTATATATGTTTACAAAAGTCATTTGCATGTTACAAGTCTCTCGCATTAAGCCCCGAAGGGACAAAGCTATTAATTTTTCTACCCAAAAGCTTTCCCTTTTCGTAGGGTCTCTCTTATCCGTGACATCTATTTTTTGGACTTCCAAATCCTCCAATCCCAAATGACCTTCTTCCAAAAAATGTGCATAGGAATGTTCCTCACTTCAGGTGTTCGAAATACCTGAAGAGCTTTTATAGAGAAAACGTTTGTTTGAATAAAAACTTAAAAACTGAGTGGTTATGCTTAGATTTGTTTACTTTCTTGTTGTCAAAACTTAAAGATTTATCTATCTATCTATCTATCTATCTATCTATCTATCTATCTATCTATCTATCTATCTATCTATCTATCTATCTATCATCTAAGATGGCGGACGGTTGTGAAAGCGAGGGCTCCGTAATCCCGTCACCGAGCAGTTCGAATAGGCGAGGAAACGAGTGTATTTCTCTGTTATCGTTTTTGGCAGCGGAGATTGAACAAAATAAGGCCAAATTTAAGTGGTTGGGAGATTTGGAACAACTGAAAACGTTCGTCGACGAAGAACTTTGCTTATGTGGAACCTGGTCATTTGTCACAACTAATGGTGGATTTGATGTCTTTAAGAGCAGTACTTCCACCTTGTGTTTTTATCGAGGAACTAAAACAGTAACTGTTCAGGGTGCTAAGCAAGATTTAATTCGGAAGAACTTGCTCAAAATTGTCGAGAGTCAAAATAAAAGCGATCACGTGGTTAACGTAAATGGTGATCGAATTAATCGTCAAAAAGAAACCGAAACCCATGAAGAAGATAGTAATGAGCGTATGTCTTGCGTCGATATCGACATCCCTTCCCAGGATATGGAGTGCTCAGGTTGCTGCAAAAATTCGAAAGACATTTCCGATCTGTGGAACAAAATCGAGGATTTGGAGTCTCGAATGTTACCGGAGTCTAAGAATAAATCAAAACACTGTAAATCCTGTGAAGGTCTAAGGTCGAAAGTTAAAGCGCTAGAAGAGGAACGCGACAGTTTACTGACCGTGATCGAACTGCTTCAGCAAGACGGCCAGACTACGGGCAACAAGGATCAACAGTCCAACAAACAGTCCGACGAGGAAAGTAACAACTGGACGGTGGTTGAACGAAAGAAAAACCTCAGACACGAAAAAAGACACCTTCGACCTCAAAGCAGCATGATGATGGCCATCCAACACACAGTACGAGAAGACAAAGTGTGAAGAATAATAATAATAATAATAATCCTCAGCAACAAAATCATCAACAAATGCCCGGTAAACCACATGTAGCTGTAATTGCCGACTCTATGACAGAGAACATTAAGGGCAGAAAATTATCAAAGTCAAAGAAAGTAACTTGCCATTCGTTTCCCGGTGCTACCGTCGATGACTTTGAAGATTATACCAAACCAGTTACTCGACGTAAACCAAACCATCTTGTTATTCATTGTGGAACGAACAATTTAAAACGTGACAATCCGAAACAGATTAAAGAGAAGATTCCAAAGGTTGTGGAGGATATAAAGAAAGAACTTCCAACAGTTCAAGTAGCAGTGTCTTCAGTTATTAAAAGGAAGGATGACAAGTCATTGAACAGCAAAATCGAACTGGTAAATAATCTTGTAAAAGATTATTGTATGAACAATAACTTTAGTTTTATTGATAACTCACTATTTCTGAAGACTGCTTGAACATTGGTGGATTGCATTTAAATCCACATGGTATCCACAAACTTGCTACTAATTTTAGATCTCATATTAATTTCTGAGACTTAGTTGTCGATGCAGATAAACCCACTGAAACATTGAATTTAAATGCATATTCTCAAAATAATGATGCCATATCTCCATCAACCAGTCTTTCGAATGCCCGTGGGTACAAAATGGGCTGCTTGAACATAAATAGCCTTACCAAACATATTGATGAGGTTAGGATAATAATGAATGATGGTATTTTCGATATTTTAGCTTTAAATGAAACCAAATTGGATCCATTTGATGAAAATTCACAAATAGACATTCCAGGGTATTTATGTGTTCAACTAGATCGAAACAAATTTGGTGGCGGTGTTTGCATTTATGTCAGAGATACAATCAATTTTAAAAGAAAGCAAAATTTTGAATCTTCTGACTTGGAAATGATTTCAGTTGAGATTGCCAAACCTAACTCTAGCCCATTTCTTTTCACTACATGGTATCGACCCCCTAAATCACCAATTGATAACTTCAACAAATTTGAGGAATTTCTAAAACAAGTAGATTCTTGTTATAAAGAATATTATATTTTAGGTGATCTTAACTGTAATCTCCTAACGTCTCGTGTTGATCATCATACTTTAAAACTAAAAAACTTATTGGATACTGTCGTATCTGCTTTAAACCTAATATTAATATCACTAATTTATCCATACTATAATTTGCATAATTATCACAATTAACAGTAGTTTCCTGGAGCACATGTTTTTTGTTGGAGTTCTTAAATAAAGGAGAAACGAAAGTGGCGACGAGGATGAAAACTAAAATTTAGCGGGTTCGAACGAACGCATATACAAGATACAGGTACCGAAATAAACGATTTATACTGTAGTATAAGAAATGTCTGTTGATCCAGTAAACCAATCACCTGAAAGTCCCCAAACAGCGAGCAGTTCTATACAACAATCAGCGGTATTAGTACCCCGTAGTGGATTACCACCATTTCCCCCGTTTGATCCGCTTTCAAACCCAGTCAACACAGGTCCTAGATGGCGAAAATGGCTTCGCCGATTCGAAAATCTATTAGTGAGCCTTCGTGAAACTGATCCTATCGTTAAAAGAGGTCTTTTGCTAACGTATGTTGGCGAACCAACAATTGACATTTTCGACACATTGCCGAGTACTGGCACTGATTATGCAGCAGCTGTTGAAAGTTTAACACAACGATTCGACCCATCCACGAATAAGGACATGGAAATATATGAATTTCGTCAAATCACCCAAGGATCAGAGGAAACACTCAAAGAATTTTACCGCCGTTTAAAAGAAAAATCGAGTTCATGTGAATTTGCCAATGAGGAAGCGGAAATACGAACACAAATCATACACAGAACATCCGATAATCGCCTTCGCCGCAAAGCTCTACGAGAAAAAATGGATCTAAAAGCATTATTGACATATGGACTTACGTTAGAACAATCAGATCGCCACAGCAAACTACTAGAAGTGGATAACAAAACACCACGATAAACAAATTTTATCGAGGCAGAAAAAACCAAAAACGCCACAGGGAACACACTTCCCAGGGTACAAAGACCCAGCACAACGCACAAACAAAGCAAAGTACACAGAAATGTCGCAATTGTGGTGGCCCTTATCCGCATATTGGAGGGAAATCATCGTGTCCCGCAGCTAAGAAAAAGTGTTTCCAATGTGGAAAAATCGGACATTTTGGCAGACATTGTATGTCAAAACAACGACAACAACAACACCCCCATAGACGTCAGAATGAACAACAACAAACCCATAACCGAAGAGACGTTCGTGGTCTTTCAGAACAGCAACAAAGCGACACTGATGAAGAGTTCATCTACACAATCACACCTTCAAAGAAAACTCCCGAAATAACAGTTAAAGTCGCAGAAGTACCAGTCCAGGTAATAATTGACACAAGATCATCAGTGAACATTCTTAATAATGAACACTTCAAGAAGATCAAACAGCAAAATCCTAGCATCAAGTTACAACCCACCAAAACAAAGGTATTCGCTTATGGAGCAAAGCATCCCCTCCATCTCGTTGGTCAATTTACTGCAGCAATTCAGCACAACTCGACAAGAACAACAGGCACCTTCTTGGTTACAGAAGAAAACAACACCTGTCTATTGAGTTACAACACCTCTACTAGCCTTGGACTACTCAATATCAACATCAACTCTATTTCTGTTGACCACACCAAACCAAGAATCGCTCAAAAATTACAGCAACACCACAAAGTGTTCCAAGGGATGGAAAATCTCAAAAACTGTGAAGTCAAATTGGAAATCGACCCCAACCGTTACTCCTGTTGCACAAAACAGCCGACGATTACCCCACAGTATGCGAAAGAAATTAAACGAAAAGCTTCAAGAGATGAAAGAGCAAGATATAATTGAAAAAGTCGATGGAGTGACCCCATGGCTATCACCACTCATCCCAATCCCCAAGAAAGGAGGAGACCTTCGACTGGTCCTTGACATGAGAGTCCCCAACCAAGCGCTTGAACGACGCAGGGTTCAATTCTCCACTGTAGATGATATCTTACACAAAATGGAAGGTGCAACCGTTTTTTCCGAAGTCGACCTTTCCCAAGGATATCTCCAAATATCATCGGCTAAAGAATCACGTCCGATCACTGCATTTCAAACACCAGACGACGGACCACACCAGTTTAAACGCCTCATTATGGGTACATGCCCATCTGCGGAATATTTCCATGAGATCATACACAACCTGATCAAACACATCCCCAATTGTCAGAACATATCCGACAATATTTGGCTATGGTCGAAAGACATCACTGAACATGCTAAGCAACTTAATGAGCTCCTTCAAACCATTGAAGATAGTGGTCTTACCTTGAAATTCCCAAAATGTTCATTCGCAGTCCCAGAGATCAACATATTCGGTCACATAGTTTCAAGCAGAGGAATCCAGCCAGACAACAAGAAAGTCGAAGCGGTACCTAACGTACCAGCTCCCAAAACATCAGCAGAGGTGCACTCGTTCCTTGGCCTCGTCAATTATTGTTCGCGCTATGTGAAAGATTACAGCACAACCACATACCCACTACGACAGCTTTTAAAGGTGAAAACCAAATTTCATTGGGGAGAGGAACAACAAAGCAATTTCCTTAAGTTGAAGCAAGCCATCACCAGTGCACCAATCTTGGCCCACTTTTCCATTTCAGCACCAACTCGTGTAGTCGTAGATGCGTCACCATGGGCTTTAGGCGCCGTGCTCCTCCAGCAACCATCCGACTCAACCTACCGTCCTATTGCATTCGGAAGTCGTTCTCTCACTGAAACCGAAGTGAAGTATTCCCACATCGAGAAGGAAGCGCTAGCCATTGTATTCGGGTGTGAACACTTCCATCTTTACCTGTATGGCAAGTCATTTGAAATGGAAACTGATCATCGCCGATTTGAATACATATTCAAACCCAAGGCATCCGGAAAGCCAGCACCAGCACGAGTGGAAAGATGATTACTCAGATTACAAGAATATGATTTTACCGTGATTTAACGACCCGGTCCACAAAACCTAGCAGATGCACTTTCTCCATTACCCAACAAAACCCCAAAAAGCAACATGGAAAGCTGCGCAGACCGTTATATCCATTACCTCGCAGAGCAGTTGACTCCTGCAGCTATGAGCACTGCAGAAATCCAAGAGCAGTCGAAAGCCGACCCTGAACTGATTTAAGTTCAACAATGTATCGAGAAAGACCAACCCCACAAGCTCCCACCCCAGTACAAATCCCTCGTACAAGAATTGGGCATCGTAGACAATATCATACTACGTGACAATCGCATTATTCTGCCAATAAAACTGCGTAACAAAGCAATCAAATTAGCTCACGAGGATCATGCTGGTATGACAAAAACGAAACAACGCATCCGCTCGAAGTTATGGTGGCCAAACATGGACAAAGACATCGAACAACACATTCGCACGTGCCATCCTTGCCAAATCGTTGGAAAACCAGACCGACCAGAACCAGTACAACCAACCAAACGTCCCGATGAACCATGGGTAAAGATTGCAATTGATGTATGCGGCCCGTTTCCCACAGGAGAATATGTCGTAAGCCTCACCGACAATTACTCCCGGTGGCCCGAAGCAACAATACTTCGAACAGTCACATCAGCAAACATCTTGGAATGGCTCGACAATATTTTTGCAACGCACGGATATCCTAGGCACATAAAGACGGACAACGCGACATATTTTACATCGCAGGAGTTCAAGCAAACCCTAACCTCGTGGGGAATCCAACTGCATTTCGTGACACCGTATTGGCTCCAAGCAAATGGCCAAATAGAGAGATTCAACCAAGTCATACTTAAGCACGTGCTCACATCAAACACGATCGGAAGAGATTGGTGGAAATCGTTGCCAACAATGCTACGAAACTATAGAACAACGCCCCACCAGGTTACCGGAGAAACTCCAACGATGATGTTGATGAATCGAGAACTTCGTACTAAACTACCGGGTGTGAAATCCAGTAAATCTTACGATGACAGAAAAGCACAACAAACGGACGCCAGAGCAAAGAAACAAGCGAAAGAATACGCGGACAGGAAACGCCGAGCTAAAGAAAAAGATTTCAAAGTTGGAGAGAAAGTACTGTTACGTCAGCCGCACAAGAACAAATATTCAACTCAATTTTCCAATAACCCCTTTACCATCATCAAGATTAACGGATCTCAATTAGAAATTCATGATAGGCACAGACAGACATATAAACCTAATGTAGCACATGCAAAGAAATACCACGAGGCTGCAGAAGATAGAGAAGAGGAAGAAGAAATTGAAAACCCCACAACGAAAGAATTACCACAACTAAACCCTCAACCTGAAGAAGAAACCCCACCACAGTCATCTCAAGCAACCTCCTCACAATTCCAACCTCAACAACCTATACCCTTCCCCACACCACCGAAAAGAAGAACAACAAGAATCATAAAACCACCTGAACGATTAGGGTATTAAACCCATAAAGGAAACAATTATAGTTAAAGAAGTAAATCAAACATTTAAGGAGGAACGCTTAAGAACTTCGTTGATATTTTGTTAATGGTATAAGAAACAATCCAAACAAGGGAGGATTGTCGTATCTGCTTTAAACCTAATATTAATATCACTAATTTATCCATACTATAAATTGCATAATTATCACAATTAACAGTAGTTTCCTGGAGCACATGTTTTTTGTTGGAGTTCTTAAATAAAGGAGACAAGAAAGATACCTTTCAACTGTTTCAACTAATTAAACAACGAACCAGAGTTACCCAAAACTCTGAAACATTAATTGACCTCTTTATCACCAATAGTAAAGGCAACACTACTGACTCTGATTCACTCTTAACATCACTGAGTGATCATAATCTAATTTATACTATCAGAAAGATTGGCTTGCCAAAATATATTAAATTTAGAAGTTTTAAAAACTTCAAACAAGAAGACTTTCTAAAGGATATTAGAAACACCTTCCGAGAAACAAATACCAATCAAAGTGATGTTGATCTAGCCTGGACGGCATGGAAATCTAAAATGCTAACAATTCTAGATAAACATGCCCCAAGCAGAACAAGAAAGGTTCGCAATAGACCGTCTCCTTGGGTCACAAAGGAAATCAAACAAGAAATGTATGAATGAATGAATAATAATATTTAATCAGGAAACTTTTTCATAGTACAGGATTTTCAAAAAGGACCTGAGTTATATATTACAAAACACATACAAACCTAAGTATATAAAATTGGGAAAATAAAAAGAAATGGAAGCTAAAAACTAAGAATGCTGTAAAATATTCAGCATCTCAAATTTAAAAAGTTTAATATTTGTCGAAGTTCTAATATCCATATCGAGACTGTTCCAGTTGTCCACTGCTTGATAGCACACTCTCTGCTTACCCCAATTACGTGTAACAAGAGGTAATCTCAGCTTATCTTTATTTCTCGTGTTGTAACCATGCACGTCTCCTACTGTTAATAAATCCATAGAGTGATGTGTGGAACCATTTACACATTTATAAACAAATAGACATCTATGGTAAAATCTTCTTTGTTCTAATGTAATCCATTTTAACGAACCAAGTGCTTCAGAAGCAGATGAATATAATGGTCTATCCAGAATAATCTTAGCAGCCTTATTTTGCAATATCTGCAAGTTATTAATGTGATATTGTTTTTATCTCCCCATACAATATCCGCATAATCAAACAAAGGAAGAACTAAACCATTATAAAATAAGACCCGCGCTTTAAAGGGTAACATGTACTTGATTCTTCTTAAAAGCCCTAGCCTTTGATTAATTATGGACGTTAAATAATCTATATGATTTGACCATGTAAGATCATTGGATAAAAACGTCCCTAAATATTTAAAACTATTTACATTACTAATTTTATGATTAAAAATTGATAAAGACAACGTCCTTACATTTCCAAGCTTACCACGGCTGCCAATTAACATACATTCAGTTTTTTCAAGATTTAGAGTTAACCTGTTATCATTCAACCACATGGCAAAATGTTAAGAGATCATCATTCAATTCTTTTTCCAATTCTTGGAGATTTGAGTTATAACGGTAAAATACCGCATCATCAGCATAAAGTAGCATTTTGGAGTTAGTAACCGTAGTTGGCAAGTCATCAATATAAATGATAAATAATAGTGGATCCAACATACCACCTTGGGGCACGCTGAGAGTAATTGGAAGAGCATCCGATATTTCGTTATCATAAGAAGTTCGTTGTTTTCTATTGCTGAGATATGAATGGAACCACTGGATAGTAGATGGAGAAATACCAAGCTTTGACAATTTGTCAAGCAATATGCCGTGGTTTACAGTATCAAACGCCTTACGTAAGTCTAGAAATACTGCACCACAGAACTTTCCCTTTTCCATATTGTGTAGAATTTCATCCATGAAATTAGATAAAGCGGTTTCTGTCGAACGTTTTTGCCTGAAAAAATATTGCACATTAGAGAGTAAATTATTTGAGTTCAGATATTCATACAGTTGTAAGTGCACAGCTTTTTCCAAGATCTTACTAAGGGTAGGCAATATTGAAATCGGCCGATAATTTGTCGGATCAGTTCTCTCTCCCGATTTAAACAAGGTTGAAACTTTCGAACATTTCCATATTTCACGATATTTGTTTGATCGAATTGACAGATTTAACAATTTAGTAATTGTGGGACATATTGAGTGGGCAGCACATTTCAGCAATCTTGCACTGATTTTATCTAGACCAATCGCTTTATTTGTTTTAAGGAAAAGTAGTTGTTAAAGCACTGTTGATTCATCCAGTTCAAGCAATTGAAATGAGATTTCTGGCAAGTCTGTCACAATCTCATTTGAAATATTAGTAGGTGTTACTTTGTCTGCAAGGATTTTCCCAATGGACACAAAATACGAATTAAAAACTGAAGCAATGGACGTTGAGGTAGAGTACTGAACATCATCTGAAATAACACATTGTGGATTTGAAATTTTCACACCACGACCGTCAGCTTCGTTTACCGCCTTCCAAATTTTCTTTGAATCACCTTTTGCCCCTTCAATTGCGTTACAATAATAGTTTGATTTTGCAATTTTTATTTCACGAGTGACGTAATCCCTCAATTTTCTGGTAATTTTCCAGTGACTAATTGAGTTAGTTTTAATGGCTTTCCGGTGATGGTAATCACGGTCTCGCATTGCTTCACTAATTTTATTATTCATCCATGGTGAGGGTATTCCCTTCACACGGCGTTTCTTTATCGGTGCATGCTCATCTGCAATCTCAGAGAATAGGCAATTCCAGGTGTGTAGAGCGTCATCAATGTTTTCCTCGATGTCAAGAGTACTCCATGGAACGTTATTAAGGTCTCTATTAAATGAATTGACATCGAAATGTTTATAGGAGCGGTATTCCATTGTTCTCGGTTTTACCTTTGGGACGCCAACTTTCAGTATACAAAAGATTAAATAGTGGTCACTTAGCGAGATTGGGATGACGCCAGAGTCAACAACACGATGCTCATTATATACAAAAATCACATCAATTAATGACCGACCGGTGTCCGTTGCTCGAGTAGGCTCTTTTATCAGTTGTGTTAGGTCCATCGTGTGCATAAAATTTAAAAGCTTTTGTTTTTCATGTGAACCAGCTTTCGAATTCGATAGCATGTTTACATTAAGATCACCCGAAAACACAAAATCAGATTTTTCTAAGTCCAAGGCAGGCATACAGCTATGCAAGTCAGAAAGAAAGTCATCAAAGTTTTTATCCAGGGCTCTATAGGCACTACTAATTAATGTTGGTTTACACTTTGCTCGAGTGACTTCAATCCAAAGGCATTCACTTTGACCAACATCTATATCGTATCGGACACGAAAAGGCAAACCAACTCGAACAAAAATAGCCACTCCACCATAACCTTTCTTTGCTCCAGTTCTGTCCTTTCTGATACAAACAAATCCAGGCAGTGATATTTCAAAGTCTTGTATGGATTCGTCTAACCATACTCAAATTGGTCCAAAGCTTTCATCGGAAATACCATCACCACCAAACACCAATTTTAAAGACTACAAAAGAAAGGCAGACTCTGCCTTTTGTTTTAACAAAATCTTACCAGGTCAAGTGTTAAAGTTACTAAACGGGTTTAACATTAAAAAGGCTGTTGGAATTGATATTTCAAATAAAATACTCAAAATTGCAGGCCCATTTATATATGAATCCCTAACAAAAATTTTTAATTTATCCCTGAATCAAACACTTTTCCAGATGACTGGAAACTAGCTAAAGTTATACCAATCTACAAAAATGGTGACCGTGAAAATCCTAACATCCATAGACCTATTTCTGTTATCTCTGCAGTAGGTCGCATATTTGAGAAACTCATCTATGACCAGTTGGAGTATTATATTACTAAAACCAACTTGATTAACCCCAGGCAGTCAGGATTCAGATCATTGTATTCTACTGAAACTGCAATATTAGACCTGACTAATGAATGGTGCTTTAATATAGACAGAAAGCTATTGAATGGAGCATTGTTTCTTGATTTAAAGAAGGCCTTTGATACTGTCAACCACGACATTCTCTTATGTAAACTGCAGTACTTTGGCCTCAATAAGTATGCAATTAGCTGGTTTAAATCTTATCTAAGAAATCGTAAGCAGATGTGCTCAGTCAATGGTGTTCTATCTGAAGCAGAATCACTTTCATGTGGAGTTCCACGAGGAACTATACTAGGACCACTTCTTTTCCTAATCTATGTCAATGACCTACCACAATGCGTAAAATACAGCCCTACAAGAATCTATGCTGATGATACAAACCTAACAGTTTCTGGCACTGAAATTAAAGAAATTCAAAAAATACTACAATATGACATTCGTTGCATTGCACGATGGCTAAATGCTAACAAACTCACTCTGAATGTCAATAAATCAGAATATATGTTAAATGGGTCTTGGCAGAGATTATCTACTCATAATGAAACTTTTCATTCATCAGTCAACGCTATCCATGTAAAACATGTGACAGAGGTCAAATGCCTTGACCTACTTGTTGATGAAAACCTAAACTGGAAAAGTCACATAAACAACATTATAAAGAAGGTTAACAAAGGATTGCATACAATGAAAAAAGCTAAACATTTTTTAACACAAGAACTCCTAGTGAATATTTATCATGCTATTGTTGAGCCCCACTTTTTCTACTGTAGCTCAGTATGGAACAGCATTGATGAAACTCAAACTCAGTGACTGCAAAAACTACAAAATCGTGCAACTCGAATTATAACTGGTGCATCCTACACAACACATATCTGTGATATTTTCAACCAACTAAATTGGTCAGCACTTGCTGACCAACTAAGAAAAATCCCAGGCAAAATTTGCTGCGAAACTAAAAGATTTTCTGCATTGACAACAAAATTTCCTCTATTAATACCTAAACAATGTACATAGATACTTAAACAAAAAATAACAAAAAAACATGTATATTATTGTAAATATTGTTAAGTTACCATAATCACGGCTTCAAGGTAGACTAGATTTGAAATTTTTGCAATTTTAAGATCTGATAGAATTACCGTGAATAAATAAAAAACTGTCTATCTGTCTGTCTATCTGTCTGTCTGTCTGTCCGTCCGTCCGTCCGTCCGTCAGTCCGTCTGTCCGTCTGTCCGTCTGTCCGTCTGTCCGTCTGTCCGTCTGTCCGTCTGTCCGTCTGTCCGTCTGTCCGTCTGTCCGTCTGTCCGTCTGTCCGTCTGTCCGTCTGTCCGTCTGTCCGTCTGTCCGTCTGTCCGTCTGTCCGTCTGTCCGTCTGTCCGTCTGTCCGTCTGTCCGTCTGTCCGTCTGTCCGTCTGTCCGTCTGTCCGTCTGTCCGTCTGTCCGTCTGTCCGTCTGTCCGTCTGTCTAATTGCAGACGGAACCGTTTCGGCCTATTGGGCCTCATCAGTGTAGTGCTGGCGAGCAGGATGGAGAAGCCGACATTATATAGGCAACTCAAATGTTCGACGCTTGTGGTACATCTAAGCCATGCCAGAGCGCTCTAACTAGAGACTAGTGAGGGTGCGCAAATGCGCTAGTGGGATGACTCATCCTGTAGAGCGCTCTATATGAACCAAGAGGCCATAGCGTGATATCTAACTGGGATATATATATATATATATATATATATATATATTTATATCATCATTGGTTCAGTTTCTATTGTTCTCTGGAAGTTGATATCAAGCGAATACACCTGCAAGCACCAGGTTACTGTAGGAAAAGCAGGGGGCGGCTTTTGAATATTTTCTGGGGAGAGCGGGGCTGAAAGAACCGACCAAACTTTGGCGTTGATATGCATTAATCAACCTCATAAATATATTAATGAGGTTGATTAATACATATCAACCTCTAAACGGGGTTGATTAACATATATCAACCCCCAAATTGTTACTCAACAATACAGACTGAAAAACGCTCTAACTTCCTTGAATTTTACTTAACATGAAAACAATTTACTCAATGGTACTACTCAAAAAACGAACTCAATTTACATCCGCAATTGTTTGAGATCTGATTAGGAGTTGTTAATGACAACTTTGCAATTCGCAAACTCAAACGACAACCTTCGCTTGCGAGACGTTGCTATATCACGAACTTCATTTTCACCCTCGTCAATCTCCTCAATTGTTGAACTCTTTCTTTTAAATCTTGAACTACCGTTTACATCATCTTCTGCGCTATTGCTAGTTCCTGCGATTATGTCTGATACAATTTCTTTCGATCTTTCACTCGGATGTTCGTAGGAGTGCAGAGATGCCAGACTTCTATGACCAGTTCTTGCCATCACCAACTTGTCAGGTACACTCATTTCTGTTCCACGAGTTGCCGTTGTGGGTCGCAACGAGTGGTCCGTCTTGTACCATTTCTTGCTGTTGCCCAGGAAGACCAAATACGAACAGCCCACTCAGTTTCACGAACAGTATTTTTCGGAATACGAGATGGCATGTGCTTCTGTAGCCCATAATCATCAATGGCCCCGCCAAACCGTTTAGTCGAAGCATCTTTAGGCAGCTCCTGAAAACCAAGTTTTCTCACCACACTCTCATTTCTGCATTCACTGTCAACCAGCTCTTACACTCCATCTACATCTAGCTCAAAATCACTCTCCAAAACCTTATTATTACTAAAAGCACTCTGTTTAATAAATAAATCTTCGTCACTTTCAGCCTCCATGCTAACATGAACAAACAACATGAAAAAGTTTTGCAGCAAGTCAAATGCAAATGTTAGTTAAAGCTATTGATGCATAACAGTTCTTTTGTCCTCAATCCAATACCATTTCAAGTAATTTGCATGAATAGTTAGTCATGCTATAGCAACATATGCACATCAAGTCAATAAAACGAAATGTCAACACTTTTTCTTTGCATCGCTCTTAATAGAGTCAAAGCGGTTATTGAGTCAACTTCACCAAATGATGATATAAGCCGGTTATATACCTTTGACCGAGGTGTTTAAGCGATGTATCAACCCTCGCGCTGCGCGCTCGGGTTGATATATCGCTTAAACACCTCGGTCACGGTATATAACCTATACATATATATATAACTTCAGACGGAACCGTTTCGGCCTATTGGGCCTCATCAGTGCAGTGCTGACAAGCAGGATGGAGAAGCCTAAATTATATAGGCAACTCAAATGTGCCACGCATGTGGTACATCTAAGCCATGCCAGAGCGCTCTAACTAGAGACTAGTGAGCGTGCGCAAATCCGCTAGCGGCATGACTCATCCTGAAGAGCGCTCAATATATATATATTAACTTCTTTCGTTTACATATTAATTTTCATATATTCCTTGAGGGAAACCCTAGCACACAATTGTCTTCCGAAGGGTCTCGGATGATCGACTGATTAGGCTCAAAGATATAGGTCTATGCATTCACTTGTAAATTCTTCAATTGATGTTTAATGTTATCCCTTAAACGAAATTACAACATGGTCAAAGACACTCGACCAATCGGCGTCCACAACTACAGATCTCTATTTTTCATAGTGTGCTGGTCGGTCAAAGTGGCGTGGGCTATGAAGCGCAAGGAAAATATGAGGTTAAAGGAAAAGGGCTCTAATCAATATTCCCCACATTGGGAATACTTATTAGGCCAATTGTTTTCCTTTGTTTAGGCCCTTATTAGTATCCCCTAAATAGATGATACTAATGAATTAGTTAAAGAATACTAATCATTTTGCAGACTTCCAGACTGTGATAGATTCAATTATATATTATATAATTAAATTATATATTATTAAATTAAATTAATAAATTAAATTATATATTTTAAAGCTCCAACATGAAAAAAGAACTTTTAAACAATCTCGTATTACTTCAATTTCAACCTAGTGATCCCACCCAATCTCTCATAATGTGTGCCAAAATGGTGAGATGAACTCGTAAATCCTTACGCAAAATGAAATCTCAAGCGAGTGTTCCTGTGCTCAACTACAAGTCTGATACTCACAATTGGCAGGATATGGTCTATAACATCTGTTTTAACGACTTCCATGGTATAAATCCTTTAAGCCAGTAATTAACTTTTCTCGCACTAACGCTCTTCAATCCAACCGGAACACAAGGATGTTTTTCGCCAAGCGTCAAAATTTGAGTATTCAGGTATCGCGCCCAAGTTTCAAATTAATTCACTGCCGACTTAGTGATTTCAAAAGTTTCTTTCTTGGCATTTTTCCCTTTTCTTTTAGCAATATTTCTTCGACTTGTACTACCGTCCAAAACCGAATCTTTTTGTTTTGTCTCTTTCTTTTTATTTCTACCAATGTAATCTGATAAATCAATGGACTCACTTCCAAGCGAGCCCTGCGTGGCCACCGTCGGCTCTAGCATCTCAGCCTTCGAAAATCTACTCATAATCACTGTCAAAAGCTTCTCGAAATCTAACCATATACTTGGGATAACTCAACAGATGCTTACTGATTACCAATTTACTGATTACTGACTACCAAATGAGCACGTACAACCATGGAACATAACATACAACAGTACAATGCATTAATATTAAAAAGCCTCTCGTGCCTTTGCCCATTTTCTAAGATGGTTAGATAATTGACACTCGTGCTCTATGGGATTTAGCGTCTCGCGAATTAAACAGAAAGCAACTCGGGCTTTGCCCTCATGGCTTTCTGTTTAATGCTCGAAACACTAAATCCTATAGGGCATTCTCTAACCTATACTTGGTTCCTTTTGGGTGTCTGACAAATTGGATGAAAGATTTAATGATTACTTATTAGCGGACTGTGAGGTCTTTATACGAAAGTTATTTCTCCGAGCTGTTCGCACAGACCGTGCGACTAAGGCGCTAGGGCTGTGGAAAAAAACTGAAGGCAAATACCATCCCCTACAGACCGAACAAACGAGATTAATAAAGAGTTTATCATATGGAATTGCGTTTCGTTCTTCATCACTTCGAACGAAATTTTTAGTTCGTGAGTCGGCGGCTTAAATTAATTTACATGCTCGTTTTTCTTGTTGCATTTCTATATCTATTCATCAAATTTTCTGGTTAACATTATTGTTAGAACACTTAATCACTTTTTGGTAGACTGTTGTGGTAAATTCCTTGGTAAAAGTTCCAGAGACTTTTTTGTTGGTCTTCGAATCAATTCAGGATACATTCTGGACGTAATGGCTGAGAAAGCCTATGTTTAATTCATTGAGAGTTTATCATGTGCATATTTTGCGACATCTCTGTTTGTAACGCTATTCGTAGTATGCATCATCTAAATTTATTGGTAAGGTAAGCTTTCGTACTGTTAACTCGGGGAATTAATTCATCACAGCTGGTGATGCAAGTATCCGCTCATGGATGAATGAATCTTGGAGCGAGTTTAAAGCTAAAAAATTATACATTCTAACGATCCACATCATAAATGCAAGATTAAAATTGAAGGGGTCGAACTACTTTTGGCGTTGAATAAATTTTAGAACTTATTTATTGGTAGAATTCTCTCAGAACAATTTAAAAATTACTTGTGGACGAGCTGAAAATTGAAAAAAATAGCTAGTTTGTTTTTGATGTGCTCAAAATATTAGAAAAATAATGCGCCGAAACTCCAATAGAGATAAAAATTTCCTATGCAAGTAAAATATAACCATTCGATACGGCTTAGATCAGGCGGATAGGCTACCAGCGTTTCTCCCTACAGGTCCACGCGATAACAAGAATAGATAAATCTTTTGCCAGCACTACACAGACGTTTGGTGTGCTCAGAAAAAGCTACCGAGGTTGAGGGTTAAGTGGCCATTCATCATAATTGTTGTCATTTGACTGCGCTTTTATTCCTTATATTTCAAGTATTGTTGCTCCTTTTTTCAGAAATTCTACTTGTGGTAAGTACAATCCATGGCTATTGTGGATGAAGCTCTGTCGTCTGTACAACCGTTTAATTGAAAGCTTTTTCGCTGCATTGGGAGAACTTGTTGCAAATTACCCGCTGGTTATCATACTTGGATGTTTTCTAATTATGTGTGCTCTTGCATCTGGTTTTGCTTTCATTGACATTGAAAACAGAACGGAAAAATTGTACATTCCTCAAAACAGCCAATCCATCAGCAACCTCAACAAGGCGAAAGACTACGGTTTCTATCGTCCATCACGTCTGACTGAAGTGATCATAATTAACAATGAAGGAAGTAATGTTCTCACTAAGGATTGCTTCCAAGATGCTCTTTTGCTGCACGAAGTAATTACTAATATTTCAGGATACATTGAACTTTGTTTACCATTGGTGAAGGGTCTCAAACCTGTCGTTTCAAGTCAGTGTCTCGCCGAGGAACCTTTGCGTATCTTCAACTTCAGTTCCAATGAATTCGAAAAATTGCTATTTACTCTAAATAAACATCAAACGTCGAGGATTGGGCTATTTCGTCGAGTTTTTGGTAAGATGTTGCGTAATACTTCTGGTCAGATTATTTCTGCCAAGGCCATACGCCTAATTTACCATCTGAAAGGTTTCAGTCTTGACGAAGATGTTTCGGAAAAAACAACTGATTGGGAAAAACAATTCCTGGATAAAATGAAAGCCTTTAATACCAGTCGTCTCAAGTGCGGTCCAATTTTTTTCACTTCTGGTCGAAGTCTTGATGACTCAATTAGCGAAAGTACCGGAGCTGACATTAAACTGGTTACAGTGACGTTCACCATCATGATTAGCTTTGCATGCTTCATGTTTGCAAAGTATCGGAATCCACTGATTGGTCATGGACTTTTGGCTCAAGGTGGCACGTTATGTGTTGGTTTTGGCATCGTGACAGCTTTTGGTCTTTCTACGTATTCCAAAACTCCATTTATCAACATCGTGGGAGTCCTGCCATTCTTGATCGTCGGTGTGGGGATTGATGATATGTTCATCATTGTTGACGAACTTGATCGCACACATCCTGATCAAACGGTTCCGAAGCGCGTAAGCGAGGTGATGAGGCATGCCGGACCAGCTATTACGATGACCACAATCACGGATCTTCTAGCATTTGCTGTGGGAACAACTTCTAAGTTCCCTTCCGTTGCTTATTTCTGCACTTACGCGGCGCTCACTATAGCGTTTGCATTTTTCTTCCTCGTCACCGTCTTTGTCGCCTTTATGACCTACGATTGCAAGCGAATGAACGCTGGATTGCGGGACATGGTACCGTGCCTGAAGGCTCCAGCGCCCGAACCTGGGAGGCCGCGCTGGGACGAGCCGCTTCCACAGACATCAAACAAGGTTATGGCACTATGGGGCAAGCTTTTGGTGAAACCAGTTTCAAAAGGCATAGTTGTGATCGTGTCCATGTCTCTACTTGGTGTAGGGATTTATGGTACGACATTCATCAGTGAAGAGTTTGACCGAAGAGATCTTGCAAAAGATGGCTCGCAGTTCATCAAGTTTTTAGATACTTTGGAGGCATATTTCACCAATCAGATCAAAGTTGACATAATCCTCGAATCCGGTGTGAACTATTCCGATCCTACCACTCAGCAAAAGATCCTCGACCTTTCTCAGATTGTTGCAAGCAATGAGTATTACCGTTCGTATGTCGATTCCTGGTTTACTAGCTTTCATAACTGGTTGTCTGGTGAAGGTGCCATGGTAGTTGCGCAGAGTTTTGTCGCTACCTTGCAGCAATTTCTGGCAAGGTATCCGATGTTCAGGTCGGATATTTTGTTCATGAAAGACAACGTGACCATTGACGCTTCCCGTCTTTCCTTCTTTGCAAAGGAAAGTTCAAGCTCCGTGGTAAGGCGAGATGCCATGACCTCGTTGCGGAAAGATCTTTCTGAGAAATCCGATCTCCCAGTTTTTGCTAGTTCTTACGAATTCATTTTCTTTGAACAACACGTGTTGACTTTACCAGAAACCATCCGTAACCTGGCATTGGCGTCTACATCAATTTTGGTTGTGTCCAGTTTGTTTCTTGTCAATCCTATTGTGGTGCTTCTGGTTCTTTTGGGATTCGTGTCTCTTATTTTTGAGCTACTAGGTGAGAAAATGTTAAGATTAACATGATAAATTTTAGCCTCATATCTTACTAAAAAATATGTTCCATAGGTTATTTCGAGTTACTTTAATCCCCTCGCCCACCACGTGAAGCGCGGTGCGAGGGTTCTAATCTTGACGTGCGTGGGCTCCTGTTACACGCGTGGTGACTAGAGAGAAAAATTTTCGCTTTGTGTATATATGTTTATATATATATATATATATATATATATATATATATATATTCTAAATATATCCATTGATTCCGGCCACTCAAAAATGCCGTGTTCAAGCTCGGGGACTTGTATGTTGTTGACCAAACCATACTTAGGTACCGTATTCAAGCAAATCGATTTAGTCTCGTTCTTTTTTCCCGTGTATGGATCTGGCAAGTTGTTTACATTATTTGAACACTGAAGCCAGTAAATGATTGAAAACCGTAAACGAAATGCCTTTCTTGGTGCCTGCGGCTGGTTTCGCTTTTGAGGGCCACCTCAGTAACTGGACAATTTATGACTTGAAAGAGCAGTTCTCAAACTTAGCTCCTGGAATATGCATTTGCCAACTGTTCAATTTTTGCAGCAACGCTTTGTCTTGGTTTTCTGATTTATATGAACAAAAGACGTAAGGGAACTCGCTTGCTGTCAGGACATTTGCTAAGCGACTAACTGTATTAAAACGACTTTCTTCGCTGAAGTTGAGTAGATGCCGATTTCTGTACATCTTCGGACTTATCACATTCTGGTAACCACAGTTACCTGAGCTACACAATCACAGGTACGTCTGAATCGAGTAGTTTTGAAATACAAGTTCTGCGAAAGGAATTGTTTTGAGCAGCTTTCAAAAGTAGCTTCCCGACTTCATTCTTCCCTAAGGGAGACTTCTTGTACCAAATATTATCGCCTGAATTTTGCTGGTGTTTATTAGTAAAATAGAACGAAGATTCTGGTTCATTCTTCTCTGTAGGACGATTAGTTTTGGACATTTTGCAGTATTTAACAGGACAGCGTTCATGGTCAATTGATTGAGAAGTGGGATAGCACACTCATCGTCCAGAAGAGTTGTCCAGGCCATGACAGTCTTTGGATGCTTTCTCCACTTTCCACACAAAGATTTCATCGCCTCAATCAGGAATTTTTCCCCAAGAAATGTCACCCCGCTGAAGACGTTAGGATGTAGTTGTGGCTCGAAACAAAACTGCAAGGTAAACAGCCACCAGTTAACTCGCTGCAAAGCTACTTGTTTTTGGTCACCAAATTATCCTTCGGCAAAACAATTGTCAACATCAGTCTTTCTCACTTCGAGAATGATATGTGCATGATGACCTTTACCGCATTCAACCAGTAATGTTCTTATCAGGATTTTAAAACCTCTCAAGAAAGTTTAAAGTCGTCTTTGTGTAAATTTACGATTCAACCCTTTTGTATTGAGGTGCCACTGAATGCTTAGTTGAAAATACTCAAGAATTTCAGGTTTGTACACCATTTTTCTTTTTTATTGGTATTTTACCGTGGAAAAAGTAAGTCTTTTACTTCCTTCTTCTCGTTCTTCTTTCGACAAAACTTGCACAAGATTTGTTTGTCGTATTTTGTTTTATGTTTTGTATTTTCCGATTTTTAGTCAGCGATAAAAATGCAGAATTCGTTCATGTTTTCTTTGTTTATTTCGTCCGTTTCGTAATTCGTTTCATCTTCGTCAACAAAGTGTTGTACCTCCGGATGAATGCTTAGCATAAATCTTCTTCATAGCACTTCTAATATACATTTTAACAAACTTTGAGATAATATAGAATTTATCAGTTTTTTAAGACAAAAAAATATCAAAAAAAATTTCACTCATGAGATTTCCGTGATGCTGATATCCTACCGGTTACCTTTGAGAATGATCCAATTTTAGGACGGAAAGCCTGGCTATCTAATAAATCTTTCTTTAAAGCAAAATGAGTAAAAAGTTTGATTGGAAAGTGACTCGAAATATCTCAAGATCGCAACTAATACAGGGTCCTGCTATGAACATCCATTGATAAGCAGTGGAATTGTCAGAATGGACCTCTTATCATTTATTAAACCGTTGAAGGTTATTCTCGCCAAACGTTTTGTTTTAATAAAACAGAATAGAAATTTTAAAAGTAAATATGACGACAAGCAGTTTAAATGTAAAATAATTTCCGGTTTGGGTTGTTAATATTTGTTGCCAAATATTGTGTTTTCTTTATTGCATTACCTCTTCCAGTTATGGTAAGGACGATTTGTTTTCTTGACAACTTTGAAAAATTATCAATGTTACTTGGATTCTGGGAAGATGTATTGGAAGGGTGGGCGAGGGTTTGTTGCGTACACGTATTTCTAGTTATGTTTCATAAAATATTATACGTCCTACGAACACTTTGATTGGACGAGCCTCTTTTTCTCTCAAATTATATCGAGACATTCTGACGTCATTTTGATTTTTTATTAAAGTACGGATGCATAGATGACGTCACGAAAACTTAAAAAAACCTTAAGAAACGTGGTCAGGATGAAACATTATAAAAATAAGTAGAACGTTCACCAACCAAAATAATTTACGGAAAGGAGCTTTCGACTACCAGACTGTAGCCTTGAACGGGCTTAAGATTTATGGAAGCGATCTAACAGATATATATATATATATATATATATATATATATATAGATATAGATATCGCTCTATGGCCTCTTGGTTCATATTGAGCGCTCTACAGGATGAGTCATGCCGCTAGCGGATTTGCGCACGCTCACTAGTCTCTAGTCTCTAGTTAGAGCGCTCTGGCATGGCTTAGATGTACCACATGTGTGGCACATTTGAGTTGCCTATATAATGTAGGCTTCTCCATCCTGCTCATCAGCACTACACTGATGAGGCCCAATAGGCCGAAACGGTTCCGTCTGTAGTTATATATATATATATATATATATATATATACATACACAAATCGGATTACAAAGATAGATAACTTGTTTAAAACATTTCATCGCTACTCACAGTTTCATGCTTCTCGCGAAGCAATCATCAGGCGACTGCCAAGAATAACTAACCAACATCGGTAATATGAGACGATAAAATTAGTATAAAGTTAGCGAAATGATCTGTTCGTGAAGCGTTCGTTTAGGTTACAACAATGTGCTCAATTACGATTAAAATAAAATTCGTGGTGTGTTCGTGATGTTTTCGCTTGTCTGGAAAGCTTGTTACCTGCATTTATGCAACTGCGGTATTTATACCGCCCATTAGTACCACTGGAAAACATGGGACCAGTTTTAACAAAGCCACATATTTTACATTAGTAAATGTGTCAGCTAATGTACTTAAGGCTATATTACCCGAGGCACAATTATTTAGATTCCGAAGGCCAAAAAATTTGAGGGATGAATTAGTTAAGACTAAGCTTAAACCAGCGGAGGAAGTAGCAAGGGGAATGTTTATTTGTGGAAATAAAAAATGTAAAATATGTGGCTTTGTTAAAACTGGTCCCATGTTTTGCAATAGTTCTAATGGGCGGAACTTCCACATTAACCATCCCTTTGATTGTAATTCTGGTAGGGTTGTCTATCTTATTACGTGCAAAAATTGTCTAAAGCAGTATTTGGGATGTACTATAACCTCCTTTAGGGCGAGGTTTAATAATCATAAAAGCTCTTTGAGAAAGTTTGGTAATGGAAATAGAGGTATTTGTGGTGAGCATTTGTATGCTTATTTTTTTAGCCAAGGTCATCACGGAGTAAATGAGGTTCAGGTACAAGTTATTGATGTAACAGATGTAGCCTGACCTACTGTTAGGGAAAGTTATTCGATAGATAAACGTAATTGTCTTGCTCCGCTGGGTCTTGAATGAAAGAACTGTATGAATGAAAGACTTTATTAAAGTGTCGTTGATATTTAGCTTGAAAAAACTAATTGGGGACACTATTTACACATTAAGGTTTATCTTAGTTTAATAAAGTTAGAATTATTTACAATTTACTTAAAGAAAAAAAGAAACCTTAATAAATAAATAAATAGATAAATTGATAAATAAATAAATAAGTAAATAAGTGGGATATATGTATAATGTAAAATCTTAAATATAAAAGGTGTATAATGTAAAAAATATAAAATTTAAAATTTATAGCGGTCTAGCAGCATATGTCACATTTGTTGCACTTGTCTATTAAGAGTGTTAGGTCTTTGTTCTCAATACTGTTTTTGAAACTCTTAACGTTCGGTTTCTCCCTATCACTATAATCTAGTTTGTTCCAAAGATAGGGCCCAAAATATCGTAAAGAATGTTTTCCAAAATGTACTGTACGAAAACGTGGAATGTTAAAATCAGCGTTCCTTAGATTATATCGTTTCGGGGCAGTATTAAATATTTCTGTAATATAGGTGGGCACAAGTCCGTTTTTTACTTTATACATAAGGATGGCGATGTTTTGTAACTGTTGTTGGTACAGACTTGGTAAACTTGCTCTTTTAATAGCCCACTGTAGGTCTCTGATTTAGATTTAAAGACTACCCTGAGTGCGCGCTCTTGGATTCTATCCATTTTCTTCTTATCGTATGATTTGCAAAAGTGCCAAATGGTATCACAATATGTAAGGTGTGGCAAAATGATATATATATATATATATACAGCTGTAACTTGTTCTTAATGGCTAATTGAAAGTTGATATGTATGTGGAATTTTTTTAATGTAGCTTTCTCGAAAGACTGTGCCTATTAACTCATAATTTAAATTTAGTCATGTACTGTTTATAGAAAGACATCTCTTCTGTAATATATTGGGCTGAGGAAGGTGCTGTGCCCTGAAGGTTTATACGCTATAAACGCTCCCACATTTCGATGTTGTTTATGATTTTAGAAATGTGAGAGCTTGGATATAACTTAAGAGAGATGAAAGATCGTCAAGCTCTATACTCAGAAAATGATTTTTGAGCCCCAGACGGGGATCGAACCCACAACCTTCTGATGACCGGTGAGACCCTCTAACCATTGAGCTACCAATACTCAGATGGTGAGCTAGGTGCGAGTTCGACATATATGTGCGACCTAAGCGGAAGCCACTATATATTACTAATGATGGCTGCAGTTTATGATTTTAGAAATGTGAAAGCTTGGATATAACTTAAGAGAGATGAAAAATCGTCAAGCTTTATACTCAGAAAATGAACCCGCAACCGTCTGGGGCTCAGAAATCATTTTCTGATTATAGAGCTTGACGATCTTTTATCTCTCTTAAGTTGTATTTGGTACATTCATTCCGCACTTTATTGTAACAATGTGGATTGAAGTAATCACAGTTAGCATTTTCCCTGTACATGCTTTTCACAATAACAAGTTTATATTTGCCAAAACTTTATGCAATTTTCTGTGTATGTATGTATGTATGTATGTATGTATGTATGTATGTATGTATGTATGTGTGTGTGTTTGTGTGTGTATGTATGTGTACGCATATGTATATGTACAGTGTATATATATATATGTATATGTATACGCTTGTTGTATGTATATGTACATGTATACGCATATTGATAGGTACATATACGAAGGGCGTTGCAGTGAGCTTTTTCCCAAGTTTTGTGTTTATGAATGATTTCCCTAATCAAAAATAATTTCCATTTCATGTGATTGGGTGCAAATGCAAAATATTCTTGAAATAATAGATGTCTTATTTGAATGGGAGGGACAAAACAAGATGTTTTTTGCGGGTTGTTTTACGTCTTCATGGTTTCTGCGATTTGGTTTCATCGAGTAATATTTTTCTGAAAGCAAGGTTATTTTTTCTCAAGCAGCTAAATGAGTCAAACATCGGAATTTTTAACTAATAAAAATATATTTCTATTTTATCTTACCGCAGGTCTGATGTACATTTGGGGTGTGTCGCTCAACTCCATTTCCATGATTAACCTTGTCATGGCTATCGGATTTGCCGTTGATTATAGTGCTCATGTTGCACATGCGTTTGTATTCTCTCGCAAGTCCAGTCCAGAAGAAAAAGTCATAAACGCTCTGTCAACCGTTGGTGCAAGTGTGTTCATGGGAAGTAAGTTCGTGTCATAAAGATTTTAGACATTTTGAGAAAATTGTCGTAACACTAGTATCGAGGACAAAGCTGTCGGATCAATCAATAATTTAAGTCCAGTTTATCATATGGGTAATCAGTGCAAATTGGGCATTTTGATTGGTAATCAATACCACTCGTCCTTCGGACTCGAACTATTTTCATAGTATTTGAATAACTCACTTTTTGTGGGATTTTTTCGGAGTTTGACTCGAAACTGTGCTATTTCCTACATCAATAAACAGTGCTTAAAGGTAATTTGGAACACTGCAGCAGCCATAGTTATCGATGCATTGTTTTTAATTCCAGGATGTGAATCTGCTATTGTGTTATGCATTAGTCAAACAAAGAACAATTATTCACATTTTCTTCTTGCATCTGTCAATCTCTGAACTTCAAGGTATTTAATTTGAGTTCTGATGGCCTTATCATAAGCATTATTTCTCCTAATTATGACTCAGGTTAACATTTGATGAGACAGCTAGTCGATTTTTGCTCATAAAGTTGGTTTATTCTCTTAGTCACCTTAAAGTAAAGTACGATTCACTGGCTAGAGTTGGTTGCATGAGCAGGATTATCAGAAATAACTGGTGAGCTTCGAAATTTTCACTGTCTTATCTCGTTTTTAAAACAGCTGAACGGTTGGACACTTGTTCAGAAAACGATCATTTTCCCTGAAATGAAATAGACAGTACCTTTTCCCGTTGCTTTGGCATAAAAATGAGACATAGTGCGAAACCTTTCACATGAAAATTGAATGTAATGCAAAACGAAACAAAAACTAATTTTGAAGTGAAAAGTTTGGCCCCATGCATCGTTTTAAAATGAACCAATCAATTAATTTAGAAATGGGCTATTATGTGCGAAAACTAGATATAAAAGGAGATTTATATTCAAACTAAAAAGAAAGATCAACAATCTTTTGCTGCCATCTGTAATAAGGTGAAGGACCAAGTTTGAGGGCGCTACTTGTATGTTGCAAAAATGAATATTCGTTAATGCGCGTGGTTCCAAGCAATTATTCAAAACAGTTTCTGATTCCCTCCCCAAAATCGAACTTTTTTATCATCAGGGAGACAGCAAGCTATGACTATTCAATCTCTATGCAGCATTGAAAACTGATGTTCACTCGACATATTGAGACTTGCAGGCTAGCACTATGTCACACGAATGTTATGAACTAGTAATGTAATAAATCCACAAAATTATGTAACCTTTGTTTACAATCTGAGGTCCTGTTGCTTTATTGTGTGAAAGATCACTAACGATCACAGTGTTTAAGATTCGACACTCCCCAGGGCTAAGAAGGACTCAGCACGTTTCACTTCGAGGTAGGACCTTCTCTCGAAACTTGAGTATAATTCTGTCCTAAAGTTTCGACAGTTGCCTCACCTTTTTGGCTTTTCTAACACGTCATTCATCACAGCCGACGCGGCGTTCTACTTTCTTATCATTGTCTCAGAAAATTTAGTCTGAGAGCATTGAGCATTCCCATTTATGCCTAACCACAACCGAGCTATCCCGATTAGTACTTTACAGAACAAATATTGCTCGTGTGTTTTATATATGAAATGTCGCACCATTCAATCTTGTCGTCTGTAATGGACTGAGGCCCGAAATAAGTTGGTATCCCTTGTTTCAGACAACTAAGCTGGGTTTTAGCACTAGTTAACTAGCGCAGACAAATTCTTTGCGACGAAGAATGATCTCAGAATAATGAAAAACTGTTGTTTATCCAAAGATGGCTTACATTTTGAAGGTAGACTTTTTCGGAGCGTTCAAATGGCTTGCCACTTGCAGATGACATCATCAATATCTACATGCTTCCTCTAAGAAACTGCCGTTTCTTTATAAAATTGGTTCTACTTGCTGCATGAAGTAAATTTCGACTCTTGACTTCATGAAGAGGAATTTGGAAGCTAATAAATTTTTGAAATCCATGATCCTTTTTGTCCGTGAAAAACCACGCCAATATATTAAGCTTTCTAATTTTCTGGGGACTATGCCAGTTTCATTTGAAGTACGTAAAACCTGCCAGATACATGCAATTTGTCGGCAAGCTTCAGACTATGCGATATCGCTGTCTACAAACTTTTTCTCTTTTGATCTTTGTGTTTTTGTATAACGAGAGGAAATTTTTTGTAAAATGATTGAGAAACATTGTCCACCTCTATGTCAGGAAAATTTATGACTACCAGACCCCCCAAGTCAAACCCCTAACTTTCCGACGGTATGAGAAAGTGAAGCGTTTGTGTCTTTTCTGGCACTACAGCATTAGAATGTTAGCCAAATATATGGCAAGAATTCAATTTCATCATTCAGGGAAAAGGGTGTGGGTTAGGGTTAGGGTTAGAAACAAATCAATACAACGAGAGCATAACAGATTATTTGCTAAGGAAGGGGGCAGAAGTAATAGCTATAATTCAAGAATAGTATATTGCTTAATGATTGTTCACGTATAGTTGTGTCTTAAGTGGCCGATATTTGAATTGCTTTTTTATCGTTCTTAGGTTTTAGCACATTTCTGGGGATGGTCGTTACTGGTTTTGCTTCATCCGAAATCTTTCGTATTTTCTTTAAAATGTTTCTCGGTATAGTTGTTCTCGGTTTATTGCATGGTCTATGCTTTCTCCCCGTGTGGTTGATGATATTTTGTCGATATCATATTACTGTCACTACTGTGAAACAGACCACAAACCACAACTTAATTACTACATCAGCTATGTAAGTACCAAAAATCTCATTTCCAAGAAATGGGATAAACGTTTGTAACTTTAACTGTAATTTGGAGGGGTATGTGGGCTTTGATTCACGTTTATAAAGCTCTGGACTTGTGAAACCTAAAACTGAGGAATTCAAGTCGCTTCAGGACTCAAGTCTTGAGCTCTAGTTTTGAGCAAACGGATTTCCGTGTTTGTACAGGGTAATCCAAATCCGCGGGATGTTGCAAATCTTGACATAAAAGCGTAAAAACGTGCAAGAGCCTCAAGGAGAGTGTTTTCAGCTTTTCAAATATCGCTAATTTTCTCTTTAATGAAGGGCAAAATGTGTACCGGTTGGACCGTACTTCTGATGATCGACAATTTTCTTAGCACAAATTTTATGTTCCTCGCGTCAAATGCAGCGAACCTTATTCTGGAGCCTTGTTTGCTTAATGTTGCCATCAATCTAACGTAACAAACTATCCTTTTTCATATTCTTAAGAACAATGGAGGGAGCTTCATTATTGGGAGAGACCACGAAAAATCTAAAAGTAATCCAGTAATGAATTCAAACCAAATACTTGCAGATTCAAACCAACCATCGGATTCCTACGAAATGGCTGGTTCAGCTAACACGCATATGAATTCACCCACAAATTATCCACCATGAACTCCCCAACTAATGAAAAGGCCATTGTAGGTAAAATATCTAAATGCGTTTAAGTGAAACAGATTCCGCTTTAAGTTCCGGAATCTACGGCTATACTATTTACAGAGGTACCACAACTCGCATGTCATTGTTTTTCTAGGGGCCTTATCTACCTAACTATACGATTATACTTAATACAATGTATAGACTATTTACAGCTTTACAGTAAAAATATTGATACAGTATTACTGCAATACTTACATCATTAAATCCTAAAAACAATATCAATTAGTTTAAAAAAATCGTACTAATTACAGGAATTATCGTACAAGTGCTTACTGCATTGAACCTAATTATGTTCTTAACTGTAATCTTTGTACTTCACAAGAATCGACTTAAATGTTGCCAAGGACACCTCCTTGGCGATCTGTTCATGTTACCCAAAGAATGATTCTGAAATTGACTCTAAAACTGATCAGGATAAAACAGCAATGACTCCAAAGAAATTCATGTATAGAGATGAAATACAAAATTTTGAAACTATTCAAAATCAAAAACCGCCGATGTTTTCAAAAGGCATCAATCCAGGCAGACAATGTTTCTTTTACCCAAAAACTTTGAAAGACATGTGCACACATTCCGGCTCTGCTCAATTCTGTCTAGTT